>OY992876.1:253817579-254132579 GCA_963921405.1 Cepaea hortensis
CACCGAACACCGGCACTTCCTATAGACCAGTGGCCATACTGTGGGTGATGTTATCAGTATATCACCGAACACCGGCACTTCCCATAGACCAGTGGCCATGCTGTGGGTGATGTTATCAGTGTCCCACCGAACACCGGCACTTCCCATAGACCAGTGGCCATGCTGTGGGTGATGTTATCAGTATACCACCGAACACCGGCACTTCCCATAGACCAGTGGCCATACTGTGGGTGATGTTATCAGTGTCCCACCGAACACCGGCACTTCATATGGCAATTGATGGTATCTATCTCAGGCCGAATCGACAAGTCAATTTTAAAATATACGCCTTAGTGGGTATTCGAACACATGCCACAAGGGGCAGAAGGTACATATATTAGCTACTGCCCTACTGCAGCTGCCAATATTAACGGGCATTTACGCTAAACAGCTTTCTCCGTAACCCGGAATACTATCGTTGTTGACGTGAGCGCACGAGAATTGGAAGCGGTTCGATTCGCGCCTGTGACTTATGAGAGTAAGGAATCGGTCGCTCAGAAAGCAGTAGCAAACTACTGAGCGTAATCTGCCAAGAAATCAAGAATCAGCTGAAAGATGATGATGTTGACAGCGATGTCCTGTAAAGGATATGCAAAACATTTTTTTTTTACACTAAATATTTGGAGCCACAGAATCCGGTATTTCTGGTCTCGTAACAAGAAAACATTGATTATTTCCCTTACAAGTAAATATCAGATTTTCAACATTTTTAAATGCGTTGTTTCCCCTGAATGTGACATTCTCGCGAACACCACCTAAGAAAGACATAACGAAGCTTGAGTCAGCAAGTGGGATTTTGTGATCACCACAGCCATATACAAAATGTTTAAGTGTGTGTGTGTGTGTGGGGGGGGTGTGTTTGTGTGTGCGTGTGCGTGTGCGACAGCCCGCACAGGTACACGGTGCACAATGCCGCTGAACATACATACATAGCACTTAGGAGTTAAATCCAGTCATTATAACATAAATATATGGCGCTGAAGAGTTGAACCCGGTCATCTCATGCATTCCTCAACCAGCCATTCATCTTGCTGGCCATATTTTCATGAGCCACACATGTGAAGAGATAAAACTAATTTCTGAAGTCCCGATCGAAAGTGTGCATTCATTTTAAAATTAACTAGAAAATTGACAACTGGCTGGAGGTGAAAGATGTACAAACTAGGATATGATACATAACTTGGTACAGCATACCGCAACTGAGAGAGATGGGTGGAAATAATCAAGGGGTTGAAGCAGATAACGACCGTGCCAAACATCACACAAAAGAACTGGATACTGTTCATGGCAGCTTTCCGATTTGTTCCAACAACAATGACGTCGGGTAGTGTGTAGTTGTGGTGCCTAGTAGCGTTTCTGGCTTTTTTACGTTCAAACTCTATGCAAGCGATCCGGAAGTAACACACACATATAACCGCACAAAACACAGCATCGAAGGCTAGACTCATTGGGAAGAATTCCCACGATGGTCGTAAAACTGTACATTTAACGTCGTATCTCTTGAACATGTTCAAAATGACCGGAGTGGCAGCATATGTCAGCATTGACACCCAAATAAAGATCAGCATTTTGGAAATGTACCTTCTAGTTATGTGTTTCATATAGTAAAACGGTTTGAGGATGTAGATGTAGCGGTTAACAGCAATGACGGTCAGATGAAGACCGGATGAGAACACCGACGTGTATGACATTGCCAGCAAGAAGGTATTTAGTTGTTTAATATTATTCAAATACTCTTGAAACTAGCGATGTAAAATAATGAATTCGAAATACAGCTGGCAGCATTGAGTGTGTCGTAGACGCCACTGAAGCAATGAAGTAATTTGAGCTGTTGTGTAGTGGTGGTGTTCGCCAGATTGTAGTAATTGTGATTAAACTTACACACAAGACACAACAGCACAGGTGAATCCAATATACATGGTTGAGAGACCGCTGCTTAAAGAAACTTCACATTCCCACATATCGTTGCTCATGATATTGTCTATGGTTCACAGTGTGATGCTACAGATAGTGTGTGGTTCACAGTGTGATGCTACAGGTGGTGTGAGGTTCACAGTGTGATGCTACAGATAGTGTGTGGTTTACAGTGTGATGCTACAGATAGTGTGTGGTTCACAGTGTGATGCTACAGATGGTGTGTGGTTCACAGTGTGATGCTACAGATAGTGTGTGGTTCACAGTGTGATGCTACAGGTAGTGTGTGGTTCACAGTGTGATGCTACAGATAGTGTGTGGTTTACAGTGTGATACTACAGATAGTGTGTGATTCACAGTGTGATGCTACAGGTAGTGTGTGGTTCACAGTGTGATGCTACAGATAGTGTATGGTTCACAGTGTGATGCTACAGATGGTGTGTGGTTCACAGTGTGATGCTACAGATAGTGTATGGTCCACATTGTGATGCTACAGGTAGTGTGTGGTTCACAGTGTGATGCTACAGATAGTGTGTGGTTCACAGTGTGATGCTACAGATAGTGTGTGATTCACAGTGTGATGCTACAGGTGGTGTGTGGTTCACAGTTTGATGCTACAGATAGTGTTTGGTTCACAGTGTGGTGCTACAGATAGTGTGTGGTTCACAGTGTGATGCTACAGATAGTGTATGGTTCACAGTGTGATGCTACAGATAGTGTGTGGTTCACAGTGTGATGCTACAGATAGTGTGTGGTTCACAGTGTGATGCTACAAGTAGTGTATGGTTCACAGTGTGATGCTACAGATGGTTTGTGGTTCACAGTGTGATGCTACAGGTAGTGTGTGGTTCACAGTGTGATGCTACAGATAGTGTGTGATTCACAGTGTGATGCTACAGATAGTGTGTGATTCACAGTGTGATGCTACAGGTGGTGTGGAGCTGCTGTTTGTTGTCAATCTGAAATAGACACAATTGGCAGAATTAATGGTACAACACTTGAACTGGCACATTTACAGACGATAGTTTGTTATATTGTGCTTTAAGCAAGATATATCTACAACCCATGGCGGTAGCGAATGTGAGTGATCAGACCAATTCCCGCTGTAAATGTTCGTCCACAATGGATGCATGTGAACACTTGGCCATTTCCACCATCACGCACCATCTGACGTGTCACACGCTCTGTTTTTACATGCACTGATTGTCTCCTTTGTCTTTATCCCATTCCTGATCTTTCCATCCATGCAACAACCTCGGCACAACACCAGTAAAAAAATGCAAGACAAACATGTTGAGGACACGCATCATTGCAGTTAAGCATAGAGTGTGAAAGTGAATAACGGACAATTTCAGATACAATAAACACTACAGACTTCTGAACATACGTTTGCCAGAAGAAAGTTGGAGATTACCAGGGGTAAAGAAAAACTAACATTATAGACTTTCTACAAATGAACATTGAAAATAACAACTTCTCCATAAATGGCATCATGCCTTGAATATTACACTTTTTTATTTTTTTTATTTTTTATTATTGTTATTTTTAAGTTGCACATCCTTTATTTTCTACGAGCAGTATAAAGATCCCCTGCCGGTTTGCTAGGCCAGTCGCAGGTTTAGGACACAAATCTGACCATAGCGAGTCCATCCTCTATGGCGAGCCATAGCCCCGTTAGCCCATGACCTCGCGGTCATGGTTTCCCGGTCTACACCACGTGGAGGTGGGGTTGACTTGTGTAGTCTACGAGTCATCGGCAGGCTACTAATTTTCACTTTTCACCTCTCCTGGGAGAGGCTAGCCGATCCTGACTCTTCTGGCTGCAGGGCCATGCGCAGTCGACACATTGTAGACCATATGAAAGTGAATAACGGACAATGTCAGATGCAATAAACACTTCAGACTTCTGAACACACGTTTGGCAGAAGAAAGGTGGAGATTACCAGTGAAAATAATGCTGCCAGCTGTATTTCGAATTCATTATTTTGCATTGCCTGGTTTCAAGAGTATTTGAATAACATTAAACAACTAAATACCTTCTTGCTTGCAATGCCATACACGTCAGTGTTCTCATCCGGTCTTCATCTGACCGCCATTGCTTTTGACCGTTACATCTACATCCTCAATAGAACAAATATCTGACCATAGGGAGTCCATCACCTATGGCGAGCCATAGCCCCGTTAGCCAATGACACCGAGGTCATGGTTTCCCGGTCTACACCACGTGGAGGTAGGGGTTGACTAGTGTAGACTTGTATAGTTAACTGCCGCGTCCTTTATAGTACACGACAGTTAACCCCAGCATGTTTTGTTTGTTCGTGATATCGTGGCAAGTTTACGTTCAGTAGTTTGCCAATGCTTTCTGAACGACCGACACTCATACCTTTGTGTGGGAAACCAGCGCAAGGCGGTCTGCTTTGACAAATCTCCCGCAGCTGTGTTCTGAACGCGGTATGCGGGATTACGACATCCATTCGTAACACCTTCGCCTCAGAGCTGCAATATTAGAGGTCACTAACTGTCACAAAGCCGGTCTCCCTGACGAAGGAGTTAAGGACGCTGTTCGTAATCCTGTATACCCGCGTACGAAACACAACTGCGCGAGATTCGGCAGCGGATCGCGTCGCGTTGGTTTCTTACGGAAAGGTATGTGAGCCGGTCGTTCAGAAAGCAATGACAAACTACTGAACGTAAAACTTTCCAAGACATCAAAAGCAGCTGAAAAATGTTGATGTTGACTGCAATGTCCTGTAAATAGGATATGAGGGGGGGGGGGGGGGGGGCTGTCACAAGGATTTAGACATAATAGTAACAAAAGTTATGGTTCCTGGAATATGTGGCAGGCGTCGACCAGCGTGTGGAAGCCCCAGACACACCGATGCTGAGAGCTGGAGAACAGGCGGAGGATTGCTTATCTACGGTGGGCAGGATGACGTCGACTTTACCGACCGTACTTCCACCATGAGGATTATTATTAGCACAGACACACACTGTCTGACAACGTGCATGTGATGGGAAACGTGAATGTGACGGGAAACGTGTATGTGACGGGCAACATGTGTGTGACGGTATAATGTGTATGTGACTTGAAACATGTATGTGACGGGAAACGTGTGTGTGTGTGTGTGTGTGTGTGTGTGTGTGTGTGTGTGACGGGCAGCATGTATGTGACGGACAACATGTATGTGATGGGAAATGTGTATGTGACCTGAAACATGTATGCGATGGGCAACATGTGTGTGACGGGAAATGTGTATGTGGCGGGAAATGTGTATGTGACGGGCATCATATATGTGACGGGAAACTTGCATGTGACGGGAAACGTGTTTGTGACAGAAAACTTTTGCGCGTGTGTGTATTTGTGTATGTGTGTGTAAGTGTCTGTGTGTCTGTGTATGTGTCTGTCTGTCTGCGTGTCTGTGTGTCTGTGTATATTTGTTTGTACGTTTAATTGTTTGTATGTTTGTGGGTATGTTTGAGTGTATGTCTATTTGTTTCCAAGGATATTCATTTATTTAAATGTGTGTTTGAATATTTGTTTGTTGATATGCTTATTTGCTGGAACATCGGTTTCCATTAGTTTTTATGTTTGTGTGTTTGTTTGTATGTGTGTTTATGTTTCTATTGTTGTTTCTTTGTTTGTGTGTTTGTACGTGTTTGTTTGCATGCTTGTTGGATTGTATGTTTGTTTGTATGTTTGTTTGTTGTAAGTTTGATTGTTTGAATGTTTTTTAGTTTCTTTGAATGTTTGTTTGCATGCTTGTTTACTTGTATGCTTATTTGATTGTATGTTGTCTTGGTTATTTGTTTGTATGTCATCGTGTATGTTTGTTTGTATGTTTGTGTGTGCATGATATTTGTCTGTATCTTTGTTTGTTTGTATTATTAAAATGTTGTTTGTTTGTATTTTTGTTTTCTTGATTATATGTTTGGATGTTTTTGCATGTGAAAGACCTCAATATACTTACCTGCTTAACTTGTAACTGTGCATGTGAAAGACCTCAAGATACTTACCTGCTTAACTTGTAACTGTGCATGTGAAAGACCTCAATATATTTACCTGCTTAACTTGTAACTGTGCATGTGAAAGACCTCAAGATACCTACCTGCTTAACTTGTAACTGTGCATGTGAAAGACCTCAATATACTTACCTGCATAACTTGTAATTGTGAAAGATCTCAATATACTTACCTGCTTAACTTGTAACTGTGAAAGACCTCAATATACTTACCTGCATAACTTGTAATTGTGAAAGACCTCAATATAATTACTCGCATAACTTGTAACTGTGCATGTGAAAGACCTCAGTATACTTACTTGTTTAACCTGTAACTGTGAAAATCCTCAAGATACTTACCTGCTTAACTTGTAACTGTGCATGTGAAAGACCTCAATATATTTACCTGCTTAACTTGTAACTGTAAAGGACCTCAATATACTTACCTGCATAACTTGTAATTATGAAAGACCTCAATATATTTACCTGCTTAACTTGTAACTGTGCATGTGAAAGATCTCAATATATTTACCAGCTTAACTTGTAACTGTGCATGTGAAAGACCTCAGTATACTTACTTGTTTAACCTGTAACTGTGAAAGACCTCAATGTACTTACCTGCTTAACTTGTAACTGTGATGTAAGCCAAAAGTGTAAAGTGTTACACAGTGTAACATCTTTACAATCTCTTCAACTTAAGGCATTGTCTCTACCAGCTATGCTCTAAACGGAAATGAATGTATACTCACACGGTATTACAACTACATTCACAGAAAGTTGTGAATGTTTCAGATAATGTAACGGCTCCTTCATATCTGTCGTCATTATTCTCTGTTTTGCGGATACACCTTAGTCAAGTTATGTCTGTTGATTGCGTGATAGAACTGAACAGTCCAACTATTATGTTGCTACTTGATAGACTTAAGTGTGTTCTTCACGACATTGCATGACAAAGTGTACCACTGGTGTGCCAAGTCAAGTGGCGATTGTTAAAGCACGAATTGTCTGCATACAAAACTGCACAAATGAATAGCTAATTATAATATATAAACAGCTTAAATTATAATCGAATGCGTGCGTGCTTTAATTCACCTCTCACCAGAGTTAGTTGTTTATCTTTTATTCAATCAATCAATCGATTAATACATTGTCATTTACGCACTGTCAGTTGTATTGAATTTCCAACCACTACCACCTAATGACATTCATACAAGCCACTTCCTGTCCAGCCCTTGGTGTTGTCCAGCCTCCCGTAACCTTGTTTTTCTCTTACACGTTTTCCCCTCCACCTTCACTCCAGCACATATTTTAGTCAGGATGTGTGTCTTTGAATATGACCCAAGTACCTTAATTGTGTTACCTTGATCTATTCCCCAGGGTTGCGGGGTAGGGGTATCCCCTAATGAAGGAGAGGTAAAGTTCCTCCTTCCCTCCGCGTGCCTACGAAACAACTATCAGCAATGTGGAGTACCCATTTAGCACCCCTGGTTAGGGTCACGAGAAACCATTACAGCAGGTGATGGATGAAGCTGGCGAGAGGCCGACAAATAGTTGTTATAGCCTTACTTTTTGCGACGATATGCGGGGTATTTCTTCATTGACACAATGGCTACGGTCACCGACCAGCATGGTTGCTGCCAAGAATGAAAACAATGACTACCTTCTTTACAGATGCCTGGCATATCATGTCCGCACAAAACATGGTCCATATGAGTGACGTAAAGAGGAGTTCAAGAACTGTCTCGTTCGGTAAGGAACAACAAGTGCTACAGTTGCTACCTCGTCCATTAGGGAACAGCAAGTGCTACAAGTGTTATCTCGTCCAGTAGGGTACAACAAGTGCTAACTCGTCCGGTCGGGAACAACAAGTGCTACAGGTGCTACCTCGTCCGGTAGGGAACAACAAGTTCTACCTCGTCCAGTAGGGAACAATGTGTGCCACCCGACCATCATCCAGCGACTGTATGCACATACAAAAGTCATACTTTTGTCATGGGTACATGGAATGTGAGAACACTGAGCAGGTTGGTGAGCTGGAATACATCAAGCGAGAAATGAAAAGAATGATTATTAATATCTTGGAATTGTGTGTGGCATGACAAATACGAGCAGGAGAAATGTGCTCAGGCGGATATAGAATAATTTATACAGGAGGGTATTAACATAAAAAGATTGTGAGTATAATCGGGGACAGAAAAAGAAGGAAGACAGTGAAAGGATATATGCCCATATTAGATGGAGTTCTGTTCATCAGCTTAGACTTAGACATATATTTGTCTATACCACAATATATAAAATGTGAAGCAACTGTTGTACAGGGAGATTCCCATGTACAAGTTGGAGAAGAAAAAGATGAAGATATCACTGGGCGATGTGACTTTCTGGTCACATGAGGGCACATACTATGATAAAGGGACGCAACATCTTACAGTTGTACATGTGTCACCAGTTTGTCTTCATGCATGTGTCACCAGATTGTCTTTACGCATGTGTCACCAATGTGTCTTTACGCATGTGTCATCAACGTGTCTTCACGCATGTGTCACCAGTGCGTCTTCACGCATGTGTCACCAGTGTTTCTTCACACATGTGTCACCAATGTGTCTTCACGCAGTTGTCACCGGTGTGTCTTTACGCATGTCTCACCAATGTGTCTTTACACATGTGTCACCAGTCTGTTGTCACGCATGTTTCATCAATGTGTCTTCACGCATGTGTCACCAGATTGAATTAACTCATATATCACCAGTTTGTCTTCACGCATGTGTCACCAGTTTATCTTCATGCCTGTGTTACCAATGTGTCTTCAGGCATGTATCACCAATGTGTCTTTACGCACGTGTCAGCAGTTTTTATAAACTCACGTGTCATCGTTTTGTCTTCACGCATGGTACACCAATTTGTATTAACAACATTTTGACATCACGCATGTTTCACCAGTTTGTCTTCACGCATATGTTAACAGTTTGTCTTTACGCATGTGTCACCATTGTGTCTTCACGAATGTGTCACAAATGTGTCTTCACGCATGTGTTACCAATGAGTCTTCAGGCAAATGTTACCAATGAGTCTTCACGCAAGTGTCTCCAATGTGTCTTCACGCAAGTGTTACCAATGAGTCTTCATGCAAGTGTCTCCAATGTGTCTTCACGCAAGTGTCTCCAATGTGTCTTCAAGCAAGTGTCAACAATGTGTCTTCACGCAAGTGTCACCAATGTGTCTTCACGCATGTTTTATCAATGTGTCTTCAGGCATGTGTCACCAATGTGTCTTCACGCAAGTGTCACCAATGTGTCTTCACGCATGTTTCATCAATGTGTCTTCACGCATGTGACACCAGTTTGAATTAACTCATATATCACCAGTTTGTCTTCACGCATGTGTCACCAGTTTGTCTTCACGCGTGTGTCACCAGTTTGTCTTCATGCCTGTGTTACCAATGTGTCTTCAGGCATATATCACCCATGTGTCTTTACGCACGTGTCAGCAGTTTTTATAAACTCACGTGTCACCGTTTTGTCTTCACGCATGGGACACCAATTTGTATTAACAACATTTTGACTCCACGCATATTTCACCAGTTTGTCTTCACGCATATGTTAACAGTTTGTCTTTACGCATGTGTCACCATTGTGTCTTCACGAATGTGTCACAAATGTGTCTTCACGCATGTGTCACCAATTTGCCTTCAGACATGTGTCACCAGTTTGTCTTCACGCATGTGTCACCATTGTGTTTCTTCACACATGTGTCACCAATGTGTCACCAGTTTGTCTTCATGCATGTGTCACCAGATTGTCTTTACGCATGTGTCACCAATGTGTCTTTACGCAAGTGTCATCAACGTGTCTTCACGCATGTGTCACCAGTTTGTCTTCACGCATGTGACACCAGTTTGTCTTCACGCATGTGACACCAATTTGTCTTCCGCATGTGTCACCAGTGTGTCTTCATAAATGTGTCACCAGTGCGTCTTCACGCATATGTCACCAGTGTTTCTTCACACATGTGTCACCAATGTGGCTTCACGCAATTGTCACCGGTGTGTCTTTACGCATGTCTCACCAATGTGTCCTTACACATGTGTCACCAGTCTGTTGTCACGCATGTTCCATCAATGTGTCTTTATGCATGTGTCACCAGTTTGTCTTCACGCATGTGTTACCAATGAGTCTTCACGCAAGTGTCTCCAGTGTGTCTTCACTCAAGTGTCTCCAATGTGTCTTCATGCAAGTGTTAACAATGAGTCTTCACGCAAGTGTCACCAATGTGTCTTCATGCAAGTGTCTCCAATGTGTCTTCACGCAAGTGTCACCAGTTTGTCTTCATGCATATGTCACCAATATTTCTTCACGCAAGTGTTACCAATGAGTCTTCACGCAAGTGTCACCAATGTGTCTTCACGCAAGTGTCACCAATGTGTCTTCACGCATGTTTCATCAATGTGTCTTCACGCAAGTGTCACCAACGTGTCTTCACGCAAGTGTCACCAGTGTGTCTTCACGCAAGTGTCACCAGTGTGTATTCACGCAAGTGTCACCAATGTGTCTTCACGCAAGTGTCACCAATGTGTCTTCACGTAAGTGTCACCAGTTTGTCTTCGTGCATATGTCACCAATATTTCTTCACGCAAGTGTTACCAATGAGTCTTCACGCAAGTGTCACCAATGTGTCTTCACGCATGTTTCATTAATGTGTCTTCACGCAAGTGTCACCAACGTGTCTTCACGCAAGTGTCACCAATGTGTCTTCACGCATGTTTCATCAATGTGTCTTCACGCAAGTGTCACCAATGTGTCTTCACGCATGTTTCATCAATGTGTCTTCACGCAAGTGTCACCAGTTTGTCTTCATGCCTTAGTTACTAATGTGTCTTCAGGCATGTATCACCAATGTGTCTTTACGCAAGTGTCACCAGTTTTTATAAACTCACGTGTCACCGTTTTGTCTTCACGCATGGGACACCAATTTGTATTAACAACATTTTGACTCCATGCATGTTTCACCAGTTTGTCTTCACGCATATGTTAACAGTCTGTCTTTACGCATGTGTCACCATTGTGTCTTCACGAATGTGTCACAAATGTGTCTTCACGCATGTGTCACCAATTTGTCTTCAGGCATGTGTCACCAGTTTGTCTTCACGCATATGTCAGCAGTATTTATTAACTCACGTGTCACCAGTTTGTCTTTACGCACGTGTCACCAGTTTGTATTAACTCATATGTCATCAGTTTGGGTTCACGCACGTGTCACCAGTTTGTCTTCACGCATGTGCCACAAATGTCTTCAAGCATGTGTCACCGGTGTGTCTGCCCGCATGTGTCACCAGTTTGTCTTCACGCATATTATAACAAGATAGATGTTACACCCCATAATTAGCAGGTGGTTAGTTAGTTAGTTAGTTAGTTAGTTAGTTAGTCGACAGATCATCCTCGTCGCACATCGAACCATTCAGTCCATAAGTGCTCGGATCCCCTCCTCAGCAAATCCCGCAGCGTGTAGCGGCTAACGACGCCAGTTCTGTGTTGGTTTATCAATCTTCTTTGGCTTCCTGCGTAGTGTTCTTGTTTGGCCACCCCTCTTTTAATTTGCTGCTCTCGCAGTCTGGCCATTGTTGTAGATTCACAGTCATCACTTGGTTCTCGCAAAAGTCTCACTTCACGTAGAGCATTCAGAATGTCAGCCTGGTCCATGGCGCGTCCGCCCTCCACAGTAGCCTCACCTGCGAGCTTGTCAGCCCGCTCATTTCCTTGTACTCCCGCATGCCCTGGCACGAAGATGAAACTAATCTTTGCCAGCCGAGACCGCTTCAGAGGCAGCAACCATTCTCTTCGGATCGACCCCTCCTCTATCCTCTTGATCATGTTCATTGAGTCGCTAAGGAAACAAGCCCTAGTGAATGTCTGTGTCTCGAGCCATGTTATTGCTTTACTTACTGCCATGACTTCCATGGTCAGGCTACTTGTGGTTTCAGTGAAAGCACCAGAGTCCTCCTTCACAATTCTCCCTCCGGCCCGAGCTGTAAAGGCCCATGAGCTTCTCACATGTCGGACCACCGACCCATCTGTGTAGTTGACCGCGTCACCATCTAGCGAATTCTCGAAAATCAACGCTTGTACTTCAGCCTCAACAGCAGCCGGATTTTCTTGTCTGCATTTTCTATCTAGTTGGATGCAAACTGAAAAGGATGTGCAGAAGTCTGTTGGCATTTGCACCCACTCCTCGCCAGGTTCTAAGTCCTCAAGTGAACACACCTGTTGAAGAATGTCTTCGGCTTGACCCATCCACGACCGTCCTCTTTTTAACCTGCTGCCCTTCACCTTCCTAATTTCACTATGCAGTGGATGTTGTGTGTTTGCGTTAATTCTGAGGTAGGCGCGTGCCCTGCAAACTTGTATTCTCTCTTCAATGGTTGGAAAATCAAGAAGGTAGCGCATCGCCCTGCATGCTGTATCTCTTGTACATCCAAGAATAATGCGCATAGCTTCATTCTGTATCCTTTCCATCCTTTCTATCTGCTTATGGCTGAGAGTCAAGATTGCCATTGCATACTCCAAAACAGACATGACCAGCCCCTCGTACAGAAGACATAGATGGCGCTGCTCACAGTTTGCTGCCGCCATCACCCGCATCGCTGCCAAACCCCGCTTGGCCTTTGTTCTCACCTGGTCTATGTGCACATTATAAGCAAGGCTTCGATCAAACCGTATCCCCAGGTAATTCATTGCCTGCGTTCTTTCCACCGTCTCTGAACACAGCATTACAGTTGGTGTTGGATTATTGACAATATGATTATTCAACGAGAACCAAGTCACTGTTGCCTTTGTTGGGTTTACCATTGCCCCAGCTTCATCACACCAAGTACTTATGCGATTGAGTTCGGTTTGTAGTTCCACAGCAACCTCCTCTCTATCCTTACCCTGACGATACACTAAAACATCATCGGCATATGACAATGTCCTGCCAGGTCCAGTGATCTGCTCACTGGTGATTCTCACTGTGTAGGCGTTGAACAGTACCGGAGATAATGGTGATCCCTGTGGTAGGCCAGGATATATTGTTGTTGGTTCCGAAGTCCAACTGCCACATCTAAAAACTACTTTCCGTTGGAAGAGGGCTGCAGCGATCCAACTAAGGAGGAATGGACTTACGTTTAGTTCAAGAAGCTGAAACATTAAAAACTCCAGTGGTACTCTGTTGTATGCGTCCTCAAGATCAATCGCTGCAGCAACGGTTTCAGTGCCTGAGTGGAAACCTTCATAGACATCATGGGCAAAGACTGCTGCATTGGTCCAGGTTTCTCTTTTTGGACGGTACCCACCCAGGGTAGGTGGGAAAACACCTTGCCTCTCTAGTTGGCTTGATATTTTCCTGGCAATTACCTTCTCCAGCAGCTTGCCTATTGTATTCTGCATGGTTATAATTCGATATCCCTGAATTTTTTTGTGGTCTTTGTCAGGCTTCGGCAAGGGAATCAGATAGCTGTGTAACCATTCCTCCTTGATGCTAGCACTCCCTATACTGTTGTTGTACATGTCTGCTAGTTTCTCTAGCTCATTGTCGGTACACCTTTTTATGTGGTCGTATCTTATGCCATCAGGACCTGGAGCACTGTTTTTTGATCGTCGAAGCACAGCCTTGATTTCTTTCACTGTCACTGTGTCTTCATCCGAAGTGTTCTGGGCCTTGCATCTGTCTGAGGTGACCTCCTTGGCCAGATTTCGGCCTCCCATGTCTGTCTGGTTGCTCTGCTCAAGGTAGCGTTCAAAGAGGGCTTTGCCCTTGTCCTCGTCAGTCCTCTACCAGATGAGGTCAGCACCTTGGAAGTCAGAAATGCTCTTATTCTTGACTACACCACTCATGCTTTTATGTAGTCGCCAGAACAATTTCAGTGACTTGTCTGTGCTTACTCTTTGACACACCTCTGCCCATTTTTCGCTTTTAACCACCGTGACCAGTTTTTTGAAATAGCTTACTTTTGTGTGCATCTCTCTTTCTAAGTGCAAGCAGGGACTAGGATGACCAGCTCTGTTCTTCTTGGCATTTTGCCATCTCCTTACAGCACTACGCTTATCTACCCAAGCCTTATCCACCTCGAAATTCCACCACGGTGGCTGCTCCCAGCTTTTTTTCCTGCCCTGAAACGTTCTGCGCTTGTCACGTCTTATTTTACTAACCACATCATGCCCTGTACTGTCATACTGGAACGTCTTTACCTTTAGCTTGTGCTGCCTGGTTCTGCCTTTCTCCACCAATATGCTGCATGGGTGGTGTGTCGCTGCCATGGTGTCCTAGGACACCCCATCTACACACTGTAGTGAGTAAAGGTAAAACTAGCGCCGGATCAATAGCACTGTCCTCATCGCCTGGACGGCTTGCTGTCCTGGTGACACGGCCACTGTTGATACAAACCAGGTCGATGGTTTCCAGTGCAGTCTCGAGCTCCTCCCCTTGTGTATTGGAGGAAGTGTTTCCCCATGATCTGCCTTTAGCGTTGAAGTCACCACAGAAAATAACATTTCTCTCGTGGCCTAATATGCCACTTAAGCACTGCCACTTCTGGGCGTCCACACTCGCATTGCGGGCATAAACATTAACCAACACGAATGGTATACTGGAATGAACTCTCAACGCCTGTATTTGTATATCGTCACTGTCCCAACTGGACATGTCTAGCTCTGATGCCACCATGCTGTCGCGAACGAGAATCGCCGTTCCCAGATGTCGTCTGTTGTAGAAACATTTGAAGCCGGCAATTCGGAGTGGCTGATCGCCCAGTCTCGTCTCCTGGAGTGCTACAATGTCGTTCCTGTAAACTAGGGTTTCTAAAATAGAGCCCCGTTGTTTTACACTGGCACAGTTCCAATATAGAATACGGATGTTCCTGAGTCCTAGACGGTGACACTTGAGTCTAAAACGTCTCAAACCACCGCGCTTACCTTGCTTCTTCCTCCCTGCGCGGCTACCACGCCGCTTCGTTATGTTGACTGCTGACCGCTCGGAAAACACACGTTGTTCCGCCATGTTGAAAAAACGTAAACACAGACTGCTGAGAACCACACACGCTGCTGAAAATTCACTCAAGGAAGGCTTCGCTCGATGCACGAACTCCGTATCACCCGCGCAGATCTTGAGTAGAAACTCCTGGTTTTACATCCTGGCACACCAATTACACGCAAGAGATGAATAAATCCATCCCCTACGCGAAAAAGTTAACGAACACAAAACAACACGACCGTCCGTCGCCATCTTGAAACCGGTAGCAGGTGGTCGAGGCGTGCAATACGCGCGGTGCAAAATATTTGCACTAAGAATGCACTACTATATATATATATATGTGTGTGTGTATATATATATGTGTATATATGTGTGCGTGTGTGCGTATGTATACAGACAAATAGCCAAACGCAGACATACAGATAGAGGAGGCAGATGATTATACTGTTTAGCGTCCTGTGACTCAGCCAGCTGACCCCCACCCCCAGCCCCTAGGTGTTGCAAAGGGTTATAATAAGGCTTGACCTGGAGGTCAGCGTGGCTGAAGAGATAAGAGACATCGTTCGTAAACATCTGGTGAACTGATTCCCAGGTAGCGGGTTCAACCCCTACACCGGACAGCTGGACTAAAATGTTCACCTGTCATCCTTGACTTTTGGACGTAAATTACAAGTACCTCAGAAGTCGGAGTGGGTTCGTTTGATGACGAGAGACACTGTTAATAGGAAAAGCTAATCTACACACATAAATTAGTCCAGTGCACTAGAAGGACTACGCTTGAGTTCAATGCAAGCGAACGCAAAAACATATACATGAATGCTTTCTTCATTAAAGACAACCAGGTAACCGTCAAGTCAGCGGATGGATACATTTAGAGTCACACGCACATCGTATAGGATCATACCATCACATTAACTATGAAAGTAAGCAAGTAATTACCAGCAGAAAAACACATGTCCCAAATAAATGTCTTGTTATTTGGTAGTGACATCACAATTTGTAGACAAGAGATCAAGGACAAAAAGGTGGCCAATACTTCCGTCATTTCGGCAAGCGACAAGCCCAGGCGCTGAAGGATGAGAAGAAGGAGGAGAAGAATATGAAGGCCAAAGCATACATACGCACACACGCACACATATATACACATACATACACACACACACACACACACACAATCACACATATACATATAGAAAACATACAATGTAAATAGCATTAACTAAAATAAACGTGTATTATCGCGGACATGTTACCAAAAAATATACATTTGATATTAACATAGTATTATATCATACAGTTCATGTAGCACACATTGAATGTGGAGACATCGGTGTATTCTTACAACGATATATTTTTTAGCACTGGCTAGACAACACTATTAATTAGTTAATTCAATTAGTCATGTTTGTTTTCATCTTTCGTACATTCATTCTGTTGCATGTCCCTTGCAGACCCTCGCTCCCATAACAACCGTCCGGAAAACTTCTCGGTCACAAGCAAGATGACCCGCGTCCGAACCACCCATCTGGAGATCATCTGCCATATATTGTACCCATCTTCTCTTTGACCTTCCTCTTCTTCTCCTCCTGGGCATAAACCCCTCCATGATTGTTCTCTCCAAAACTTAGTGACGTCTCAAATGACCAAACTATTTCAATTTTCTTCGTTTTATGGTCTTTTGTAGCAAGCCTTCTTCACTATTCAGTTCTTGTGGTACGGATGCATTTGTTCTTTTCTGTATCCAAGATATTCTTAGAATCCGTCTATAACATGTATATTCAAAGGCATTTATGCGCTGTTCAGCTTGTTTAGTAAGTGTCCAGGCCTCACAGGTGTATGTTACAATGGGAAAGATGCATGCTCTTAAAAATCTCATTGCTCATATGCTTATATGTTACTTCTGTGACAGTACGACACAATATCACACACATACGGAACTGTAGTATGTTGTCCTTTAATCTGCATTCGACCACAAGCTAATTCACAAATATACCACACATCGTTCACCCGAACACAGGCTAATTCACAAGTATACCGCACATCGTTCACCCTATCACAAGCTAAATCACAAGTATATCACACATCGTTCACCCGATCACAAGCTATTTCACAAGTATACCACACATAGTTCACTCGAGCACAAGCTATTTCACAAGTATACCGCACATCGTTCACTCGAGCACAAGCTATTTCACAAGTATACCGCACATCGTTCACCCGAGCACAAGCTATTTCACAAGTATACCGCACATCGTTCACTCGAGCACAAGCTATTTCACAAGTATACCGCACATCGTTCAGCCGATCACAAGCTATTTCACAAGTATACCACACATAGTTCACTCGAGCACAAGCTATTTCACAAGTATACCGCACATCGTTCACCCGAACACAGGCTAATTCACAAGTATACCGCACATCGTTCACCCTAGCACAAGCTAAATCACAAGTATATCACACATCGTTCACCCGATCACAAGCTATTGCACAAGTATACCACACATAGTTCACTCGAGCACAAGCTATTTCACAAGTATACCGCACATCGTTCACTCGAGCACAAGCTATTTCACAAGTATACCGCACATCGTTCACCCGAGCACAATCTATTTCACAAGTATACCGCACATCGTTCACTCGAGCACAAGCTATTTCACAAGTATACCGCACATCGTTCAGCCGATCGCAAGCTATTTCACAAGTATACCACACATAGTTCACTCGAGCACAAGCTATTTCACAAGTATACCGCACATCGTTCACCCGAGCACAAGCTATTTCACAAGTATACCGCACATCGTTCACTCGAGCACAAGCTATTTCACAAGTATACCGCACATCGTTCACTCGAGCACAAGCTATTTCACAAGTATACCACACATAGTTCACTCGAGCACAAGCTATTTCACAAGTATACCGCACATCGTTCACTCGAGCACAAGCTATTTCACAAGTATACCGCACATCGTTCACTCGAGCACAAGCTATTTCACAAGTATACCGCACATCGTTCACCCGAAAATAATAATTCAATAGTATACCACACAATGTTCACCCGACCACAAGCTAATTCACAACTATACCACACACATCGTTCACCCGAGCAAATGTTATTTCACAAGTATACCATACATCGTTCACCCGACAAAAAATAATTCAAAAGTATACCACACATCGTTCACCTGATCACAATCTATTTCACAAATATGCCACACATAGTTATCCCGAGCACAAGCTATTTCACAAGTATACCGCACATCGTTCACCCGACAAAAAATAATTCAATAGTATACCACACAACGTTCACCCGACCACAATCTAATTCACAAGTATTCCACACACATCGTTCACCCGAGCAAATGCTATTTCACAAGTATACCATATATTGTTCACCCGAACAAAAGCTAATTCATAAGTATGCCACGCATCGTTCACCCGACCAAAAGCTAATTCATAAGTATGCCACACATCGTTCACCCGACCAAAAGCTATTTTACAAGTATACCATACATCGTTCACCCGACCAAAAGCTAATTCATA
The DNA here is from genome assembly GCA_963921405.1 of Cepaea hortensis. NCBI lineage: Eukaryota > Metazoa > Mollusca > Gastropoda > Stylommatophora > Helicidae > Cepaea > Cepaea hortensis. The sequence continues at coordinate 253,836,071 of OY992876.1, forward strand.
AGTATGCCACGCATAGTTCACCCGACCAAAAGCTAATTCACAAGTATACCACATACCGTTCACCCGACTACAAGCTAATTCACTATCATACCCACATCGTTCACCCGACTACACGCTAATTCACAAGTATAACGCACATTTTTCTCCCGACCACAATCTAATTCACAAGAATACCACACATCGTTTATCCGACCACAAGGTAATCCACAAATATACCACACATCGTTCACCTGACCAGAAGCTAATTCACAAGTATCCCCATAATAGTTCACCCGCCTAGAACTGCGCATTCGGTAGTTGTTCTCAATGACAAGGATATTTGCTTGTTCAGTCTGCTAGTAATTCGCAAGTTCTGTTTGTTGAACTGTCATATGGGCAAGCTGTGTCAATTGCCATGTTATTAATGTGCTGCTAACGAAAGGTGACACTGCATGACTTGCTTGGCAAACTGCACTAATTTTTTATAAACTCCGTGTTTCTAACTGATACAGTTGATGCATTCACAATAACAGTAAACACAGCGACATTATAATTTACAACACCCTTCTGTATAATCGCTAGTTCGCTGGTCTCATCTGCTACTCCTGTGACCCTGTGGCCCATTTTTTATGTGGTCGAATTCCATCCCCCCACCCCATTCAAACCCACCATCTGCCGCCCTCTCCCGCGGGGCAGTTTTGAAAACAAACATGATTCCGCCTAAACTGGGTACCAGAATATTCGTGGAACAGATATAGGCGACCCCATCTGAGTGCCGATTGGTGGATAGAAACACGGGACTATAGTGTTTGTTTTTTTGGGGGTCTTTTGGCCCCAATATAAACATCCATATCTTAGTAACCTACTGAGGGAAAATTATGAGATTTAGTATATAACCTATCATTATGTCCATCCAACAAAAAAATTTTTTGTTCTGGAGATTTTACAGCAGATTTCAAAGTTTGTTTATATGCGGTATATAATTTACGGGTCTGAGATGAAATTCATAATTTTAAATGTATTGCAGCGTAGCCAGACAATCAGCGCTCAATGTTGAATATTGTACGTGTTTTGAAGGGATTGGCCTTATGCCAACTCCCCGCGTTGTTCAAACTAGGACTGTTCAGAGGTGTCTCAAAATGTGGGTTATTTCATGAAACCTGATTAATATTGTTTGTTTTTTTTTTTTTTTTTATCTTACCACTTATCGCTAACATTGAAATGTGTGAATATGTTTCAATGGGATTTAATGCGAAATTGTACACTTCAAAGAATCACTATGAAGTTGTACACATATTTTTGTTAAGAAGCTGATCGCAGGAAACTGTTTTATACTATTACAAATTCTGAAAAAAGAACAGATCATGCATTGCTTTTGAGTAAACGGTAATTTCGTCGATGGGTGCAAGAATCTGGAATTAAACCACCACGCAATAACAAAACGGTAGGTAGAAAGATTATTGTAGACAGCTTTGACAAAGATGTCATAAGGCGAGATATTATAAAAATGCTTTAAAAAGACGCTTAAAATTCGACAGGGTCGACTTCATTGCACCGAGTTCTATCCCATATGGCACGGTCTCTTTCCGCAGCGCGGAAAGCATCGCACAAAGCACGAACTTCTCAGCTCTAGCGACGACCCACAGAAGTCTCCAAAAAATTTAACTCGTGAACCGAAAGATGCGGCCCGGAATCGAACCAACGACCTTTGGAGCCCGAGTCAAAAGGCGTGACAACTTCGCCACGGAGACTCCTAAAATTATAAAAAACTAGCTGACCCTGCCCGGCTTCACCCAGAACCTGGTGGGGAGCATCTCATTTAATTCATATAAGTAGTCATATAAGTTCTCGTTCCCGTTACCGACAATCTGTCTGTCTGTATGTCTGTCTGTCTGTCTGTCTGTCTGTCTGTCTGTCTGTCTGTCTATCTATCTGTCTGTCTGTCTGACCCGGCCCGGCATCGCCAAATTCCTGGTGGGGAGCATCTAATTTAATTCATATAAGTAGTCATATAAGTTCCCGTTCCCGACTGTCTGTCTGTCTGTCTGTCTGTCTGTCTGTCTGTCTGTCTGTCTGTCTGTCTATCTATCTATCTGTCTGTCTGTCTGACCCGGCCCAGCCCATGGTGGAGAGCATCTCATTTAAATTATATAAGTAGTCATATAAGATCCCGTTCCCGACTATCTGTCTGACTGTCTGTCTGTCTTGGGTAAATGGAGGAGGGAGGAGGAAGAGGGAGGTGGAGGAGGGAAGAGGAGGGAGGAGGAGGGAGGAGACAGGAGGAGTAGGGAGGAATAGGAGGGAGGAGGAGGGATTAGGAGGAGGAGGGAGGAGTAGGGTGGAGGAGGAGGCGAGGAGGAGGGAGGAGGAAGAGGGAGAAGGAGGGAGGAGGAGAACGCAGGAGGAGAAGGGAGCAGGAGGAGGAGAGGGAGGAGGAGGGAGAGGGAGGAGGAGGGAGGAGGAGGAGGGAGTAGGAGGAGGGAGGAGGCGGAGGGATAAGGAAGAGGGAGGAGGAAGAGGGAGGAGGAAGAGGGAGGAGGAAGGAGGAGGAGGGATGAGGAGGAGGGAGGAGGAGGAATGTGAAGGGAGAAGGAGGGAGGAGGTAGAGGGAGGAGGAGGAGGGAGGAGGAGGAGTGAGGAGGAGGAGAGGGAGGAGGAGGAAGGAGGAGGGGGAGGAGGGAGGAGGAAGAAGGAGGAGGAGGGATGAGGAGGAGGAGGGAGGAGGAGGAAGAGGGAGGAGGAGGAATGTGAAGGGAGGAGGAGGTAGAGGGAGGAGGTAGAGGGAGGAGGAGAAGGGAGGAGGAGGGATGAGGAGGAGGGATGAGGAGGAGGAAGAGGGAGGTGGAGGAGGGAAGAGGAGGGAGGAGGTAGAGGGAGGAGGAGGGAGAAGGAGGAGTGAGGAGGAGGAGAGGAAGGAGGAGGAGAGGAAGGAGGAGGGGGAGGAGGAGGAGGGAGGAAGAAGGAGGAGGAGGGAGGAGGAGGGATAGGGAGGAGGGGCATGGGAAGAGGAAGAGGGTAGGAGGAAGAGTGGAGAGGAGGAGGGAGGAGGTAGAGGGAGGAGGAGGAGGGAGGAAAAGGGAGGAGGGTGGAGGAGAGAGGAGGAGGAGGGAGGAGGTAGGAGTAGGAAGAAGAGGGAGGAGAAGGAAGGAGGAGGAAGAAGGAGGAGGAAGAGGGAGGAGGAGGATGGAGGAGGGAGAGGGAGGAAGGAGGAGGAAGAGGGAGGAGGAGGAAGAGGGAGGAGGAGGATGGCGGAGGGAGAGGGAGGAGGGGAAGAGGAAGAGGGTAGGAGGAGGAGGGGAGAGGAGGAGAAGAAGGGAGAAGGAGGGAGGAGGAGAAGGAGGAGGGGAGAGGAGGAGGGAGGAGGCAGAGGGAGAAGAAGGAAGGAGGAGGAGGAAGGAGGGAGAGGAAGGAGGGAGAATGAGGAGGGGAGGAAGGAAAGGGAGGTGGAAGAGGAGGAGGAGGGAGGAGGAAAGAGGTAGGGGGAGGAGGAGATAGAGGGAGGAGGAGGAGGAAGGAAAGGGAGGAGGAAGAGGAGGAGAAGGGAGGAGGAGGGTGGAGGGAGGAGGAGGAGGTAGAGGGAGGAGGTAGGAGGAGGAGGAAGAGGGAAGAGGGAGAAGAAGGGAGAAGGAGGAGGGAGGATGATGGAGAAGGAGGCAGGGGGAGGAGGAGGAAGGCAGGAGGAGGAGGAGGGATGAGGAGGGAGAGGGAGGTGGAGGGAAGATGAGGGAGGAGGCGGAGGAGGCGGAGGGAGGAGGATGGAGGAGGATGGAGGAGGAAGGGAGAAGGAAGAGGGAGAAGGAGGAGGGAGGAGGGAGAGGGATGAGAGGGAGGAGGAAGAGGAGGAGGGTGGAGGGAGGAGATAGAGGGAGGAGATAGAGGGAGGAGGAGGGAGGAGAAGAGAGGAGGAGAGAGTTCGCCATTCCGAATTCATACTCGTCTAGTTCTTCCCTTCTACGCGACTGTAGATAACTTCCTTACACATACAAAGATGAATTGTTATTGATATTGCCGTGGCATGGAGGAATATCAGCAGCAGAGTTAATCCAAAAAACCAAAGACTGAGATCTACTGAGAGCCATGAACGCCTACGCCAGCCGGCACGGCACTTGATGATGATGATTGCCGTGTGACGATTCTGTGTAGTCACGTCATTTTCTTCCCTTTCCCTAGCGTTTTGGTTCGGGGATTCTTTCATCTGTCATTTAAAAACTGTCATTTACTGCCAATATAGTACCTTGCGGTGTATGGCAGAGGGGTCTTTGAGCCTGAGGGTTAACGGCCGCCTGGCTAGTGCAGTCTCCGCGAACTGTGCAGGTTAGGATTTCCTTTTTGCCCCCGACAGAAAAAAATCCGACACCTTACCGAGGGATCGAACCCGGGCCTCCCGAATGAGAGTCCGGCGTTCTAGCCTCTCGGCCAGCCGCTCCTCCTTCTTCTTCCATCATCATCATCATATATTTACGTACGTATTTTGGGAGGGGGAGGAGGAGGAAGAAGAAAAAAAAACTATGACAGATGGCAGCTCTGGAATGAAAGGAAGGCGTGTAGAAAATTTCATCTCAATCGGATGGGCCGTTCGCGAACGTATAAAGGACATACGGACATACATACATACATACAGACAGACAGACAGACAGACGGAGATTGCCTTTTATATATAAGATGTGGATTTTATATCCAGGATTATCCAGCATTATAAAAAAGCTGGATGCCAAAGAAACGGTGACTGTAAGAAAGCTTAGGGTTTGGTTCAGAAAGAACAATAACATAGAGCTATCCAAAACAACTTTGTGGAAACTTATAAGGACATTATCTTCACTATTTGAAAGTACAAGGGCGGTAGAAATAATCTTTGCGAGCAACCGCATTTAGGAGCCACGAGAAGCAGATACCTACGTGAAATAAGGGAAATGCGCAAAGAAAATTATGACATAGTGTGTTTGGATGAAATGTGGATCAATGCGCACCACACAAGTGATAAGGAATGGCATTCAGTGGAAGGACAGATAAAGCGATATGTGCCCAGTAGTATAGGACAGCTTTTGGTCATGGCCCATGCTAGTAATACGCATAATGGCTTACAACAGAATGCTGGGCTCGTGTTCGTATCAAAGCATACAGACAACATGGATTATCATAATAAGATGAATGGTAATGTATTTAGAGATTGGCTCGAGAATACTGGGCTTCCATCCCTAGATAGACCGTCGTGTCCAATTATGGACAATGCATGAAATCAATGTTGTTGCCCAAGAAGACAAAATACCTACAGCATCGAGCACAAAGGGAGCAATAAAGATATGACTCCGAATGGAAAACATACCATTTCCAGAAACGTATTTCTAGCTAGAATTGTTGTCCCTTGTAAAACAGACGCCAAATAGCAAGAAATATCAAATCGACAAGTTGATAGAAGAGCATCGTCATGGGTGCTTGAGACTTCCGCCGTACCATTCTCATTTTAACCCTATAGAACTTGTGTGGGCTAAAATTAAAGGACAGGTGGCAGCTGACAATACTATATTCAAATTGTCTGACGCCAGGATACTAATCCAGTCCGCGCTATTAAATATTGATAACAGTTACTGGAAAAATGTGAGGACCATGTGTTGAAAGAGGAAGAGGATTATTGGAGACAGGATGGATTGAATTTTATGCAACCGAGCGCAGTCATCAACCTACTGGAATCGTCCGACACAGATTAAGGTCTGAGCAGATCACAGACCGTAATCCACGTGCACACCAACTGGGATATGTTGCTACAAATATACAGAAGAATTGCAGGCCCTAAACATTACAGCATCAGCATAATGTCAATGGCAACAGTTTGCATTCAATAGGGATGAATTTTCAATTCCGCAAGCCCTCAGCCGTGGCAAACAACTGCATTGAAACACACACACACACACACACACACACACACACACACACACACACACACACACACTAAACGCATTGAATACCAACAGAAGAGTAATATTGCGGTGGAAACTGACATATTGTGGCATAACAAGAAACGTGAGAGCAAACACGTTGTCAAATTAGGGGACAACACACGTGCATACGAATCAATCTATAAACTTCAATGAAAAGAGGACCAACATCTTGGTCGTTAAGATGAAAGCCCACTACAGAGACACTGACAACTATTTTCATAGTGCAAAACAGGTAATCATGTTCCGTCTCTGAACGGTAAACAGCAGAGTAGAAAATCTTTCACGAAGACTCAAAGCGGGTCCGTCACCCATGTGTACGTGTGAATAAACTACACAGACAGCTGAACAGATCCTTAAAAATGGAAACATGATGACTAAATTGCGGTATCATTTCTGGTCACTCCATACACACATTAACCCACAGCTATTTGGAAGCTTTCACGAACTCAATATAAAAAGCTAACACGAATACTTGTGTACACATTATTAACCAGCAGCTGAAGAAAAAAGAAGGAAATGAAAAATAAGGTAACAAATATATTCATTCTACTTTCCTGTCAATTTACAAATTATTTACCCCATGCCTCTGTAAATTCTCTGTATTTACTAATATTACACATTGCACCCCTCTCGGGATTCTCCGTGGTGAAGTCGTCAAGCCGTCTGACTCGGGCTCCGAAGGTTGCATGTTCGATTCCGGGCCGCGTCCTTCATTTCACGAGTGTATTTTTCGGAGACTCCCGAAGGTCATCGCTGGAGGTACGGAGTTGCGCTTTGTGCGACGCTTTCCGCGCTGCGGAAAGAAACTGAGCCATATAGGATAAAAACCCGGTGCAATGCAGCCGACCCTGTCGATATTAAGCTACTTCTTTCATTGCACCCACTCCCATACGAATCCGGATACGCCTTGTGTGTCATCTGAATTGGCGGGTCTTTCATTACTGTAAACATAAATTTGTTAGCGAGAAATCTCTAGTTTTTCAGCAAAACATCAAAGAAATGTCGCCGCTTTCGATGATTTAAGTTGCTTTTGGACCTATCAAAGACATATTCCTTGGGTGGGGGTAAATATAAGACGGCTGGAAAAATTTCATAACGATGCAACAGACAGTTTTCAAAATAATTGATCGTGAATGAAGGCATTCCTTTCGGGACATACTATAACAGCATATACCCAACGTGTGTCAATGCGTGTACAGTGTACACGGGTCCTTTAACTGTAAGTGACTTTATGTTTGAACTTGATATCATCCGTACCGGCCCTGTAAATATCACTTGTACACGGGTCCTTTAACTGTAAGTGATTTTAAGAGAATCAATCTCAAATTGATTGAGGTCAAGACTCAATCAAGAGAAATAAATACCACATATCATCCAAAAACAACAATCAACAATGAAGAATGTGAAAACGTCGCCAACATTGAACATCTTGGCTCCATAGCTAGTAACAATGGCGGATGTCCATGGAAATACACAGGTTAAACTGTATTAACTGATTGAGTGCCACCTGATGATAAATCGTCTTAAGTGACTTCCAGTATCTGCCATAGGCTTTTATATCGCCAAAATGTTTCCACTACGATGTAATACAACATGACAGCTACTTATCAACAATTCTTAAGTCACATTTTCCACCATCTATTTTTGTTTGGTCCAAATCTAGTTTCTTTATTTGACACAGAATCTGTTAAGATCCAATGGACATCAGGAAAGAAATTAAAGTATCATTTCTGAAGACATACATCTCTTCTGTGGTATTATATAGCCGTGAGCCCTCGACTATTTTCTCGTCACTGAAGACACGCATCTCTTCTGTGGTATCATGTAGCCGTGAGCTCTCGGCCATTTCCCGGTCACTGAAGGAGAATATAGGGGGCTTTATAACTGAATTGTTCAAGAAATATTCTTTCAATACCGTGGACTAAGAAGTGAATGGTTCAAGACATATTCTCTCAATACCGTGGACCACGATCTGAATTGTTCCAGAAATATTCTCATAATAAATACCGTGGACAACAAAGTCAATTGTCCAAAAAATATTCTCACAATAGCGTGGATCAAGAACTGGAGTGTTGAAGAAATATTCTCACAATATCGTGAACAAATGAGTGAAACGTGCTGACATTAAACAAGATTTAGACGTGGAAGAAAACTGGTTCATCAACAGTTTCGTGACTGTGATTCTGAAATACTTTGACCATATTACACGTCAAGGTAGTTTATACAGAAAAGCGATAGAAACCATAGTTTTTCGAAGGAGATGAAGATGTAGGCCAGCTCGAAGATGGGCAACGGACGCTGAACTCACCCTGTACATGAACAAGAATGAGGAAGGAGAACTGGCGTATGATGGCGAATCTTTTCAGCAGCCCGTAATGACAGCGATGGCCTGTGAAGGATCTGCTGTTTGAAGATGGTTTCCCCTTGCGGCAGTCTGACTTGGACACAAACTAGCTTTATGCAGCAAGGATACGGGTGCGGGTAGCAGTATCCTTGTTACGGAACAAACCACGCTATATGTAACAGTGCGTGGGTCACCATTATTTTGTTGACATTGTTCTTTTGTTAATGGACACTATACAGCCGTAGTAGATGATCTTCAGCATTGAACGGCATCAGTTCATAGGCCTACAATCGTATAATGGTAGCCACGCTGTGGTTCCTTCTGTCTTCTTGAGCAAATACTCCGCGTTGTATCATGTACATTAAAAGTGGACCATGCCTTGACCTGTGCCTTGAGGTTATAATAAACTGTGCCGCAAACTTCAGAAATCTTATTATTTTATTTTCATTACTTTATAAACAATTCTAAGATCGCCGTCTTTTCATGTTATCGAGGTTTTATCCGCGACAAAAACTGCTTGAACATAAGTGCAATTTACTTGTTATCAAATACTGAAATTCCACATCGTCAAAACAATCCCAATTGATCTTCCACAGATAATATTAAATTACTTGGTTTTTCTAGAGTCTACTTCTTCCTGATGATGCCCACTGATTCAGTGAATCTTAAACGCGTCCTTTCCAGAATTTAAACAATATAAAATGACACAAAGTAGTGCAGCTTTACATAACAGATTTACAGAAGGATACCGAGCTAAAACTGTGTTTGCCAACAGCCCGACTGCCCTTGTCGTTGCTGTCAATATGTCTCGTCACAAATATACGGTTACATATATCAAAACTCTCACCGCCTTTGTTGAATACTCAGTCATGATCGAATGACCTTCCTTGCCTACTGTGGCTATATCATATCAACCTTTTCTAAATCCTTGAGCAATTGGGAACAAACGCCCCACCCGCCCAAATCACATCTCTACTTGTCTCTTTCCGTCGTTAACTGTTGTCATCCGTAGTTAATACACGCAAAATCCCCACGTTCTTGTGCACGGGGGAGGGGAACATATGTATTTCCAATATGTGATTTGTCGATCTATAATTATACACCCTTAGATTCATAACGTCACTGTCGCTACTTCATCAATATGACCTATTCGTTTACATACTGTTAGACGGTGGATCCCGCTATGGCAATCTGACTTGGACACAAACTAGCTTTCTGCAGCAAAGACACTGTTTGACGGTGGATCCCGCTATGGCAATCTGACTTGGACACAAACTGGCTTTCTGCAGCAAAGACACTGTTTGACGGTGGATCCCGCTATATCAATCTGACTTGGACACAAACTGGCTTTCTGCAGCAAAGACACTGTTTGACGACGGCTCCCCCTGTGGCAGTCTGACTTGGCCACAAACTGGCTTTCTGCAGCAAGGATACTTTTTGACGATGGTACACCCTATGGCAGTCTGATTTGGACACAAACTGGATTCCTGCAGCAAGAACACACTTTCTTCAATCCTTCACGGAAATCTTTGTTCATATTCACGTAAATAGCGAAATCTATAACTACGTGCAATTGAACGATAAGCTTAATTGTAGTGTAAATAAATTTGGGTATGTTGTAGGACAACATAGACATGACATTCATGATCACAAATGGCATATAACAGAAAGAAAATGTTCCAAATAAAGACACAAAAAATTTGATACTTCTTATAGCGGCTCTGCTGTTGATGCTAACTGCCATGGTGCTATTTGGTGCATTACTCTGTCGTATTGAATCATTTGCTTTTGTACGCATGAACGCAACCCGAGCAATTCTAAAATAACACACACATATAGTGCAGTAAGACACAACCGCACTGCTAAACATGAAGGTTCCGTACGAATTTGGGGGATGCATGAAAATACATTGTCTGTGGAATGTGGAGCTTCTAAAAAATATGATAGGGATACTTGCCAAGATCAGCGTGGCAGTCCATGCAAACATGATTAAATAACACAAGCACTTTTTAGTCACGTGTTTCCTATAGAAGAGCGGCTTAAGTATGTAAATATAACGGTCGACAGCAATCATAGTCGCGTGGAGGCCTGATGACGACGCAAGTGCTGACGATATTCCAAACAAACCACTGTCAAGATTTCTAGTCACAACATTGTGACTAAATTTAAAGAAGTAAAAAACCACCATAAGCATAACAATCACAGACAGAAGACAATTACACACGGCATCGGAGGCGATGTACACATTTCTGTTCTTGTGTAGCGGTCGTGTCCGCCATATTATGATTATTGTTAGTAAACTGAAGCATAAAGCTAAACACGAAACCAGATTACCAATATTAAACAATGGATAATCAAAGGAAAGAGCTACAGTGCATGGTGTTGTTATGTTGTCCATGTTAAGTAAGTTCCAATAACACCTTGTCTCTGCGACAACGACACGTCACCAGTTTCTAATCTAGCGTTGACTTGTTGGACCAGACCAGGTCTTGAATCGGGTGATGTAAGGTCTCAGTCTGAAATAAACCAGTTTAATACATTACTATATTGTTTATTCAAGGAGGCATCCGAGGAAAACAAGTTTAGAATAATCATACACTATATGGGTCAGTAAAAAAGGATGTAATAAGTGTGAAGTACATGACCTACGTGGAGAAGGATGTTGTAATAAGTATAAAGCAGATAGCATCCGTGGAGAAGGATGTTGTAATAAGTATAAATTAGGTGGCGTCCATGGAGAAGGATGTTGTAATAACTATAAATTAGGTGGCGTCCATGCAGAATGATGTAATAAGTATAAAGTAGATGGCGTATGAGGAGAAGGCTGTAGTAATAATTATAAGGTAGATGGCGTCGTGGAGAAGGATGTTGTAATTAGTATAAAGTAGATAACTAATTCTTCGTCACTGAAATCTAAAACTTTAACAGAAGAGAAGAAATCTGGGAAATTAGTTCAATCTTTGCGGTGGAAATTGAAAGAGCGGTTCATGGGATCCCGATGTCAGCGGCTGACACATCAGTGACACTAATCCGCCATCAGTGTGGCCCCTATATTGCAGTCGTCAATTATTCACTCCGTCTGTACCTGTGATATAGTCCTAGACTAAACAGTACCGCCATACATTGCAAACTTCATGACCATGAAATAAGACGCTAGTAGTGGAAACTTTGAGCTGCACAATATGGTGTCATAATTAATATGATGATGATGATGATGATGATGATGATGATGATGATGATGATGATGATGATGATGATCATCATCATCATCATCATCATCATCATCATCATCATCGTCTGCATCATCATCGTCTGCATCACCATCATATAGCAAGTTAAACCAGCCAACGTTTAACCCTGTCTGCTATCTGCTAAATGCCTCTGTCGTTGTCATTCGTTTATCTTATACCATGTCGGTAAGCGTGGGCGGTCATGTTTCGCCATCTCACTCGATCTCCAAAGTCGTGGATCATCCCAGTGTTCTTGTCTCGACCATACCCCGTGCCAAAACCATCTGTGATATTTCTATAATCGTCCCCCACAGTATTTCTGAAATTTTGAGAACATTTGTTCAAAAAGGAGCACCACATGAAGAATTTTACATCAGCGGTAAAAATAACTCAAAGTGTCACCTTTAATTAGCATAGCGTGGCGTCTCAATGGAGATAGACGATTGGATGATTCAGCATTGATCACCGGCAAAATTTGTGCTGGAAACCGACAGAACGCTGGCTAGGAATTTGAGAATGTGACTTCAGAGAGACACGTCGTCTTTTTTTTTTTTTAATTTTTTTTTTTTTTAATTTTGCCTTTATATTACCTGGGACGAGGTACGATCAACCTTTAACAAACACATGCCGATGCCCGATGAAATGTAATACAGGTAACATGTTGTCTATATGTAAATTTGTGAAGCTGTGAAATGAACGTTTCAATGAGAAGATAACATTATTACTCGCTTTCTGGAAGACTTCTACGGTTATTCCACCGATGATTTTACCATGTTTAAGTTATATCTCCTATGAGTGATATTTCGATATGCTATGTGAATGCCGTCTCATTATAAATGCACATCATGAGCATTCTTCCTTATGCTGTAGAAATTGTTCACTATAAATGCACATCATGAGCATTCTTCCTTATGATGTGGAAATTGTTCTTAAGAGTCTCTGTCTTAAATTACTGTGCACTTAAAGCGGAGAAAATGAGATTCTCCATTTTCACATCTTTCTTGAATATGCTATGAGAATTTGAGAGTGAATGCAAAGTTCTTTTTTTTCCTGAGATTATTGCTCATATGCGAAAGAAGGATAGATATATGGTGCATGATTTTGTTTGACGTTACATTCAAGGCCAGCATTGCACAATTGCTGTTGATGGCATGACAGCTTTTTTTGCGTTCAGTGGTCTGCCAGGTGCTTTCTGAACGATTACAATATTTGAATGATCTGCATAATGCAGGTTGTTGCTGAATTTCGTGCAATTATAACGCTTGTGATAGTGGTCATGATTTCGAACCACGTTCTTAACTCCTACAGAGACAGGCTGGGAATGATATTACGGTTATGTGTTCGAATCTTCGTGTTGGTTATGAGATAGATGAATATCTATCTGATTGTTCTTTTATTATTTCTTATGATCATTATTTTATGAAATTATCTATATGTTTTCTAAATTATGAATGTCTGACATCTAAATGTTGATTTATTGTTTTTTCCCCTGATTGCTGGAGGATATATGTTCGAATATGACCCCAGTAAGAAAAGGAAAATAAATTAATGAAGGTGGAGATGAAACGAGCACTCGGTATACGAGGGCAGTGTACTACACGAAGGGAGTGTTGACCGGTTTTGCAGTTATAGGCATGGGATGATAAGATCGTGTCATGACGTCCTTATCTCATCCTGACATTTTTGTCTCATAATAATATCCTTGTCTCATCATGACGTCCTTATTTCATCATGACGTCTTTGTCTCAGCATGACGTCCTTGTCTCATCATGACGTCCTTGTCTCATAATGTGTCCTTATCTCATCATGACGTCTCTGCATCATCATGAAGTCCCTGTATCAATCAGGAATAGGTGTTGATCCTTGTGCAGACATCAGTCACACTCCATCAGATGTTTGATCAAATTCCTTTACCAGAGAAGAGGGTTTGGTGATCCCACCTCTGAGTGGTGGCATCACCTCCCTTTCTAGTTCTTTTCTCTCTCTCTCCCCCCCCCCCCTCTCATTTGGCCTTACCATTAGGTACTACGATACCGATTACCGAATTTTAAAGGAAATATATAGTCGGGGGCTGCGTGGTCTCGAGGTATGGTGTCCGCCTCGAGTGCTGGAGGTCTCGAGTTCAAGCCCGGTGAGGACCGGGATTTTTTCACTTGGACTTCAAGTAAACATTTCCCCTGGTCTCTGGGTAGTGAGATCGAACGTCCGTGTGCATTGTTGCGCACGTAAAATATCCCTTGGCAGTTGGAAATCGAAAAAGAGTAGCCAAACGGCGCTGCCTGGGCAAAATTTCAAGTTAAAAATCTACCCTAAGTATTTCAGGATCTTCGCCTGTGCTACGGAGTTCGTACACTGACTGAGTTTCTCCAGACTCAGGTTTGAGTTAGGAGGAGAACGGAGCACTTATGGGTTACACCCGTGTGCCGTGATGTTGATCCATCGACTAAACTAAATTAAACTAACGGAAATATATTTGCGGTTTTGTTAAATTCCCCGATTATTTCAAGATCGAGTTAAAACAGACACCGATTACTTGATAAAGATTTTACCACCTCGTTTTGCATTGTACATGCCTCGCAAATCGGGAATGCTAGTTATACCGGAGAATCAGGCTGTCTATTCTAAGCGGTAAGAACACCCGTAAATACCGTTTTATGAGGTATACATTGTTATACTATGCATTATTAAATTTAGCATCCATTTTTATGTCTAATTCATAATTTTGAACCATTTAAGGCAGTGTTTCCCAACGTGGGGCCCACTCCCCACAGGAGGGCAATTCGATTGTTAAGGGGGGCAATTCGAAAATGGAAGAAATCGGCTGGATATAACAAAACGGGGAAATTTGAGACTGAAGTTAACTAATTTGGAACCTGACCTAAAATCTCTTTGCGGCAAGCATCAAGCGTAAGGATCTCTTCTTCTTCACCATTCCGAGCCACTGAGGTTCTTTGCTGCAGATACAAGCCGTCTCCATTCGTCTCTCTGGTTGACCATCTCTTGCCAGTCACTGATTCCAAGTGCTTGTAGGTCTGTATGTATATTATCTCTCCACCCACCGTCTTCTTTGTCTACCTCGGGTTCTACGGTCATTTATTTCTTGAGTGTAAGCGAGTTTCGTTTCCCTATTGTCTTCCATTCTTTCTATATGTTCCAGCCATTGTAGTCTATTAGCCTTCATGATACCAGTGATTAGCGGGGACTTAAACAGATAATAAATGTCTTTGTTACTTCTTCTTTTCCACTATCCACTTTGTGTATCCCTAATGGGTCCTAAGATGCGTCTTAAAACTTTGTTCTCAAAGGTTTGTAACAAGGCTTCGTCTCCTTTCGTTGTACTCCAGGTTTCAGAGCCATGCAGCACAACTGGTCTGATCAGTGTTTTGTATATTGTGATCTTGGTGTTACAACATAGCGCATTTGATTTTAGTAGATGTTGTAGTGCATAGTATATCTTATTTCCAGAGTTGATTCTAGTTTGTATTTCTTCCCTTATGATGTTGGAGCAGTTGAAGATTGTACCCAGGTATTTGTATGTTTCTGTTCTTTAAATGGTCATATTATCTGTTTGTATGTGGCCAGAGTTTTAGCCGTTCCTTCTTTTGAAATTACCATATATTATGTCTTATCTTGGTTGATAACCAGCCCCATCTATTGAGCTTTTTCCTTTAAGTGAGTCAATATTTCCAATGTCTTTTGTTCATTTTCCCCTATAATATCTATATCATCTGCATAACCAAGCAGCCTGGATGTTCCTTCAATAGCACATTCCTCCTTTACCTTCCTTACAACTTTCTCTAGAGCCAGATAGTACATCACCCTGTTTCAAGCCAGGTGTTATTTGGAAAGGGTCTGATTTCCTGCCTTTATATGTTACTATATTATAAGTATCTTCCATGCATAGTCTGGTCATGTTGATTAACTTCCATGGTATTCCAAATTCCTGCATAGCATTCCATAGACTATTCTTATGAACACTATCATACGCCTTTTTAAAATCCACAAAATTGTTATGGAGATCTCTTTTATATTCCCAATTTTTCTCGGCTATTTGTCGTAAGATAAATATCTGATCTATTGTTGATCTGTTTTGTCTAAAACCCGCCTGGTAGTCACCTAATATGTCTTCTGAATATGGTTTTAGTCTATTTAGTAATACCGCGGATAGTATCTTATAGCTTGTGGACAGTAGTGATTATCCTCTATAATTTTCACATTGGAACTTGTCTCCTTTCTTAAAGATAGGTATCAATAATGACTCTTTCCAGTCATGGGGTAATTCTTCTGTCCTCTAGATTTTTATTATTAGTTCGTATAGCTTTAGATGTAATTCATGGCCCCAGCTTTTATAAATTCAGCAGCAATTCCATCAGCCCCAGTTGCCATTTTGTTTTTAAGTCGTGTTATTACATATATGATTTCTTCAAATACAGGTTCTTCAATTTGTGGTTCACACGTTAGAACCATCTGTTCTTTCTATGCATGGTTAATACACCGAGACATTCTTCTGCGAAGGTTTGAATTTTATTCTTGATGTTCAACCAAGTTTGTAGAGTTTCAAGTTTACATTTTATTTCAACTGCAAATTTCTCTTTGACTGTAATGTTTTGTAGTTTTTCTCTATTATGTGTTGAGTGTAACCTCTGTAGTTTAGTATAGAAAGCTCTCTTAAGTTTTATTTTAAATTTTGCCCCAACGAGGAAGTGGTCGCTGTGACAAGGATCTCACTAATTTTGAATAATAAATAATTACTAATAATTAAAATAATATAGAAATATCTTTCATTAAAATTATTTTGCTCGAAAAGGTTTGTCAGCAATGAGAGTCATGGCGACTGCCAATATCGAACAAAGACTGCTAACACTTCTGTTCCAAGGACTTGTGCTTTCACGCATCGAGTATGCCCTGACCATCCTCACTGTCAGCCATACACAGATTGGAAGACTTGAAAAGGTACAGAACGAAGCCATGCGCATCATTTTGGGCTGCACGAGAGACACCAGCTGTGTAGCAATGAGTTACCTCCTTGACTTCCCGACAATGGAACACAGGATCAAGATCTGGAGAGCTCGTGCATACTTAAAAATAAGTGCAGACGAGCAGCACCCTCTGCATGACGCTATATTCAGAGAAAAGGGTGACAGGCTAAAGAGGGGCAAATCATGGATGGGTCGGGCGGAAGATGTCGTCAGACAGGTGCAGTCTTACCAGTATCAACCCCGGCAAGGAATTGGTGCCGGTGCCTCCAGCTTTTAAATGCACTTTCTCCTGCATTATCACACTCGACAGACGGTGCAGAGAGCAGAACCCTGCCGCTGTCAATGCAGAGGTCAACGCGCTCATCTATGAACACTCAGATAGCCCCGAAGTGCTCATCTATATAGATGGATCTGTTGTAAAGCAGCAGAGAAGTGCGTGGGCATTTACAGCCCGTTCAGCGGGCCGAACCGTTCAAGAATCCAGTGGTTCCCACTCTATGACCACGAGCAGCATGACGATGGAGGTGATGGCAGTTACACAGGCTTTCATATGGTTGGAATCACAGCATTATACCAACGTGTGTGTACTAAGTGATTCAATGAGCATGATTCAGAAGATCGAAGCTGGATCTGTATGTAGACAGTGGACTGAGTCGCTGCGGAAGTCTGTTGTCCGTAAAGTTACCTTTATCTTCGTCCCGGGACATGCGGGAGTCGAGGGAAATGAACGAGCTGATAAACTGGCTGGATCTGCACTCCCTGTGGATGGCCAGCCCATGGATCGTGCCGATGTTATTAACGTCCTCAAAGATATGGCGAGAACAGAGGACTTTGACGTCAGTGAATCCACATCGCTGTCCAGGATGAAATACATGGGAGTAAGAATCGGCACAGCCAGACGCGAGAGGTATATCGGGAAAACAAGGCACCTCGTCAACCAACACAGAACTGGCACTATTAGCCACCGGACGCTGATGCATATGCTGGGGGGGGGGGGGGAGGATCTGAGCACCTATGGACATATCCGGAGTGCAATGAAGATACCCCAACTGATAACTGATATTTTGTACTTGAATTTCAGTTCTCCATAATTTTTTGTTGTTGAAAATTTACTTACTGTGTTTGCACAATAATTTCCTAGTGATTTCTTCCTAAAACCTTTTATTATAGTTCCTTTAGTGAACATTTCAATGTTTTGAATATTAAAAATTATATATATGTTGGGGGGGGGGGGGGCATAAGAATTTTAGAAAGGCTTAGGTGGGGCATAGCACAAAAATGGTTGGGAAACACTGATTTAAGGTGACAATCAATGTCACACTGAAATTATGAAGATCGCATGCTGTAATGCAGTATTTACTAGTATTTCATGGCGGGAGATGGCAGTTTTTCTTGTCATACTCCAGCTATGAACATTTAATATTCTTATGAAATATTAAGAGCGACTACAATGATAATTAATGCATATTTACATTCAACACCCATTATTGTATATATGTGTAATTTTTCATCACTCTAAACGGACCATATCATTGATAATTTTGCAAATTTTCAACGGGACTTCTCAGGTCAAAATGAATTTACACTCGAGCAATAAACATTACCATAGATAAGTGTTGTGGACAAATTCACCTATTTTGACAGCACTGTGTCACAAGCTGCCACAATTTGATGATGAAGTGAATGCAAGAATCTCCAAGGCCAGCACGGCCTTTGGCAGACTGTACAAGAATGTATGGGACAGAAATGGAATAAGCCTGCAAACAAAGCTGAAATTCTATAAAGCAGTTGTATTATCAACACTGCTATATGCTTGTGAAACCTGGACTGATTATCAGCGACACTCTAGGGAATTAAACCACTTCCACACAGTCTGCCTTAGGAAGTGACTGAAGATTAAATGGCAAGACAAGATCCCAGACACTGAAGTCCTAGAAAGAGCGTCCATGCCCAGTATCCACACTCTACTAATGAAGAATCAGATTCGCTGGGCTGGTCACTTGACTCGCATGCCATAACACAGGATCCCTAAACGAATTTTTTACGGCGAGTTGCATTGTGGTAAACGCTCCCAAGGCGGCCAGAGGAAACGCTTTAAAGACACTGAAAATCTCACTGAATGCTTTTGAAATTCATCATGACACCTGGGAGACTGCAGCAAGAGACCGAAATTCATGGCTTGCATCATTACACAAGGGTGCAGTCACTTGTGAGGCAGCCAGGACTGCAAGAGCTGTGAAGAAAAGACAGAACAGAAAAACCACTGCAGCAAATCCTCCTCCAGAAACGTTAAGCATTCGTTGTCCACATTGTCAAAGAACATTTCGAGCCAAAATAGGCCTTACCAGCCATCTTAGAACTCACGGCTCCATACTTTCAACCCCACTGGATGAAATGAATGGTCATCATCATTCTTGATGGACAAACAACAGATATGTAACTATGGTGTGAAATATAACTATGGTGTGAAATATAACTATGGTGTGAAATATAACTATGGTGTGACATGTCTATATCGTGTGATATGTAACTTTGGTGTGATATATAACTATGGTGTGATATGTAACTATGGTGTATTATATAACTATGGTATGATATATAAGCATAGTTTGATATATAACTACAGTGTTATATATACCTATGGTGTTTTATATAACTATGGTGTGATATAAATATCGTATGATATATAACTATGGTATGATATATCACTATGGTATGATATATAACTATGGTATGATATAACTATGGTGTCATATATAACTATGGTATGATATATCACTATGGTATGATATATCACTATGGTATGATATATAACTATGGTATGATATATTACTATAATATGATATATCACTATTGTATGATATATAACTATAGTATGATATATAACTATTGTATGATATATAACTATGGTATGATATATAACTATGGTATGATATATAACAACGGTATGATATATGACTATGGTATGATATATAACTATGGTATGATATATCACTATGGTATGATATATCACTATGGTATGATATATAACTATGGTATGATATATAACTATGGTATGATATATAACTATGGTATGATATATAACTATGGTATGATATATAACTATGGTATGTTATATCAGTATAGTATGATATATAACTATGGTATGATATATAACTATGGTATGTTATATCACTATAGTATGATATATAACTATGGTATGATATATAACTATAGTATGATATATAACTATGGTATGTTATATCACTATAGTATGATATATAACTATGGTATGATATATAACTATAGTATGATATATAACTATGGTATAATATATAACTATGGTATGTTATATGACTATAGTATGATATATAACTATGGTATGATATATAACTATAGTATGATATATAACTATGGTATGTTATATCACTATAGTATGATATATAACTATGGTATGATATATAACTATAGTATGATATATAACTATGGTATGATATATAACTATGGTATGATATATAACTATAGTATGATATATAACTATGGTATGATATATAACTATAGTATGATATATAACTATGGTATGATATATAACTATAGTATGATATATAACTATGGTATGATATATAATTATAGTATGATATATAACTATGGTATGATATATAACTATAGTATGATATATAACTATAGTATGATATATAACTATAGTATGATATATAACTATGGTATGATATATAACTATGGTATGATATATAACTATGGTATGATATATAACTATAGTATGATATATAACTATGGTATGATATATAACTATGGTATGATATATAACTATAGTATGATATATAACTATGGTATGATATATAACTATGGTATGATATATAACTATGGTATGATATATAACTATGGTATGATATATAACTATGGTATGATATATAACTATAGTATGATATATAACTATGGTATGATATATAACTATAGTATGATATATAACTATAGTATGATATATAACTATAGTATGATATATAACTATAGTATGATATATAACTATAGTATGATATATAACTATGGTATGATATATAACTATGGTATGATATATAACTAAAGTATGATATATAACTATGGTATGATATATAACTATGGTATGATATATAACTATAGTATGATATATCACTATAGTATGATATATAACTATGGTATGATATATAACTATGGTATGATATATAACTATAGTATGATATATAACTATAGTATGATATATAACTATAGTATGATATATAACTATGGTATGATATATAACTATGGTATGATATATAACTATGGTATGATATATAACTATAGTATGATATATAACTATAGTATGATATATAACTATAGTATGATATATAACTATAGTATGATATATAACTATGGTATGATATATAACTATAGTATGATATATAACTATAGTATGATATATAACTATAGTATGATATATAACTATAGTATGATATATAACTATGGTATGATATATAACTATAGTATGATATATAACTATAGTATGATATATAACTATGGTATGATATATAACTATGGTATGATATATAACTATGGTATGATATATAACTATAGTATGATATATAACTATGGTATGATATATAACTATAGTATGATATATAACTATAGTATGATATATAACTATGGTATGATATATAACTATAGTATGATATATAACTATAGTATGATATATAACTATGGTATGATATATAACTATAGTATGATATATAACTATAGTATGATATATAACTATAGTATGATATATAACTATGGTATGATATATAACTATGGTATGATATATAACTATGGTATGATATATAACTATGGTATGATTTATAACTATAGTATGATATATAACTATAGTATGATATATAACTATAGTATGATATATAACTATAGTATGATATATAACTATGGTATGATATATAACTATAGTATGATATATAACTATAGTATGATATATCACTATAGTATGATATATAACAATGATATGATATATAACTATAGTATGATATATAACTATAGTATGATATATAACTATAGTATGATATATAACTATGGTATGATATATAACTATGGTATGATATATAACTATAGTATGATATATAACTATAGTATGATATATAACTATGGTATGATATATAACTATGGTATGATATATAACTATGGTATGATATATAACTATGGTATGATATATAACTATAGTATGATATATAACTATAGTATGATATATAACTATGGTATGATATATAACTATAGTATGATATATAACTATAATATGATATATAACTATAGTATGATATATAACTATGGTATGATATATAACTATAGTATGATATATAAATATGGTATGATATATAACTATAGTATGATATATAACTATAGTATGATTGTCAGCATCCCCAATAAGCCCTTACAGGAGTAAGGAGTTAACACTAGGCTAGTAAAGAGACACCCAGACAGGGAAGACACCGACTGCTATTAATACCTCGCAGGGAGACACATTTGTGTCAGACCAGAGGGCAAAGAGTACGGATGAGCGAGGGCTTTCCCCAAGCAATTGGGTTGCTGGTAACCGTGATATGTCAGGTTACTCAAACTCACCAGCCAGCGTGCTGGCCAGTCCAGGCACGCAATAGTAGCAACTGCACGGAGGGTAAAAGGGCCCGTGCTGGTCCACGCTATGTGTAGCGGGACAGACTGACTGGAGACGGTAGAGAGGTCGGACGTATCCTTGACCAATACGATAGCTTTCTAGGCCATAGGCAAACTTAGGGCTATATCATTTAGATTGTGTAATGCTAGCATCATCTATCATCACGTTGATATATTCATATTGTGTACACTGATGAAACCTAACGCTTGTAGAGCCATTCATATGTCGGCTCTGAATAAATTGCATTCCTTTCGCAAATGTCATGAATTGTTATTTCGTGCAGTGCGAAAGTAGCGGAGTCTTGAAAGCTGCAGCGCACAGGTCGCTGACAGGCTAGACCCCGAATTGGTGTCAGAATGGTCAAAGAACCAACGCAAGCTGCGAATTAAGGTCAGAACACATTGAACGAACGCCAGCAGTACAATTACTGTCAGATTTCAGTGAACATTTTCTGAACAGCCATAGCAGGCAGTTGTAGTAATATTCGACGAGCAGTTAACGCCAACATGCAAGTGGTATTATAAACCACTAAACGAACGCTAACTATCGATAAATATTACAAAGTTCTGTGCCAGAATTAGTTCAATGCACATTTCGACATTTGTGATGTATGATATATTGCAAAGTAATACAAATATTATTGTGATACATGCTATAAATTAAATTTTTTCTTGTGGTGAATTATACGATCGCCCAAGTTGTGGAGTGTGAACCACAAGTGAGACAAATTAGATCGGTAAAGTGTGAAATTCTACCAATATTAATTTGAAAGTATGTTATTAAATTAAAAGCAATTGAAATGTATAAGATCATCAGTGAACATCACCATCGTAACCACCGTGTACATTTCATTGCGTGTGATACAGCCATCAATGTCACCATTCTACGAAATCATTAAATAGAGTAGCGACGAACTGCAGCCTAGAACGAAGGTACGCCAGAGTCAAACGGCGAAGACAAGACGACATTGACGGCCATACGACTAATCATCTCACTTATCATCTAACAATCATTCAGACGATCATATCATTCATCATTAATACCATCTATCACTATTTATCACATTCTCATTCACCAATCGCATGATATAGGAAATTATAGTAACATCGTTATGAAATATAAATATTTAATAAAATATGATGAATTGTGAGCTTGTATTTACAACGTAAGCGTGTGTCTAATTGTTGCTGCTCTACCAACCAGAACGCAGCCGTGTGTCAGCGAATCAAACCAGTGTGTAGTGTGAAAGACTGCGGTGGAACATCCCAAGTACCGCACTGTCCAACAAATTAGATGAGTATATTTTCCGAATATTTCGATATGCTCTAACGTAATCATGCATCTTCCTTTCCAGCAAATGATGTACATGTACTAACACATTATTATATACTATTCTGTGCATATTATTATATTATCATTTTGAACTAACATTACGCCACAAAATGGCGTCACTAAATGAATGTATCCAGGCGGGCATCGCCATGGGCCACACTGGAGATAAACTAGAAAAATGGGCAGATCAAAAGTATAAGGAAGAAACAGAAAGAAACGCTGCTCTTGACAGAGATGAAAGAGCATTAGAAAGACAACATCAAAAAGAAATGAAAGAGATCGAGGAGGCTACTAAGCTAAAGATGAAGGAAATGGAGGTAGATTCTAACATACAAATAGCCTCTAGCAAACAAAAGAGCCAAGAAGAACAGAACAAATTCAGTAAATACAAAGGCCTCATTAAACCATACACTGTAGGTGATTCAATCAGCGCATGGACTGAAAATATAGAGTTCCAACTAAAAACACAGAAAATACCTTTAGAGGATTGGGCAATGATTTACATGAGGAACTTGAGTGGGGAGCCTTTAAAAGTAATAGAATCCATACCTACTGATCTTAGAAACAATTACCAGTACATACACGATAGGATAATGCAACATTTTCTTTTGGACGCTACTGGTTACCAAATTCAATTCTCACAGATTAAACCAAAAGCAACTGAAACGTTCTTAGACTACATTTCTAACGTGCAGAGCACATTTAAAAAATGGACTAAGGCGGCTAAAGTAGGTAACAGCTATGAAAAACTAGAAGAACTAATAGTAATGGACAAAGTTGTTTCGACAGTACCTACCCCTTTTGCTAAATTCTTACAACAGTCAGATATTGAGTCCATTCAACAACTAGAAAAACGGGGGTCAGCTTATTTTTCCTCTAATCGGGACATATTCAAAACTACATCATATGACACAGAAATTACAGCTTTTGCAAACAGAGTTCCTGATAGATCCTACAAACAGAAAGACTATAGTAAGAAGGAAAAACCATATCAGAAACCACCTCGATGTAATTATTGCAATCTTTTTCACCCAACATATTCGATGTGTGATAAAAACCCCACATATCCGTCACACCTAGAACAAGTGTTAAAGAAGCAAGAAATCAGGAGATCATCGTTTAAACGTGCTGTAAAATGTTATTTTTGTTCTAGTTATGGCCATTATAGCAATAGGTGTCTTGGGAGACAGAAAATGAAGGCAAACAACGCAGCCCTCATCAATACATCATCAGACGATGAGAGTGACATAGATCCCGAACTTGTCAATGTATTGCCAACGAATGAATGTCAAAGTGTATCATCAGTAACTGATATTTTAGACTTTAAATGTCAAGTATGCCATCAATTTCATGCGGATGGGAAATTAGAATGTGGGCATATAATACCATGTTCAAATGAAGATGCTAACGCAGCATGTGCCTCCAGAGGTAAACTTAAGTTCTACGATGCACTGGTCAATGGACAACCATGCCAATGCTTAGTTGATAGCGGCAGCACTCTACTGGGACTAAGAAGAGAACTTGCTAGACCTGAAGATTATACGGGAGAATTTGTCAAATGCCGTACTTTCTCTGGAACCATCGAGAAGTATCCACTGGCAAAAGCGCATATCAATACCCCGTTCCTTACCGGCACATTTACGTGCGCTATCCTGCAAGATCCATGTACGGACCTTATTTTGGGATGTCTAGATGCATTGAAAGAATGTACAGACGACGACATAAAAGCTTGGAAAAATACACATATAGCTAACGCTGTAACAAGGTCAGATACAGAAACAAACAATACTGACTTACAAAATGAAATGCTACAGCTATTAACACCAATTGGTGCAGATACCACCACTACTCGGCAGAAGTTTATCGAGTCACAAAGCACCGACCATACAATTACACCATATTTTAAATTTTTGGGTGAAAGAGCGAAAGTGACTAAGAATGCATCTTGGTACTTTAGAAAATTTAATGGAATTCTCATGCGTTATTATACAAATAATAACCATGAAATTCAGCAAACGGTGTTACCTGTAACATACCGACAAAATGTGCTTAAAATCGCACATGAGTCACCGTTTGCTGGACATTTAGCATATGATAAAACGCGAGCCAGAGTTCTATCACATTTTTACTGGCCGAAATTCTGTTCGGATATAAAATCTTTCTGTCGTTCTTGTACTATTTGTCAACATCTTGTACGAAAGGGAAAGCATGTGACGGCCGAAGTTCAACGGTCATTATTAGCAACCAGACCATTTGAGTGTGTAGCGGTCGATATTGTTGGACACCTGAATCAGGTGTCAAGCAAAGGAAACCGTTATATACTAACTCTCGTGGACCTATGTACCAGGTGGATCGAAGCAATTCCACTAAAATACATCACCTCCAAAGATGTGGCAAATGTATTTTTGCATATATTCTCTCGCTTTGGCTTCCCACGATCTATCTTATCAGATCGGGGAACGCAGTTTATTTCGGCTGCTACGCAAGCCTTAACCAAATTGTTAGGAGTAGAGCAACACTTCTGTACCCCGTACCACCCAATGAGCAACGGGATCATAGAAAAAATTAACGGCGATCTCAAACACATGCTGGCTAAAGTAACAGCAGAAAACCCAGCTGATTGGGACACACTATTGCCAGCAGTGCTATTTGCCCATAGAGAGATACCGCACACGAGTACGGGTTTCTCACCTTTCGAATTAGTGTATGGGGCGAACCCTCGAGGACCCCTAACAATATACCATCAGCTAATCACTAGCTTATCAGACAATCCAACGGCAGTAACACCATATGAGATGGTAACTGAAACACGCGATAGAATAATGAAAGCGTGTGTACTGGCCAAAGCATCTTTGGAGAGGAAAGGACAGATGTACCGCGATTATGCAAACAAGGGTGCAAAAACGATTCACCTCGAACCAAATCAAAAGGTGTTGCTACTACTACCCGACAAACGTAATTTGTTGCTAACATCTTGGCAAGGGCCTTTCAACGTCGAACGTAAAATATCAGATGTTGATTATGAAATATCAATAAAAGGACACTTAAAGATATTCCATATCAACATGCTGAAACCATATTTTTCACGACAAGAACAGCAGACAGACGAACAAATTGCACCATCACCAAACAATAAGACGACAAACGAACACAACACAACTTCACTAGATAGAGCGACACACAACAGCGACAACGCAAACACACTAAGCCAGATAATACCACACACAGCTAGTACCACAACAGTATTGAACGAGACAGACGAAGACGACATGAAATTACCCGTTCCTACTGTACACTCGACGGCGACCATTGACAGCATAAAGATAGAAACGAAACTGACAGATGACCAACGACGACAAATCTTAGAACTAGTGACGGAATACAGAGACATTTTCTCCGACATCCCTGGAAAGACAGATAGAATAGAACATTCTATCGTTCTGACTGACACCACACCTATCAAGTGTCGACCTTATTCTATTCCATTAAACTATAGGTCGAACCTCGACAAAGAAATTCTATCTCTCGAGTCGAGCGGAATCATCCAAAAATCTCAGTCAGAGTATTCTTTTCCGATTGACCTTGTCGCCAAAAAGGACTCTTCTATTCGACTATGCGTCGATTATCGCCGCCTAAATAAGATAACTAAAAGTGACGCTGAACCGATTCCATCATGCGAGGATCTAATCTTGGATATGTCTACATCCCGCATATTTAGCAAGATTGACCTCACGAAAGGTTACTGGCAACTCCCGATGGAAGTAAATTCCATCCATCTAACAGCTTTCTCCACTCCTCTTGGACTCTATGAGTGGCGCTTTCTTCCTTTCGGCCTGCGCAACGCTCCAGCGACTTTCGTCCGTCTAACTAGGGATCTTCTCCACGGGATGACAAATATTTCGACGTATATAGATGACATTTGCATCCATACTGAAGACTGGACAACACACCTACAGAAACTTAGACAAGTCTTCGACAGGTTAAGATTGTTTGGACTCACAGCGAAGCCGTCCAAAGTAGAGTTGGGCATGGAACAGATTGACTTCCTTGGTCACACCATCTGCAGGGGCCAATTAAAAACTGATGACAGAATCGTTACTAAGATTCTGAACTTGACAATGCCAACGACCAAGAAACAGGTCCGAAGTTTACTGGGTCTTGTAAACTATTATAGTAAATTTATCCCTAACCTGGCGGAAATCACCAGTGTTTTTTCTAACATCTTAAAAGCTTCGGCTAAGTTATCTGTAAAGGATGCACGATTAATTAGTGCGTTATCGAAATTAAAACATTGTTTCAGCGTTCCACCTATACTCCGTATGCCTAATCCAAAACTCACTTATTTTTTACGCACAGACGCGAGTACCATATCCATATCTGGGATACTAGGACAGTTCTACGACGGGACGTTCCATCCCGTAATGTACGTAAGTCGCAAGATCACTCCGGCTGAAGAAAGATACTCAGCATCAGAATTGGAAGGCCTGAGTTTGATCTACTGTGTGAGAAAGTTTCATCGCTTCTTGGCAGGAGCACAGTTTGTAATCCAATCCGATAACTCTCCACTGTCTGTGATGCAATCTGGACACCCTACCAACAATAGAATTTACAGGTGGGCTTTAATTCTCCAAAATTATACGTTTACCATCCAACATTTAAAAGGGAGATTAAATACGATTGCAGACATTTTAAGTCGTCCTTCATCCATTCAAATACCTGAGTTACAGGAAGGAAGCGACCATACACCACCAGAAACATTGACACTGTAATGTTAAATAACCAAGTGCCATGTGTGGTGAATAAGACATATCGTAAGTGCGTTATTATCGCCTGATACTTGACTTGTGTGAATAGAACAGTGCTATAGAAGTGTAATGAACATACGCAAAATTAATATGCGCTGAGACACACGTAATTTAGATTATGGCAACTAACGCCAATAGGACAGCGAACCCAGCTTAGACCTGATCTAGAGAAGTTGTGGACCAACGCTAACTGCGAATTGATGGCAGAAGTTATGAACCAACATCATAGTAAGACCCCGAAAGAAAAGAAAGAATGTCAACTAACGCCATAATATAGTAAGGCGAGACCTCGAATTGAATGCATTGAATCAACGGTTAGACCCCGAATGACAGTACAGGGTTAGCTATGGACCTACATGATGTGGTAGGCAACTATATTAATACACTATCCGTCAAGAAGAGCATTAAAGACTTTGGTGTAATGAACTATGTTAGTATAGTCTACAAAGAGATTTGCTCCAGCTTCACAACGCAGAGGAGGACGTCAATTTAGTGTAATTAGATATAGAAATGTAACTGTGATATATGTACATTATTATTTTATTTACAATATCTATAACTTCATTTTTCTATTATTTATTCTATTGCAAATTATGTAAACGCATATATAACTTTATTTTCTCATTTGCTTAGTTAGAAATCACCATCATTTAATTAATAACCCATTTATTAAAACATCCATTTTAGAAATACAATTATTAGATCCTATATTAGTTAAGTTACTTATAATCATAATCATTTATACATCCATTTAGTTAATATATCATTTCAAAACCAATGCCAATCATTTAGGGATTAATATCATCTTTTTCACAAGTAACATTTAAGGTAATTAACCCATTTCGCTTAAATGAAAGTAGTAGTAAATTATTTCCCTTGAAGGTAATTTAGGTCAGCACACCAAAGTATGGAAGTTACTATGTCAGGATCGGTAACGAACCATCCTTATAACAATGTATATTTATGTACAGACATGACGTGTGCAAACAAAACGCACAGTCATTTGGCGTGATTACTGTGATAATTCAGCCAATCATTTAATGTATATATATATTGCTTATGTATGTCATATTATGAACCATATTTTAATGACGAGAGAATGATTGAGTGAAAGAAAAGTATGAAAGGGAATGAAAGATGAATGAAAGAAGAGAAAATGCGGAGAGAGAATGCGGAAACTTAGTAAACATTGAAAGAAAGAGAGCGAGAGTGAAAGACAGCGGAAATATTTTTTTCCACCGCTGGAAAGGTCTTATTTGACTTGTCTGTGTCATGTGTGTTTCCAATGTGTTGTCAAAGGTTTTATATGTATTACAGCAACACTTTAGCAGAGTATAGAGAGAACGTACTTTGAGCTTCAGAAAACGGAGTTGTAGTCACAAATAAAAATAACGAACGTTTGTAACCACAATAAACCGATTTGCGGCGCTCGAAGGAACACACACATTTAGTACACTAACGCATACACATGTTAGAAAATTAAGTACACTGTAGTTTATTAGAAAACACGCAAACAAACAGGAAAACGAACACATAAAAGTTGCACACACCAATTAAATCAAAGAACAATAACTCTAAATTCAGGGGACACAAATAATCAGAAACCTAAAGGTAACAGTGAACATAGCTTTTTCACATGCGGAAGCGAGAAGGTGAACAGTAGAGCTATGTGTATAGAGTTGGAGGGGATATTGATGGGAACATGAACACGTGGTGCTCATGTGTTGTACTCATAACAGAGTCAACTAGTGTGTGGGTTGTCATTTTCGGGCAATATGAGGAACAGGTCAAGACAAAAGTCAATGGGTGGAAGTCAAGAGACATAGGGTCTAACGACAGAAGCCAGGACGTAAGTCATAAGACAACGGTTTCCGGTTCACTACCAATCCTTGACATATCTAGAGATCCAACTATACTGAAACATGGGCTACTAAATCAGCCAAGTGAAAAGATAGAACACTGTGAATGAAGGTAGAAGATATTGTTCTATCCCCAAACTAGAAAGTTCTATACTTATTGGAGAGCTGACAAAATTGGGGACAACCAATTTTTCTTTTGGAACCAAGAAGTGTTACAAAGATAAGAAAGGGGAAGTAACACTTCGCGAAGAGGAGGGGGATCCTGTCAGCATCCCCAATAAGCCCTTACAGGAGTAAGGAGTTAACACTAGGCTAGTAGAGAGACACCCAGACAGGGAAGACACCGACTGCTATTAATACCTCGCAGGGAGACACATTTGTGTCAGACCAGAGGGCAAAGAGTACGGATGAGCGAGGGCTTTCCCCAAGCAATTGGGTTGCTGGTAACCGTGATATGCCAGGTTACTCAAACTCACCAGCCAGCGTGCTGGCCAGTCCAGGCACGCAATAGTAGCAACTGCACGGAGGGTAAAAGGGCCCGTGCTGGTCCACGCTATGTGTAGCGGGACAGACTGACTGGAGACGGTAGAGAGGTCGGACGTATCCTTGACCAATACGATAGCTTTCTAGGCCATAGGCAAACTTAGGGTTATATCATTTAGATTGTGTAATGCTAGCATCATCTATCATCACGTTGATATATTCATATTGTGTACAATGATGAAACCTAACGCTTGTAGAGCCATTCATATGTCGGCTCTGAATAAATTGCATTCCTTTCGCAAATGTCATGAATTGTTATTTCGTGCAGTGCGAAAGTAGCGGAGTCTTGAAAGCTGCAGCGCACAGGTCGCTGACAATGATATATAACTATTGTATGATATATCACTATGGTATGATATATAACTATGGTATGATATATAACTATAGTATGATATATAACTATAGTATGATATATAACTATGGTATGATATAGAACTATAGTATGATATATCACTATAGTATGATATATAACTATGGTATGATATATAACTATAGTATGATATATCACTATAGTATGATATATAACTATGGTATGATATATAACTATAGTATGATATATAACTATGGTATGATATATAACTATGGTATGATATATAACTATAGTATGATATATAACTATAGTATGATATATAACTATGGTATGATATATAACTAGTGTATGATATATAACTATGGTATTATATATAACTATAGTATGATATATAACTATGGTATGATATATAACTATAGTATGATATATAACTATGGTATGATATATAACTATGGTATGATATATAACTATAGTATGATATATAACTATAGTATGATATATAACTATAGTTTGATATATAACTATGGTAAGATATATAACTATGGTATGATATATAACTATAGTATGATATATAACTATAGTATGATATATAACTATAGTATGATATATAACTATAGTATGATATATAACTATGGTATGATATATAACTATGGTATGATATATAACTATAGTATGATATATAACTATAGTATGATATATAACTATGGTATGATATCTAACTATGGTATGATATATAACTATGGTATGATATATAACTATGGTATGATATATAACTATGGTATGATATATAACTATGGTATGATATATAACTATAGTATGATATATAACTATGGTATGATATATAACTATAGTATGATATATAACTATGGTATGATATATAACTATAGTATGATATATAACTATAGTATGATATATAACTATAGTATGATATATAACTATAGTATGATATATAACTATAGTATGATATATAACTATAGTATGATATATAACTATAGTATGATATATAACTATGGTATGATATATAACTATAGTATGATATATAACTATAGTATGATTTATAACTATAATATGATATATAACTATAGTATGATATATAACTATAGTATGATATATAACTATAGTATGATATATAACTATGGTATGATATATAACTATGGTATGATATATAACTATGGTATGTTATATAACTATAGTATGATATATAACTATGGTATGATATATAACTATGGTATGATATATAACTATGGTATGATATATAACTATGGTATGATATATAACTATAGTATGATATATCACTATAGTATGATATATCACTATGGTATGATATATAACTATGGTATGATATATAACTATGGTATGATATATAACTATGGTATGATATATAACTATAGTATGATATATAACTATAGTATGATATATAACTATAGTATGATATATAACTATAGTATGATATATAACTATAGTATGATATATCACTATTGTATGATATATAACTATGGTATGATATATAACTTTGGTATGATATATAACTATGGTATGAAATATAGCTATGCTACGATATATCACTATGTAGTGTGCAACTCACGAGATGCAGTGAAATATGCCAGGCTATAAGTTGTGCAGCCTATGGTTTGCTGTCAATATCAAAAGCTGATTCTTGGATATTCATAATCAATAAGTAACTCGTTCTCTGTTATTAATAATCATAATCAGCAACATATTATTGGATGTTGATAAACAATATCAATAACTGATATCACGTATAACAATATTTTATATCATTTTTTAAAATAATTAATAATCAGTATCAGTAACTGGGCGTATGACAGAGCGAAACATACAGACCTGCTCACTTGTCACTCGGCTGTATAGTCACTAACTGTTATTCTTGTAACAGATTATTACGTATCTCAAACTGAAGCCATCTGTCCTTGCAAAATCCATTCTGAGTACGGGATAATATATTCACAAAACGGAACAGATGTCTTTAAAAGAAAGTTAATTATGTTCGTAATTAACCAGATACTTCATATGTGTTCATTAATTTTAGTGTTGCAAATTCATGCTTCTCACGTTGTTATTGCAAATTCGCATGCTGACAGCAAGATCAAGCTGGCATATGGCTAATGGACATTCATGGAAGATTTGATTTAACCGTTTGCTTGGCAAACTGCATTAATGGTGTTTAGAGTTCTGACTTTCAGTTCTCGCCGTGTCTGCACGTACAGTTACTGTAACCAAACCTCTAATTATAATAGTTAAACACATTACATCACAAACTCATATATGCATGACATGCAGGTTTCTTTATTGTCCCACTCACGTCCTTATCTTCTTCATCTCTCGCACTCCTCGTTAAAGTCTCTAATAGAAACAGTAGTTTGTGTCAGGTTGATGAAGTCCCTGTACAGACCTTGTCTGAATGTTTCAGGTTGGTGTCATCCGTGTACAGCCCTTGTTGGAATGAAGAAGGCTCGTGTTTACGTTGTGATCTGGGCGGGGCTCTAGGCGCTGACTAGTGGTCACGGGGTATAAATACACACACGCTCGCGCACATACACACTGACGCACAACTGATGTGATGAACCTATATCAAACTTGTTATGTTGAGGCATCTCACTCCGTTGTGTAATGGTTGCAGTGTTACAATTATCATGTCATTATGTCTTTGACAGTTGGTGATATAATGTATATATCATGTTCATATGCTCAACGGGTTTATAGTCCATGTTTTTCTGTGAGTAAACATTATAGAAGTATTTACTGTTTCATGCCGCCTCCGTGGCGAAGGCGTTACGGGCGCAGTTCATAACCCTGCATACCCTGGTTCAACACACATCTGCGGGTGATTTGTTAGCAGACCGCCTTGCGTTGGTTTTTCACGAAATGGTATGAGTGCCGGTCGTTCAGAAAGCAATGGCAAACTACTGAATGTGATCTTGCCAAGAGACCACAACTGCAAAAAATGCTGGTGTCGACGGCTACGTCCTGTAAAGGATATGCAACTAACTTTTTTCTGTTCATCATTCGTGCTTAAAATCACAGAGCGAAAGAAAAACACAAAATATGACAAAGAAGCTTGACGGGTGAATAAACACACAGATACAGGAGTGAGTTTCGGTAGAAATCTTTACTAACGGACAATAAGAACAAAGCAATTTAAAATATACGACAGAAACAAATAAATAGGTGCTTCCCTGGGCGCATGTCCAATCCAGGAAAAATGAAATTAAAACAAAAGAGATGTACTTAAATCACTTTGTTGTCGAAATGTCAGTAAGTTCTTACAGTTGACCTGCTTCCTCGTTGCCCGGTATGTTGTAATGGGCTGGTAGAGGGTGAATCGTTAGTTAGTTAGTTAGTCGCAGTTCCAACCTCACAGCAACGGGTCGTCCCCATTATGCTCCATTCCTGTGTCAGTGAATATCACACAAAACGCTCCCCACTGCCCAATGTGAAAAGTGGAAAAGACAGGAGTCTCGACAAACAACAGCCCGCACAGATACACTGTGCATAATGCCGCCGCCAGAATGTCAACAAACCAGTCCCCCACGAAACACCCAATTCATCTCTGATGGAATCGGCAGTCATTTTCCTATCTGGATGTTTCCTAGATGTTCACCTACACAGTCCACGAAAATCAGTTCATCACTGACGGCAATGGCAGTCAACCAGAAGCCCAGCAGCCACGCATTTCTGCATAAGGCAAAAAACCGGTCAACTCTGGGACATAGCCACCTGCCATCGCTCCGAACATGCAGTCACGTTCCAAAAAAAAAAAAAAAAAAAACTTGGGCAGATTCAAAAGCACTTCACACGAAACTCACAGCCCACAGTGTCGCGCCATGCACTCACTCAGTAGCAGGGCGACGGAACCATCAAGCCTCCTTAGTCGCCTCTTACGACATGCGTGGTAGGCTACAGTGTTGCTATTCTTTGCTTCCCTTATGGGCCCCGGCAACACACGGCCGGGGGGGGGGGGGGGGGGGTTTGAATCGTGCAAGTGTCTAAACATGGGTTTATGTCGTGACGGGACAGAATCGTATAATTTAGTCATATGGCTCCAGTTGTTTGTTGTGAGTGAATTAACGAAGGCGGAAAGCTGTACAAGAAAACAATCACAAGTCACGGAACGAACGTTGCGGCCAAAAAGCCTTTGCCAGCACACAAAAGACACCGGTGCAACTACATGGAAGACAAGCTGCAACGTCATCAAGCTGACGTCCTAGAGTTGCGAATCCTAGGACACATAAATCAAACCCTCTGTCTAGTAATTGTACAGTTAAAACTTGCTGTCTGCATAAAACTTGTGGTCAGAGCTGTTCAGTTAAAATGTACTGTCCGCATGAAACTTGTGGTCAGAGCTGTTCAGTTAAAACTTACTGTCCGCATATAACTTGTGATTATAACTGTTCAGTTAAAACTTACTATCCACATAAAACGTGTGGTCAGAACTTTTCAGTTAAAACTTACTGTCCACATAAAACGTGTGGTCAGAACTGTTCATTTAAAACTTACTGTCCCCATAAAACTTGTGGTCAGAGCTGTTCAGTTAAAATGTAATATTGATGTCAGAACTGAACTGTAGTAACTTTTCACTGATCACTTACTGTCTGCATAAAGCTCGTGCAGTAACTTTCCAGTTAAAATTTACTGTCTTAATGAAGCTCGTTGTAGTAACTTTCCAGTTAACAATTACCGTTCTTACGATGCACATGAAAGAGAATAAAAGTAATAATAAATTTTAACACCGTAATTTCTGATCACACATTGCAAGTATTAAATTATGAGCGTCTTCAAACCCGTCTGTTAATGGACGCTTTTCTTGTGTGTACATATTTATCCAAATTACACCTTCGCAAAATCAACACCTGCGAAATGAGATGCCTGAGGAGAGCTGCCAACTTAAGAATCCGAGACCGAGTAAGAAATGCTACTATCAGACAGACTATGGGATCAACACCTTGTGCCACATTTATTGAAAGACAGAAGATCAAGTGGTTTGGCCATGTCGTTAGAATGCAACATCAGCAACTACCATCACTGGCCTTACATCAAAGATCATCTGCGACGAGACCACGAGGACGTCCAAGAAGAAAATGGATTGACGACATCAGAGACATTGTACAACCTCACGGAATGACACTATCCAGTGCCGTCCACCGGGCGCTGGAACGCAAATTATTCCTTCCCACGACGCTTGACGGCAGAAGTGGAAGATGATGATGATGATGATGATGATGATGATGATGATGATGATGATGATGATGATGATGATGATGATGATGATGATGATGATGATGATGATGATGATGATGACATATTTATTCTGTCAGAAACTGCACACTAATGTAATGAAACTGCATCGAACAAGTGATTTTACTGAACATATTCACATTAAGGTCTGATTGTTGGTGAGGAAGGTGGAGAAGTGTGTATATATGAAACTATGTTCAGGATGGAACCTCGGCAGGCAAAATGCTTCCGTCACGTGCTGTTAAATCTGTGACGGTATCAATTCAGTTAGTATGTAGAGCAGTGTGATACAGGTGAGATTGTTTGGGTTTCAAACAATAAACTGAAATTAGTATAGTAATATGTACTACTTAATAATGTGTTTAACCTTATATTACCGCTATGTTCGTTTAATTACTTGTTTGTTGTTACAACTACGTTGTGTTATATGTTCATTGTTAAATATACATTATGTTACTGTTTTCGTTATATTATTCGATAGTATAATTCGTTGTATTACATTTTTCGTTATGTTACACGTCCGTTGTGTTATTTGTTTGGTGTCTTAACTGTTATTTATGTTACGTTGTCTTAGTTGTCAGTAATGTTACATGCCAGTTACAGTAAATGTCTGCTATGTACGGCCATTGTGTTTCATGTCGTCATGCTACGTGTTCGTTATTTTGATTATTCGTAATGTTAGCATTCCGTTTGATTCAAAGATTATTATTTTGCGAGCTCATTGTGTTACATGTTTGGTATAATGTATTGTCCCGCTATGTTACATGTTCTTTATGTGTTATGTGTGATAGTGTAAAAAAAAATAGAAGAAATGAGAAAGAAGAAATAAGAGGAGAGAGGGATTAGGAGAGTGAGGTACATGGCGAATAAAGAGACGAGATAAAGGTGAGTTCTTTCCTGGTGGAGACGATTACTAATGATGTAACGCCCGAAACTTCGCATCGTGGTATAATTTCAAGTCAACAAGTATACAGACTACAGACTACACAAGCCACAGGCTGCTCTACAGAACCTCAGTCTAGCACAGTGGTTCTCAACCGGTGGGGAATTCCTCTCCATGGGGGAATTTTATGGTTTCCAGAGGGGGAATTAAGATTATTTCAAGATCGTGTTAATACAAGAACCGATTACTTGATATTGTTTTTCTCTTCATACTTTATGTTTATGTACGTCTTACCCTTCTAAAATTCATTTTATAAAGTAAGTAGACCCACAAATCACGTTTTATGTGGAGTCTAGACTTATTTTAGTATGTGCTATTAAATTTAGCTTCCATTAATACGTATACTGTGTAGGGGTGTAGAGTATTTTTATTCACTCTACTGGTGATTGTTAATCAAGAGGAAAATAGATTTGAAGTTGTGTTGCTTCTACTTGATTTGCTAGACCAATGGTTCTCAACCTTTTTTGGCCCGTGCCCCCCTTCACGATATTTCCAGAACGTCATTCCCCCCCCCCCCAACACCCCTTTCGTATTTCCTACTTCTGAACGAGCTGATAAATTGGCTGGCTCTGCACCCCCTGTAGATGGCCAGCCCATGGATCGTGCCGATGTTATTAACGCCCTTAAAGATATGGCGAGAACAGAGGATTTTGACGCCAGTGATTCCACATCGCTTTCCAGGATGAAAGACCTGGGAGTAAGAATCGGCACAGCCAGACGCGAGAGGTACATCGGGAAAACAAAGCGCCTCGTCAACGAACACAGAACTGGCACTATTAGCCACCGGACGCTGATGCATATGCTGGGGGGAGGATCTGAGCACCTATGGACATGTCCGGAGTGCAACGAAGATACCCCAACTGATAACTAACTAACTAAGATAACTATAACTAACTGTGTAGGGGAGTTGGATTTTTAGATAGGAAATACGAAAGGGGGAGGGGGGATGACCTTCTGAAAATATGGTGAAAAGGGGGGGGGGGGGGCATGGGCCAAATTTTTAAGTAGGAAATACGAAAGGGGTGGGTGGGGGGGGGATGACGTTCTGGAAATATCGTGAAGGGGGGCACGGGCCAAAAAAGGTTGAGAACCATTAGTCTAGTAAATCAAGTAGAAGCAACACAACTTCAAATCTATTTTCCTCTTGATTAACAATCACCAGTAGAGTGAGTAAAAATACTCTATGTGTCAATAACGGCACACAAATGAATATTAAAGAAGTACAAGGTACAATCTGTTAATAAGGAAGTGCCTAGTACAATCTATTATTAAGGAAATCTTCTTCTTCTTCTTCTTCTTCAGCGTTCCGAGCCATTGAGGTTCTTTGCTGCAAATACAATCCGTCTCCATTCGTCTCTCTGGTGGACCTTCTCTTGCCAGTCGTTGATTCCAAGTGCTTGTAGGTCTGTACATGTATTATCTCTCCACCGTCTTCTTGGTCTACCTCGGGGTCTACGGCCATTTATTTCCTGAGTGTAAGCGAGTTTTGTTTCCCTATTATCTTCCATTCTTTCTATATGCCCCAGCCATTGTAGTCTATTAGCCTTCATGATACCAGTGATTAGCGGGGACTTAAACAGATCATAAATGTCTTTGTTACTTCTTCTTTTCCACTCTCCACTTTGTGTATCCCTAATGGGTCCAAAGATGCGTCTTAAAATTTTGTTCTCAAAGGTTTGTAACAAGGCTTCGTCTCCTTTCGTTGTACTCCAGGTTTCAGAGCCATACAGCACAACTGGTCTGATCAGTGTTTTGTATATTGTGATTTTGGTGTTACGAGATAGCGCCTTTGATTTTAGTAGATGTTGTAGTGCATAGTATATCTTATTTCCAGAGTTGATTCTAGTTTGTATTTCTTCCCTTATGATGTTGGAGCAGTTGAAGATCGTACCCAGGTATTTGTATGTTTCCGTTCTTTTAATGGTCATATTATCTATTTGTATGTGGCCAGAGTTTCTAGCCATTCCGTCTCTTGAAATTACCATATATTCTGTCTTATCTTGGTTGATAACCAGCCCCATCTGTTGGGCTTTTTCCTTTAAGTGAGTCAATATTTCCAATGTCTTTTGTTCACTTTGCCCTATAATATCTATATCATCTGCATAACCAAGCAGCTTGGATGTTCCTCCAATATCACATTCCTCCTTTACCTTCCTTACAACTTTCTCTAGAGCCAGATTGAAGAGTAGCGGCGATAGTGCATCACCCTGTTTCAAGCCAGATGTTATTTGGAAGGGGTCTGATTTCCTGCCTTTATATGTTACTATATTATAAGTATCTTCCATGCATAGTCTGGTCATGTTGATTAACTTCCTTGGTATTCCAAATTCCTGCATAGCATTCCATAGACTATTCCTATGGACACTATCATAAGCCTTTTTAAAATCCACAAAAATGTTATGGAGATCTCTTTTATATTCCCAATGTTTCTCGGCTATTTGTCGTAAGATAAATATCTGATCTATTGTTGATCTGTTTTGTCTAAAACCCGCCTGGTAGTCACCTAATATGTCTTCTGAATATGGTTTTAGTCTATTTAGTAATACTGCGGATAGTATCTTATAGCTTGTGGACAGTAGTGATATTCCTCTATAATTTCCACATTGGAACTTGTCTCCTTTCTTAAAGATAGGTATCAATAATGACTCTTTCCAGTCATGGGGTAATTCTTCTGTCCTCCAGATTTTTATTATTAGTTCGTATAGCTTTAGATGTAATGCATGGCCACCTGCCTTTATAAATTCAGCAGCAATTCCATCAGTCCCAGTTGCCTTATTGTTTTTAAGGAAATGCCAGGTACAATCTATTATTAAGGAAGTACTAGGAACAATCTATTATTAAGGAAGTGCCAGGTACAACGTGCGACCACTGTCTAATGGCCGCCCACTAATTTACCCAGGAAGGCAGTTATCCTTTGTGAATCCACGTTGTCTAGCGAATGGTTGCAAGTCTGTGTTTCACACGACTTTTCCCAATCTTTTTCCGACTACAATCGTCAGAGTGATGGTCAACTTCGTCTTTAGATAGCGTCACGCTAGTCTCTCTGTGGGTTCTTTACTTAGCAGTCTTACATGCAGCTCTCCGGGTTCCTCTGCCTCCTGCCGTATTTGTAGATTTCTAGCAGTCTTCCATTGCTATCATGTCAGATGTTGCATATGGCTTTCCAATACAGTTCTCTGGATTTGTGCTCCTGAGCTGTCCTGTCACACTTAGCGATTTCCGTAAGTCAGCGTCCGATCGACCCTCTGGTCTGTACACATGATAGTTCGTGTTACCTCACAAGTCCTCCTTGCTTATGTCCGTTCCATTCGGCGTGTAGGTGTGGGCACCTGCCTATGAAGAATCTCATTCGTAGTCTCCTTTAGTTGCTATGTAGAACCCATATATACTCAACTTTCCCGCCAGGTATTGCCCTAGAATCACGTGACGCCTTGTTTACTGCGCTAAGCTAGTGGCACCCAACTCTTAGATCGTTGCCTTATGCTGATTTGCATACTGATTTGTATCCGACGCAGTTCGCACGCCTTACGGGAGTTCCCATCTATTCGCTCCTCTAAGTTGTAGTTTAGTTTACCCAGAATTCGTGGGAATTTGCAGAATCGAAGTATTCGAACTTTGGAAGTTAAAAATACCTTCCTCTTATGTTTCCTGAGGTCGGCGTCCTCGATTAATCTAACGGTGCATTATGCTTGCCGTCAAAATAAGTATCCGCTTTGGCTGTAGGAAAGTTGGCTTCCTACTACCACAAACGAGCCATGGACCAGGCTGATATATTGAATGCTCTACAAGAAGTAAGTCGTTTGCAAGAACCAAGTGATGGCGGTGAATCTACATCCATGGTCAGAATGCGTGAACACCAAGTTAAAAGAGGTATGGCCAAACAAGAACACTATGCAGGAAGCGTAAGAAGATTAATAAACCAAGGCAGAAATGGTGTCGTTAGCCGCTACACCCTGTGGGATTTACTGGGGAGGGGATCTGAGCATCTATGGACTGAATGGTTCGATATGCAATGAGGATGATCTGTGGACTAACTAACAAACTTCATTTTCTGAAACGCAGGTTCTGCTTGAACTATTTAACTCTTAATCCCTATCACGAATCTTCCATCCAATGTTATGATTTTTCATAGATATCTAAATGTATCAACCTGGTTATACACTTTCCCTTCTACTGTCGCATCACAATTTTTTTTTGTTTTATTAACACTCACTAGTGGCAAAAATATCATCAACCACTCGAATTATTGGATTACAAGATCACTCGACCACCAGAAAGCCTAGTTCTGTCTCCATTCTACCCGTACATGGTCGTGGCGGAAGTCAGCTATCTAGAAGAAACACATTTGTGAAGGTAACTTGTGACCTCACCTTGTAATGACCTGAAAGTGCTACCGCTGGTGCCATCGGCATAGGGACTTGTCCTTGGTTACTGTAGAAGGGAAGAGAGCACGGGTGCAAATTCCCGAGTGCAAATACTCTAGTTCCTGAACGAATGCTCATCAAATGTTCTTAGAACACCAAGTCTTGGGCACATTAGAATTTAGCGGCCAATGCATTTGCAGCAAGTAAGACCCAACCATACAACATGGATAACTCAATATCCACATGCGCCCTGGAACTGTACAGATATCCCGGTGTGACGTGTATGGGAACAGCTATCCACTCTAGTGCACTGTCTTTCTCTGTATTAACAATATACACAATCTGGAGGACGCCGACGCTACACTACAACGTTCACTGTGTTATTCCTTATGTTTGCGTCTGTGACATTCTTGATGCTGTTGTATTTCTGACGCATT
Source organism: Cepaea hortensis (assembly GCA_963921405.1). NCBI lineage: Eukaryota > Metazoa > Mollusca > Gastropoda > Stylommatophora > Helicidae > Cepaea > Cepaea hortensis. The sequence goes on from OY992876.1 coordinate 253,878,053, forward strand.
CTGTAGTGCACATATCACATTTTGACCAGTATGCGCACATTAGTCCTGGTCAGGATATTATCTATGTGTCGATCTCCTCAGTTCTACACGCAGCTGTGATTGCTGTTGATCATTATATTTACATTCTGAAGCCATTTTACTACATCAGTCATGTGACAAAATGCTGCGGTCACATGTCTATCTGTTTTGCTTGGACGTTGGCGCTGATTCAAGCAGTCATTCCGGCAAGTGTTTTCACAAAAGACAAATTCCATAGAAAGTGTTTTCTCCTGCATAATCCTCCAGTATACATTGTTACAACTCTGATATTCTTTGCTGTGTTGTATGTTATTATGTGTGTCTGCTAGTTTAAAATCGCCCGCGTTGCGTTTGATAGCAGGAAAACACTGCATACTGGAAGACAGCATCACCATGCATCAAGCGAATTGAATATTTCAGCTACCAATGGCAAAGCTTTCATGAAAACTTTTAAGTTTTTTATTGCCTCGTTTGGAATTGTGGCAATATGCTGAATGCCTTTAGCAATTGTCAAACTTTTTTGTCGTACAATATATCATCATATTTCACAGTGCCATTGTTGTACTGTTATTCATCTTATAGAGTCGTGCAGTTCTGTATTTATCTTAAAACAAGCACAGTTTTTCGTTCTAGTATAAAAACACAGTTGTCCCGTTGTCCACAGATTTGCTGTAGAACGATGATTCCTGTGTAAGGCAAGCTAGAATGGGACCTGACATTGCTGTACTTTGGTCAACACCAAACCAATCACTAACATGCTACAACAGGTTGTCTCCAACGTACTTCTGTCTTTCCAGTAGCTTGTGTTGTAGTATTTCTACTAAAGGCATTGGTGACAGTTCCACGAAGATTGACTACTACTACTACTGCTGCTGCTGCTGCTGCTGCTATTACTACTACTATTACAATAACATCAACCAAGAAATGGGAAGAGATAATATTAATATGTTATGTATGTACGAGAGGATATGGAAAGTGTCAGAGTCCTAGCGACCTGATACCGAGGACAGATCCTAGAGACAGGACATGAGAATAGAAGACAGGATAGGAGAACAGCAGAAAGGACAGTATGCCCTTGAATGGACAGGGCAGTATGCCTTTGGACTGGACTATGTGATACAGCAGTCGTCAGCAGTCGGACTGACCCTTAGTTCACGGATAGGACACGGCCCAATACTGCGACGCTGTACTGACCACGAGTGGCTTCAGACAACACGAGATTAAATACCACGTGATAGGGAACCCAGAGCGAAAGCTTTGGGAGATATGAGACTGGGCTTTGGATGAGGAAGGACGTATCTGGATATTTTCTTGAGAGAGTGACTTGTATAACCAAGCTGAGTGTTTGCTAGCGCTGCGATGCATTTGAGATCCTACTGTGTGTGCCCGTTGTGTGAGCGAAGATATTGTTATTTGAGCGGACGAGTGCAGTTCTGAGCGCTAAACATTGTGATACTTTATATTTTGGTTTTTCACTATTAAATATATATGATCATGTTTAACAAAGTTGACTAACATTTGTATACATGTCATTTACCTGTCGAGTCATAGACAAACGAGCGACGTGAGACTGACAGGAATTATGGGGGACTCTCGACCGGTCTTGGTTTAACCAAGTAATTACAGACAACACGACGAAAGAAAATTCCCTCTCCAGACACTTAAACGACAGAGTCCAAACGAAATCTATATTACACAATACTTTTTAAAAAGAAATTATCTCTCCAGACACACGACACCTGACTGACAAAACATTCCACAGAAACTAATATTTGTTTGTCTCCACAGCAGATTGTGTATGAATTTAAACCATCAAGTTCAAGTAGTCACACCGTGGTGCTGGACTTCATCAAAATCAGCTAAGTACCCATTTTCTTTTGATTGCCGAATCTGAACAGGCACTTAATTTTTCCAACGTATGTAAATTAGATTGTCATTGTTATTGTAAACTATTTCAAGGGAAATAATCCAGTCTGTTGTATTGAATTCAGTGTAACTTCAATTTGTGAAAATGTTAACATTAGAAAACTGCGTTGAAGCAGGTATAAACCTAGGTTACCAAGGGGATGAAGTAAGGGAATGGAGTGAAAATAAATTTAAGGAAATTTCAGATAGACAAAATAGGGCGCAAGAACGCGAAGATGAAATACAGCTAGCAGAATTAGCAGCCAAAGAGAAAGTATCAGAATTGGCAGCTAAGCAATTAGAATCAGCTACAAAGCAAAAAGAATTAGAGTCAGCAGCAGCACAAAATCAGAAAGAATCAGCTACAAAACAGAAAAAATTAGAATCAGCTACAAAGCAGAAAGAATTAGAATTACAAGCCAAACAGGTTGAATCTGAAACACAGATTCGCTGTAAAGAAAGCTGACCCTTTTCGTTCTACCTGTTAAAGATTCTGGAAGTTACTTTCTTGAAGGAACCTAGCGAATACTGTAGGTGCAGATGTTATGATCATATTTCTTATCATTAGGTCTTTAAGTAGATCAAAACGTTTGTCAAATTTGGCTGCGTTTAACGGCTTGGAAAACATATCTTGGACTTCTGAAACGTAGTCAAGGAACGTTTGATTTGACCTAGGGCAGTGGTTCTCAACCGGTGGGGAATTCCCCCCCCCCCAGGGGGGAATTCTAGGGTTTCCAGGGGGGGGGGGGGGATGAAGACCATTTCAAGATCGCGTTAATACAAGAACCGATTACTTGATATTGTTTTTCCCTTCATACTTTACAGTTAAGTATGTCTCATCCTTCTAAAATTCATTTTATAAAGTCAGTAGACCCACAAATCCTGTTTTATGTGGATGTCTAGACTTGTTTTAGTATGTGATATTAAATTTACATTACATTTTTACGTATACTGTGTAGGGGTGGGGGGATTTTTAGATAGGAAATATGAAAGGGGGGGGGGGGTGACGTTCTGAAAATAGGTGGGTGGAGGGGGGCACGGACCAAATTTTTGATAGGAAGGGGGGAATGACGTTCTGAAAATATGGTGAAGGGGGGCACGGGCCAAAAAAGGTTGCGAACCACTGACCTAGGGCTTAGTTTAGCAAATTGTAGTTTGTACCCTTAAGCGTCAAGAAGAAAGTGTTGCATTATGCGTTCTCTAATGTAATCGTAATCGTTCCATAGTTCTTGAGGAATCGTTTCATTGACTTTAAGAGGTTTAAGGGCGAGATTTCGCATGTAGATCATGAACCATTGATCTTTCGAAATCTCGTGATGTTTCATCAGAGTCACGAAAGTTTGGGTCCAGGCAGAAATGCTGTCACCTGCACAAAATTGTTTGACTATGCCTTGATACTTCTTTAATTTCTGTTCTTGTTTTTTACTTTCCAACTTTTTGGTGGCTTTATGCATTTGCGATTCAATTTCTAACATAAATTACAGACCGCTTATACCTTCCAAAGATATTTTCTGGTACTGATTTTAGGCTGGATCGATCTGGCAGCCAAGTTCAGTTTTTGAAATTCTAATCTGCTCAATGCGACTCGAATCCATAACCACAGGGCGAACGGCGAGCGTCTAGACACTATGCTATAGCGGCTCCCACACATTGTTGAGTGTGTTGACAAGTAGCCACATGTTGTTGAGTGTGTTAAAAGTTTCCACATATTGTTAAGTGTGTTGACAAATTCTCACATATTGTTGAGTGTGTTGACAAGTTGCCACATAATTTTGAGTGTATTGACAAGTTGCCACATGTTGTTGAGTATGTTGACAAGTTCCCACATATTGTTGAGTGTGTTGACAGGTTCCCATTTGATTGTCAACTGGTATGCTGCCTTTCGTTACCAATGTTACATTTTTTAAACAATGATATTTGCTAGGTCTTTACATTCATTGTTTAAACTTCAAACATTTTACTGATTTCTTCAGTTTCTCCTCATCAAATGCTGAAGTGTAGTCAATAAAGCACAAATAAAGCTCTCTTTTCATGTCAATCGTTCTTCGCGTTACTTCATGTACGCCAAAGCACAGTTTTGAGGATAGCTCTTCTTGTAATTGTTAGAATCGATTTAATAAATACAAGTGGATTATATTTGTTTTAACGTAGAGATGCAAAAGTGAATAAATTAACTGTGACTTTATAAGTTTAAAGCGATTTCCTGGAATAAGGCGACGAGATTAACTTTTATTTTAGGAAGATTACTAGATGATTTTCTTTTCATGCTGTTCTTCTTGTCCACAAATATGTTGTTACATTTACTCGTGTATAAACATCTTGTTGTAATAAACTTGTATGCTAACATTTGTATTAGCGCAATATCTTCGTTGTTTGTTAATATAGTAATGTGTATGTTTTGAATATTCATCGTTCTCTTTGTTGATTGATTGGTTTGTTGAGTGATAGATTGATTTATTGGTTGATTGAGTGGTTCGTTTCTTGAGTGATTGATTTCGTTGACTGGTTGGTCGGTTGATTGGTTGAGAGTTTGGTTGGTTGGATGGTTGGTTCAATGGTACTGTTGACTGTTTGATCTAGTGGTAGGTTGTTGGAGCGTTTGGCTGGGTATTTTTTTTTTTTTTTTTTTTTTTTTTTTTTGACTGGTTGAGTGGTTTGTGTGATTTTGGATGATTAGTTGGATGTTTAGTTGGTTAGTTGGTAGGGTTTTGGGTTGGTTGGTTAATTTGTTGATTAGTTGGTTGCTGTTTGGGTCTTTAGATGGTTCATTGTTTGGCTGAGTGGCTGGTTGGTTGAGTTGTTTTATTTATTTTTTTTTGTTCTTGGTTGTTTTAGTGTTTTGTTGGATGGTTAGTCGGTTTTTAGTTGGGTGTTTGATTGATTCATTTATTGATTAGTTGGGTGGTTGCTAGAGTAGTTGGTTGTTCGGTTGAGTGGTTGGCTCGTTGATTGGTTGGATGTCTGGTTGAGTGGTTGGTTGGTTGTGTGGTTGAAGGGTTACTTAATTGTTGTTTGGGTTAGTTAGTTGTTGGTTGGGTGTTTTGTTGGTTGGGTGTTTGGTTAATTGGTTCTGAATAGTCTGGAAGACATAATATTAAAGCTGTTATCCGCGACAAGCTGAACAGAGCATAAATGCCTTTGAATATAAATGTTACAACCGTGTTCTAAGAATATCTTCGATACAGAAAAGAGCAAATGCATCCACACTACAAGAGCTTAATATTGAAGAATTTGGCTACTAAAGACTGTAAAACAAAGAATATTAAAATATTTTGGTCACTTGAACCGTCATGAAAGTTTGATGAGAACAATAATGAAAGAGTATATACCCTGGAAGAGGGGAAGAGGACGGCCAGAGAGAAGATGACTGCAGGATATGACAGATGATCTTTCTTCTGTTTGTCCTTAGAGTCCTTTGCATTTTCCTCAGAGACCATTTGTCTGCTGCCATTCCTGTATTTGGCTTTTCCAAATTGCACAAGCATATAACAAAATAGGTTCTTCTTCTTCTTCTTCTTCTTCTTCTTCTTCTTCTTCTTCTTCTTCTTCTTCTTTCTTCTTCTTCTTCTTCTTCTTCTTCTTCTTCTTCTTCTTCTTCTTCTTCTTCTTCTTCTTCTTCTTCTTCTTCTTCTTCTTCTTCTTCTTCTTCTTCTTCTTCTTCTTCTTCTTCTTCTTCTTCTTCTTCTCTTCTTCTTCTTCTTCTTCTTCTTCTTCTTCTTCTTCTTCTTCTTCTTCTTCTTCTTCTTCTTCTTCTTCTTCTTCTTCTTCTTCTTCTTCTTCTTCTTCTTCTTCTTCTTCTTCTTCTTCTTCTTCTTCTTTTCTTCTTCTTCTTCTTCTTCTTGCTCTTCTTCTTCTTCTTCTTCTTCTTCTTCTTCTTCTTCTTCTTCTTCTTCTTCTTCTTCTTCTTCTTCTTCTTCTTCTTCTTCTTCTTCTTCTTCTTCTTCTTCCACTATTATATGATCCAGGTGGATCTCTGTGCACAACAACAACATCCACTAAATGTCCATGACCGTGTCATTGTCTCCAATCCTCTATGACCTTTTTTTGATTGTGTTGCCAATGGTGAGTCCTCTGTCTTACAAAAGTCTCACTTCAGAGCTAGTGCAGGCAGGTGTATAATTCGCCTACATGCCAGGTCGAAGGTTCGAAATAAGCTGCGGGTAATTTGAAAACAAATCGCTGTGAATTCTTCTTCTGCTTCTTCTGCGTTCATCCGGAGTTTTTTTTTTTCCGGATGTGATTGCGCTGTGCCTGTTTACAGCAGAGCTGCGTTCTTGCGCCGTTAGGCCGACACATCCGACATCTGCGGGCATTTGTTGACCGGGTTAACCTTCCCGGGTCGCTGTGATTTGATTTCCATGGTTTGAGTGTCAGATTTTCATAAAGCAATGGCAAACTACTGAACTTAAAAACGCTTAATAGTTCAGAAATAGCCAATAAATGCTGGGGTTCGTTGCAAAGTCCTGTAACAGGCATGAAACTTTTAGATTCACTATATATATATATATATATATATATATATATATATATATATATATATATATATATATATATATATATTGTCATAGTGTGGTCAAGACAGGTTAAGCACGTGATCGTATAGGACCCAAGTCTCCGCGTTGTTATAAACATACTTTATTGTCCGAATCGTTATACTACAGCACACATGATGGTAGACTCCCTGCCCGGTGTTGACATGTCTTCTCGCTGGCCCCAAGTGACGTGTGTGTTTTCCTAGATACCCTTCTTCATTCGTGCACACACGTTCACTATGGTTTTCCCCCTAGTCAAGGAATGCGCAGCATTCCTTAACTCTTTACTCCTAACCTAATTCCCTCACTGTTACAATGCCTCCCCTTCTTCAAAGAGAATTTTTCCTTGAAAAAATCTCAACCCCAACTTTTAATTAGTTAACTTTACATCTCTATTCTACAATAACAACAATTCCATATATTTCCTAACTCAATTCTCCTATCTCCTCATAGCCAATTGCTAACTAGAGACCATAATATCGAAACTCTCTACAAAACTCGTTATAAAGTTCTCTAGAAAACTTTCTACAAAACTCTCCATAAAATTCCCCACAATACAAAAGTCTCCATAAGCGAACCGCTTTTACTTTAAAATGTCCATCCAAATTATGATTGACAAAACTGAAGATATTCCCTTATCCTTTATTTCCCCCTTATTCACATTCTCACACTCTCAGTATTCTAGGATAGACAGAAAAAACATAGTTAGATTAGAATTGGGTTGGTGCGCACCAAAAAAAAATAAGAAAGAAAAAGTAAGGAAAAAGTAAGAAGTAATCACCTTTCTCTTCCCATACATTCTCAAAACTTTATCAAAAAATAAAGTTTCCAAATTTATCTTCAGTTTCCGTCAATAATAATTGTTATTATCAAAAAAAATATGTTAATCCAAAACTGCCAGCCTTTGTATTATTCAGGTCATCAATTTCCCGTTTACCATTCCTTCAACAAAAAAAACCTCCTAACTATTATTATACTGTTAAGTACAGTCTTCTTCTTCCAATATCCAGTTATTTAAATGCCAAAACTCAACCTGGCATTCCCCCCATATTCTCCCATTAAACGCTGTTCAACCCAGCTCCTATTATAAACCTTGTATATACATTGCATACCCCACATGTAATAACAACATACCCCTCCATTACTACATATTGAGTCACTTCACTAACCACCACTTTAATTCATCTTCTAACTGAACTTCAAAGTAATAATCATTTTAAACACACTCAATAAAACCAAAACATTGTAAAAATAACCATCTAAGTTAACTTATTTTTCACATTTCATAAAACACAATTGTAGTCCCAACAATTGAGCAAACCATATCAATCCCCTCATCATATTTATCCCCACACATTAATCAATTTACACATACATTATGAATTTCAAGACCATATTATGAGTACCCAATAATAATTTTCCGTTTTAGAAAAAACTCCACCAAGTACCTTCTTTGTAAACACAAAAATATCGTGTCTAACTTCTTCTTCTATCTGCCATCTGCAGAATATTCTACCAAGCTATTTATCTATCTCTTCTCCATTTTCTTAATAACCTCAAATTTTTTTCTATAATTGCAATATCTACATCAATGTCGCTATCCTCCCGAGGAGAGCTATCTTCTTTCATATCAGCTTCTTCATCAGTTTCTGACTTTTCATCCATTTCTTCTTCCCCGTCTGTATATCCATTACTAGCAACCGCTAATTTCTTCCTTTCTAAATCCAATCTAATTTTCCTGTCTTGCCGTCTCAACAAATTTTCAAATACTGGCATATCTTCACCACTTGAAGAACTCACTCTAAGTTTCCTTTGCCTCTTAATTTCTTTTTCTTTCTGTCTATCCAACTTTCTTTTTACTGCCTGTCTTGTATTCATAAATGGAGGTTCGATATTTTCCCTGACCGACTTTTCACTAATATAATCGTCATACATGTTATTTTCCTCTGTCATGACTGTTTTTGGTACCGTTTCTTCTTGTTCAGCTGTTGTTACTTGTTTTCCATTCTCTATAGGTATTGGATATACCGTTTGTCTGACAAACTGTCCACCTGACAATATTTCTTCGGAACAATAATTATTATTATTATTCTCTGCATTCCTTTCTTCATTATCCCGCCTTAAGTGCTCTACATGTGAACGTGCAACATGCCCTGAAATTTGATTCTTAATAGTATATGACACTGGACCTTTTTTTTTCTAGAATATAGTATCCCGGGACCAAATGAGCATCAAACTTAGAGTTTTTTCTATGTTTTTTATAATATACTCTATCACCTACGTTAAACTCTTGTAAGTGTGCATTTTTATTTGCGTATTTCTTCTGTCTTTCTCTAGCCTTAATTATATTATTTCTTAAACGTACATGTGCTTTATGCATCTCTTGCAACCTTGTTTCTTGAAAATCTTCCCCCAGATATTTTCTCCTAGGCTTTAATAAATTATCAATTGGCAATATTGGTTCTCTTCCATGTACTAAGTAAAATGGTGAGAAACCTGTTCCTTCATTTTCGTGTGTACGTATCGCCGCTAATGCTATCCCCAAATAAAGATCCCAATCCATATCGTGTTCTTCTACATTTTTCGCTAGAATATTGTATAGTGTTCTGTGTTGTCTCTCATTTTTAGCATTAGAAGTTGGTCTGTAATATGAAGTCCTAATGTGTTTTATATTCCAATCTTTTACCAATTTCTCAAACTTTTTATTTACAAATTCTTTCCCATTATCTGTAAGTATTATTTGTGGACACCCAAACCTTGGTATAAATTCTTGTAAAAGCATATTTATAACTGAATCAGCACTCTTGTCTGGAATTGGATAAACTTCTGGCCAGAGACTATATGAATCAACTATATGTAGTAGGTATACATTTCCCGATAATGTTTTTGGATGAGGACCTGAAATATCCAAACTTACTTTCTGCATTGGAAATTGAGGAATATCGGTATCTTGTAAAGGACATTTAATTATCTTCATGTTTCTTAACCTACACTTTTCACATGCTTCAACATATTCATATACGCTTTTGAATAAATTCGGCCAGTAATATTTACTGCTAATAGCCTTCACTAACTTATCTCGTCCAAAATGACCATTATTATCGTGATATGCCTTTAAGACTTCTTGTTCTAAATGTTTCGGAATATATTTTCTTACTCCTTCACCTTTTTCACTGATATAATATAATTGATTGTCTTCTTGTAACTCTACAAACTTTCTTTTAAAACTATTTTCCCCTGTTTCTTTCAGTTTTCTTTTTATCTGTACTATTTTTGGATCTAATTCTTGTTCTGTTTTCATATCAAACTGTTCTAAATGTGGGTCTTCTGTTCTAGGTTCAGACTCTTGATCCGATGGTAAACTCTCAAATTCTTCCCTATTTATTATGGCAGAATCTAATATATTTACTTGCCAGTTTCGATCGTCTATGTCTGGTTCAATTTCATCTTCCGTGTTTCCTGATGACTGTGGGTACGGGATTCTAGACAAAAGATCGGCGCACGTATTATGTTTCCCTGACACATATTCAACCCTAGCATTGTACCCTTGTAAATTCAATGCCCAGGTTTGTATTTTCCTATTTTGTATTGGTGCTTCTAATATCGACTTTAATGGCATGTGGTCAGTTCTAATAATGAAATTGGCGTTATGTAAATAGTAATTTAATTTTTGAAGAGCATAGTGTATAGCATATGCTTCTTTCTCAATAATTGGCCATTTCTTTTGAGTCTTGCTGAGTTTATGAGACAAGAAATAGATTGGTCTTTCATTTTTAACCCCTGGTATTCCAGATTCTTCTCCTTCATATGGTTGAACCAAACATGCTCCTATTGCGTTGTCTGAAGCATCTGTGTATAATATTAGCTGTTTATTCAAGTCTGGATGTGTCAATAATGGTACCACTGTTAAGCTATCTTTTAAAAGTTCGAACGCTTTTTGACACTCATCATCCCACTTAAACCTAGCGTATTTTCCCGTTAAATTCGTAATAGGTATTGCTATCCTTGAAAAGGCTGGTACAAACCGCCTATAATACGCACACGTTCCTATAAAAGCACGCACTTCCTTAACGTTAGTGGGAGGAGGTAACTCTTTAATAACCTTTATCTTTTCCTGGTCTGGTTTAATACCTTCCCTATTTATTATATAACCTAAATATTTTGTTTCTGTCTTTAAAAACTGGCACTTACTAAGCTTTAATTTAACGTCATGCTTTCTTAATCTGTCAAATACTAGTCTAACATGTTTCAAATGATTCTCTACATCTCCTTTCGTAAAAATCAATACGTCATCAATATATGCCAGGGCAAAACTTTGCATACCGTCTAGTACTTCATTTATTAAGAACATATAGTGAGATGGTGCATTTTTGAGACCGAATGGCATACGTAAGAATTCGTAAGAACCCATATGAGTACAAAAGGCACTTTTCTTTTGCGCGTCCTTCGACATCGGAATACACCAAAATCCTGCCCTTGCATCCAGCGTTGTGAAATATGTAGAGCCATTAAGTAACCCCAAAATATCATCAATCACCGGCAATGGGTACGCTACATTCTTAGTAATTTTATTTAACGCCCTATAGTCGCAGCAGAACCTGTTCGAACCATCAGATTTGGCTACTATGACGACCGGAGATGACCATTCTGATTTTGACCTTGTTATTATGCCTGCTTTCAACATATCTTCTATTGCCTTTTCTACGACTTCTCTATTTCTTAATGGAGTTCTGTATGGTTTTAAACTAATTGGTAGATGATCTCCCGTGTCTATTTCCATCGTAACTGTTTGTGTCTTACCCAATTCTAAATCATTTATCGCAAACACATCTTGATTTTGCTTTATAAGTTTTTCTAACACTTCCTTATTTTCTGGCGAAGTTTTTAATTGTGCTAACAATTCTTTTTCTCTTGTTACTTTGTCTAGTGAATGTATTTGTGCTGTATTTCTTCTATATGGATGGATCAATTCATCCATTCTTACGTTCCCTTTTCTTCTGCATCCGCGTCTATTATTAATTCTTTCACTAGAGGTTTCTGAATAACTTATACCTGCCATATTTACTCTATCTGTTGCCAATATGTCACTAACGTTATGTTCTAGCTTGGCTATTACACATCCTCTGTATAATTTAATTTCTCTACCTGTGTTATTAATAACCATTACTGGAAATGTTAAACTTTTATCTAATTCTATTATTCCATCCGGAACTTCTAAACCTGGCTCATCAATTATTTCATTTTGCAATTCCGTGATTCTGACTATGTTTCCTGCTACATAATACGGGTTTCTCTTCAGTCTTGCTTGTATCAAATTAACTGACTGTGGTTTTAAATTCATGGTCGTTTTAACTCTAACTAGTGTCGACACATGCATATCTTCTTCTAGATCTACGTAAACATCTTGGAATTTTAATTTATGCAAATCAAATAAAAGTCTCACCCCATTTTTCAATAAAAAATCTCGTCCCAATATCATATTTCTATTTAAATCTTTAACCACATGAAACATATGCCTGACATTTATCCCTCCTAATTTCAAATTTATCATCGTTTGTCCTAGCACTTCTAACTTTTGTCCCGTTACCGAATGAAGATTCTCCTGAATTCTAAATATTTTACAATTTTTTAACATTCGATATAAAAATGCTTCTTTAATCACGCTAACTTGTGCTCCCGAATCCACTAATGTTCTAACTTTATATTTTTCTATCTGTACTATACATGAGCTAGGATCTACCATATTTAATGACAATTGTTTTACCTCGTCTTGTTTTTTATTTCTAAATGTTCTATTATACTCATCCTTTGGGTTTTTAATATATTGATGCCCTTTTTGGATCTTACTATCTTCCCTCCTACTGCCGACCCTATTCAGTAAGCGGGATGCCAATTTTCCTGATTTCCTGACCTTCTAAAATTTCTCTGTATTTCTCCAGAATTCCAATTTGCTGGTCTGCCATTTGCAATTCTATTCTGTATACTCGACTGAACACCTCTACTATTTTGCGTATTCGATGGGCCACTTCTGTTACCACAAAAGCGAAAAATGTGCCCCCGTTTATGACACCCCCAACAAACCACATTCGAGTTATTTGTGTTTCCTTCCATGTTTCTTACAGTATTTCTCACTTGTCCTCTTCTATCTTGATTATATGCGTTCTCGTTTCTTTGTACCATCTGTATTTCTCCTCGTCTTCCTCTCCATCCATGTCTATACTGTCCTATTTCCATAGGTTCTTCAATTCTATCTTCTGAACTACTACCTAACTCTCGTCCTACTCTTAACCTAAACCTCCTCCTCAAGCTTTCCTCTTGTATAGCGATATCTACCGCTTGTGACAATCTTGCAGGATTCTCTCTTAATAATTTAAATTTCAATCCATCTGACCTAATCCCATCAACAAAAATCCCTACTAACATCCGTTCCACTTCTTCAGCTCGTACATTCTGTCCTAAAAATGACTCTTCAGCTAAATTGATTAACCTGTCACTGTATAACTGGACACTTTCTGTGCTGCTTTGTCTAGTCTGTCGCAATACTGAGAATGCGTGTTGTGGATCAGTAATTTCAGCATATTTTCTTGCGAGATCATCTTTAAATTCTTCCCAGGTTTCACCTCCTGCTGCTTCTAATTTTCTTCTTATATGGTCAGAAACTGGACTTGTACTTGTTCTGTATGCCAAATTCTTTTTCTCCCCATCTGTAGCGTTTATTAAATATGCATGTTTCTCAATAGAAATGATCCATTTCTTAAACTGATTTGCTTGACCACTAAATCTTTCAACATCACTGTTTACACTTTGTTGTCTTAACACTGCATCCAACCTTGATATTGCCCCGCCAACTCCAGTCAGTACCTGTGAAAAATCTTGGGATTCCATCCTAAAATCTATAATTATCAAGCAATATACAAATATTTCAAACAATGTTAATTTCAAATTCAGCAACAATACATAATCTGTTAATTACTCTAATATTATCTAATTAACTTAACTAAAGCCTCCAATCGAAGATCCTGACGAAGAATATTCCTGTTTCAATCCTGAATTTTGATAAAAGAATTTAAATGAGCTACTGATTCAGAATTACCTACACCACATTAACAAAGGACTCTAATCAACCTCGTTGAAATGAGCAGAACAAAGAAGCGCCTCTGGATTTCTTTCCATAATAATTTAATCGAAGTCGAAGTCAGTTCTTTCCAATTAATTCCTGACGAAAATTATGCTCGATACCAGGCTCGCAACAAGACTGCTTGTTTACTTGCTCGATTAACTGTAGATTCCCTTCAAGTAAGGTCACCTTCACGCAAACGACAACTGCTCACGACTTCAGCAAAAAAAAACTCAGTTTCCAACAGCCATCTGGGTTTTTCATATATATATTTCAGCGCAAACGTAATCCAGTCAACAACAATTTGATTTAAAGCTGACGCTATCCAATCTCTTATTTTCATGTGGGACTCTCGCCATGGTCAGTTTAAAGTGCTTTATCTTATAAGTTGAGACAAATTTCATCAATGCCTTCTAAATGTGAAGTGACTGTAGAAAGTATTGCAGATCTTGATTTCATAATTATGAAATTTGCACCATAACCTTGACTTCACCTTCAACAGTCCCACGGGTTAAAATTCATAATTTGTACTGATTTTTGATGCAGAACGGCATTACTTGATCAATTATAGAATTAGCGTTGGTCAATTCTCCAGTTAATTTATAGGATTAAATATGTAATAACATCAGTCTTTCAAAAAAAATAAGTTTATCAATCAAACCTTTTTTGAGCGCTGTCCTTGAAAATGGATCTCCTTGTTAAACAGGTATACAACAACTATCAACAGGCGGCTTTCATCTGTTGCGTTTCTCAATATTTACAAACTTCCTTCTCCAGACGCCCAGACACAACAATTTTCCATAGCGGTACTCTCTCCGCGACCTCCCATGTTTCAGACTTTCACGGCACCAAATCAACCTGCTGTCATAGTGTGGTCAAGACAGGTTAAGCACGTGATCGTATAGGACCCAAGTCTCCGCGTTGTTATAAACATACTTTATTGTCCGAATCGTTATATTACAGCACACATGATGGTAGACTCCCTGCCCGGTGTTGACATGTCTTCTCGCTGGCCCCAAGTGACGTGTGTGTTTTCCTAGATACCCTTCTTCATTCGTGCACACACGTTCACTATGGTTTTCCCCCTAGTCAAGGAATGCGCAGCATTCCTTAACTCTTTACTCCTAACCTAATTCCCTCACTGTTACAATATATATATATATATATATATATATATATATATATATATATATATATATATATATAGAGAGAGAGAGAGAGAGAGAGAGAGAGGGAGAGATGCGAGGTGTGGGTGGGGTAAGGGGAAGATTAATAATGTTATGAGAGTTGTCGACTAGGGTTCAACGAGGGTGGGTTATATAGCCAATATAACGGTTGTCTCCTTTACTTCCCACGAAATGGTCATGTACCCATTTTGCGACAAACCGGCAGCCTAGACTGGCGGTTGCTTCTCCGACAGTTTTCTGGCACAATTTTGATGAATAATACACAGAAATATTACTTGCCTGGGAACTATTCGTGTCATTGGAACAGCGAAAGTGTTGACATCTACTCCCCGCCTTTACTTCTTAGAGTGCCAATCAATACCCGTACACTTATTTCTCAGTTCGTGAGGCAGGGTTGACCCCTTTACCATGACGGTAAACATGTTCACATGACTTGGATTCTAACCCGGGACAAGTGCGTCGGTAGGCGAGATAGCTTGCCACTATACCACTGTGGTTGCTGGGCTATTCCTTGTTAGGAGACATCACACACAGACAAAAAGACGGTGGGAAGAGGCGCGATCATGCATGCACTTGTTTACATTGTCAACCATTTACATGTTTTAGTAACAACCTCATTGTGATAACAGTGCGTGTGTGAGACAACGATAGTGTACCCGGGTCTTCAGAAGCTATTAGTGCAGTTTGTCCAGGACGTGATGTAGTGCCAGCACTCTTTCTAACACATCAGCAACACACACAGTACAACGTACTGCTGTATTGAAGTTCAACAGGGAGAGCGTGAGTAATAATAATTAGTTAAATGTTATTACACCGACAAGAACACAACTCTGATTTAATTCTGCACAATGTTCCTATACTCTGTTCATGGAAGCTATTAGGTTGTATTGATGTATTTGATCCTGCGTTCAGAATAGAGTTTAAAAGACAATGCTTTAGTCAGAGACGCCTGCAAGTCTATGCAAGGTATCAAGACTGTCGGGATGCAGTAAAATAACAGACAAGCAGGTATGATTGCGCCGTGTGTGTCTTAATTGTTAATTCTTACTATGCAATGCGCCATTTTAAGGTTTTTACAACTGGCTCCCACATTTATTAATCTCCATTCAGAGTAGCTCCGGTAGTTACATCTTGACAAGTCTAGTTTCAAAAAATATAATTGCTTTTGTGTTTCGCTCACTCGCTTTGAACTTAAAGGTAGTCTATACACACTGCAAGAAATGCTGGACTGAATTTTGCGTGTGGATTACCTTTCCCTATCAACAGTGTCCCTCGCCATCAGGCGAATCCACTCCGACTTCAGAGGTAATATGTGTTTTGTTACTTTATATTCTTTTGACGCTTATGTTGTTTCTGAATGAAGACTGATGACACCAATAATTTAAAACAAATCAGATATATCACTAGAAAAAGCATGTTTCATCGAAAGCACAGGGTTCATGGGAAAGACGGAGACCTAAAACACACGGATAAGAGCAGTAAAGACAGGGATTAATAGTCTCATCTCCTCATCTCATCTCTTCATGTTCCTCTTGTACCTTGCGGTGTCGAGGTGAAGTATAAACAGCGGGAGAGTGCCCGCTTATGGGCTTCATGTATCGATATTCTCATGGACTCTGTTATTCCCTGCGTCCATCATTTATGTGGTCGGCGTCCTCCTCTGCTTCCATCTGGTCTGTACATCATTGCTTGTTGTGGTATACTGTTAGTTGTAACCTACTTGCATGGCCAAACCATTTAACTTGCTGCCTTCTAATAAAATCTAGCGCAGCTATAACCCCCACATAAGTCCTTATGTCTTCATTTATGATCTTGATACATTGAGTATTCTTCTCAGGAATCTCATTTCTGTTGTTGTGATTTTTTTCCTCTATTTCTGTCATTGTCCAGGTTTGGCATTAGTAACATAGAGTTGGTGGGAAGATTGTGTTGTAAAATACTTTCTTAGTAGTTATTGATACATGTTTGTTCTTTAGTATTGGTGCCAGGGATTAATAGTATGGGGAAGAAATTGAGGGAGATGCGGGAGATATCAACAGACAAGAGGGCTAGGTGGGCGTTGGTTCAGGGAATATGATCCAATGGGAGGCAACGAGTAGAAGAGAAGTTCAGCCAGCCATGACCATCATGGTTACCGTGAAGAATTCAAGGCATTGGACTCTTGACAAGCCCATAAGTACACGCCCTCTCTCAGGAAACATCGACTGGTCTAGTTGCTGATCATCTAGGATGGGAGCTTTTTAGCTGCAACCATCCTCCATTTTTTTAGCATATTCTATATATTACATCGCCGGCTTCCTGGCCTAGAGGTTAGCAACTTTTCTCCGTAATCTCGTATACTCTCGTAAGTAACGTGTCGACGGTGAGAATCAGCAGTGGTTCGAATCGCGTCGGTAACTTACAGGGTATGTGAGCCGGCCGCTCAGAAAGCAATGGCAAACTACTGAGCTGTAATCTTGCCAAGAAATCAACAATCATCAGCTGAAAGATGCTGATGTTGACAGCGATGTCCTGTAAAGGATATGCAAAAAAAAAAAAAAAAATATATATATATATATATATATATATATATATATATATATATATATATATATATATATATATATATATATATATATATATATATATATATTACATCGCAGTCAACACCAGCACTTCTGCCGTTGTGATCTCTAGGCAAGTTTACGTTCAGTAGTTTACCATTGCTTTCTGAACGATCGACACCGATACCAACGCGAAACCAACGCAACGCGATCTGTTGTCACATCGCGCGAAGCTATGTTTCGAATGCGGGTATACGGGATTACGAATCGCGTCCGTAACCCTTCGCCACGGAGAAGCTTCTCGTCGTTAGACTAGTTATATATTCGATTTCCCCATTCCAATTGCCGTCACTGAGAAGATTCACCACGGACGTGCCACAATGCCTCCAAGCTGTCATGACATATCTGCAGTTTAGTCCCTCTGTCGGTGTTCAATATCTCAATGACGTCTATTTTTGAAGCAAGCACAGCAGTTCTTTACGTCATCCATAATATCACGTGACCTGCCACATTGTGTAAGCGTTAATGTATCGCTGCAGATCTCAGCCTCTGATGTTCTGGATCAGTTCTCTTGATCTTATTCCTCCATGCCACCGTCTTAGAGAATCCAGAATCTTTTCTCTCGGTCTGCCTCTCCCTGTTCTAACGCTGCTCTTTCTAATTGCGATGATATGTTCCAATGATGCTCTTCTCGTTAGATGATCTTGGTATACTTTTATCAGCCTTTTACAGGAACCCGTTGTCAGTTACTCATGCATTCCAGATTATTTGCAATATTCGTCTCAGAAACCTGAAAACAAGCGTGAAACTTGCTATAGTAATTTTCCTGTTAAAAATCACTTTGCTCTAGTAACGTTCTAGTTTAAACGTGTTACCCTCATGAAGCTTGCTATAGTAATTTTTTTTTTAGTTTACAATCGTACCCCCATGAATATTGCTATAGTAACTTTCTAGTTCAAACTTGTTACCCACATGAAGCATGCTATGGTGACGTTCTAGTTTAATCGTGTTACCCACATGAAGCATACTATAGTAACGATCTAGATTAAACGTGTTACCCACATGAAAGATGCTATAGTCACGATCTAGATTAAACGTGTTACCCACATGAAGCATGATATAGTAACGATCTAGATTAAAAGTGTTACCCACATGAAGCATGCTATAGTAACGATCTAGAATAAACGTGTTACCCACATGATAGATGCTATAGTAACGATCTAGATTAAACGTGTTACCCACATGAAAGATGCTATAGTAACGATCTAGATTAAACGTGTTACCCACACGAAACATGCTATAGTAACGCTCTAGATTAAACGTGTTACCCACATGAAAGATGCTATAGTAACGATCTAGATTAAACGTGTTACCCACATGAATAATACTATAGTAACGCTCTAGATTAGACGTGTTACCCACATGAAAGTTGCTATAGTAACGATCTAGATTAATCGTGTTACCCACATGAACCATGTAATGGTCACGTTCTAGTTTAATTGTGTTACCCACATGAAGCATACTATAGTAACGCTCTAGATTAAACGTGTTACCCACATGAAGCTTGCTATAGTAACGTTCTAGTTTATACGTGGTACCTACATGAAGCTTGCTATATTAACTTTTTAGTTTACAATTTTACAATCTTACCCCCATGAAGCTTGCTATAGTAACTTTTTAGTTTACAATCTTACCCCCATGAAGCTTGCTATAGTAACTTTCTAGTTTAAACTTGTTACGCACACAAAACTTGCTATAGTAAATTTCTAGCTCAAACGTGTTACGTACATGAAGCATGCTATAGTAACTTTCTAGTTTAATCGTGTTACCCCTATGAAGCATGCTATAGTAACTTTCTAGTTAAAGCTTGTTACCCATATAAAGCTTGCTATAGCAGCTTTCTAGTTTAAACGTGTTACGTACATGAAGCATGCTATAGTAACTTTCTAGCTCAAACTTGTTACCCACATAAAGCTTGCTTTAGCAACTTTCTACTTTACACGTGTTACCCATATGAAACTTGCTATAGTAACTTTCTAGTTCAAACTTGATACCCTCATAAAGCTTACTAATAGCAACTTTCTAGTTTAAACGTGTTACCCAGATGAACCAAGCTATAGTAACTTTCTAGCTCAAATGTGTTAGCCACATAAAGCTTGTTATAGTAAATGTCTAGTTTAAACGTGTTACCCCAATGAAACTTGCTATGGTAACTTTCTTGTTTAAACATTTTTATAGTCATAAAGGTTGCTATAGTAACTTAATAGTTCAAACTTGTTACTCTCATGAAGATTGCTATAGTAACTATCCAGTTATCACTTACCGTCCATTTGACGCACAAGAATGGGAACATGTGTAATATTAATTCTTAACACCGGAATTTCTTATCACACTTTCCAAGTATATATTTAACTATTAGCATCTTTAAACCCATCTTTTAATGTTCATCTTATCTTGTGTGTACATATTTATTCTACCAGAAACTTTCCCCCGAATGTCACGAAGCTCAAACTAACTACTGCTTTGATTGGAAACATCAACTTGAAGGTCTGAGTACGTGGTGGGGAAGGAGAGGAATAAGACTGTATATATGGACATATGTATAGAATCGAACATCAAGAGGCAACATGTTTCCATGACGTGCCGTTAAATCGGTGACAGTACCAAGTCAGTGATTATGTAGAGGAGATTGAAACAGGTATGTTTCGGATTCAAACATGAATTGTAAATTAGTAGAGCAATGTGTGCCATTTCACTTTTTTTATGTGGTTACATTACGGTTATTACATGTTGATACTTGTTTGTTATAGTATATGTTCTTTATCACATATTACCTGTACTACTGTTTGCCTTGTTGCATTACCGTTATGTTGACTTTGTTAACTGTATGTTGTTACGTGTCCGTCATGTTGTATGATCGTTGCTAATTGGACGTTGTGGTACTGTTTGCTATGTTACATATCTGTGGCGTCGTATTTTCATTATCCTACATTTTCGATGTTACATGTTCGCTACATTACAATTTCGTTATTCTACATTTTCCGTGTGTTATTAGCTGGGTATCTTAACTGTTCTTTATGTTACATGTCAGTTATTTTGTATTTCAGATATGTTGCATGTCAGATATATTACATGTCGGTTACGTTATATGTCAGATATGTTACATGTCAGAAATGTTACATAGCACTTATGTTACATCACGTTATGGTATATTTTTTTTTTTTAGCATATCCTTTACAGGACTTAGCTGTCAACAGCAGCATCTTTCAGCTGTATGTTGATCTCTTGGCAAGATTACGCTCAGTAGTTTGCCATTGCTTTCTGAGCGGCCGGCTCAGTATCCCACAAGTCACGAGCGGGGGTCGAACCGCCTCAGCTCTCGCTCCGCTACGAGACTCTGCGTGATAAACGGGATTACAGAGAGAAAGTGTTGTAGCCCCACAGCCATAGAGACCGGCATGGTATATTTACGTTATATAATATGTAAATTAGTTTACATTTCAGTTATATTACACGTCCGTTATATTACACGTTAGTTATTTTACATTACGTTATGTTACATAACACATTTCCCTTTGTTACTTGTTTGTTACGTTACATGTTCGTAATCTAATTTATTTATGTTGTTACAATGAATATGTAACATAATGGACATGTCACAACGGACCAATAGCATAAAGCACAGGCAACACAAGTAACATGCAACATCTCGAATATATATGTGTATAATATAACGGTGACTGCGTGGTCTCGAGGTATGGTGTCCGCCTCGAGAGCAGGAGGTCCCGGGTTCAAGCCCCGGTGAGGACCGGGATTTTTTCACGTGGACTTCTAGTAATAAAATTTCCCCTGGTCTCTGGGTAGTGAGATCGGACGCCCGTGTGTATTGTTGCACACGTAAAAAATCCCTTGGCAATTGAAAATCGAAAAAGAGTAGCCTTACGGCGCTGCCCGGGCAAAATTTCGAGTTAAAAATCTACCCAAAGTATTTCAGGATCCTCACCGGTGCTACGGAGTTCGTGCACTGTGGTGAGTTTCTCCAAACTCAGGTTTGAGTTAGGAGGAGAACGGAGCACTTATGGGTTACACCCGTGTGCCGTGATGTTGATCCATCGACAAAACTAAACTAAACTAACTATGTTACATATTCATTATGTTACATTTCCATTATGTCTTCTTCTTTCGTTCGCCTGAAATATGTCTATAACTGCAATGTTATCTCTTGTATGAATCTAACAGTCTTTTTTAGTGCACTCAGCGGTCCATAGAGTTTATCTTCCACTGTTGTCTCTCTAGGCTTGAAGATTCGCCTGGATAAGTTGTAGTTTGGGCAGTCCAGGAGTATGTGCCCTGCTGTCTGCGACGCCAAACCACATGTGCACATGGCTGAGTTACCAATCTTGAATTTTGTATACATGTGGTTGCGTCATCTATTGTGTCTTGTTCTGAGGCGCAAAATAATGACCTGTTCTGGTCTGTCCATAACGTGGTAGTCGTCTTGAGTAGAGTTTGGTGGCCTTCTGACTGATTTGATCATTCTTTTCTTTTGGTGGTATGTAATGGGCACATCAGGTTGTTCTTCTTTTGCTCCTTCCTTAGCCAATCGATCAGCTCTGTCGTTTTCTGGTACTCCACAGTGGGATGGTATCCACTGTATGGTGACCTTACGCTGACTGCTAAGTTCAGAAAGTAGTGCCAATAGAACTGGCGATTCCCCAGACAGGAGCACCACTAGTACTGATTTTGCATCTGTCAATGTCACCACAGGATGTGTACCATGGCTGGTAGGTTGTACTTTCTCTGTTGCCATCTTGATTGCCTCAATTTCAGCATCATAGTTATGGCAGTACTTTCCTGTTGGAACTCTGGCTGTGTCCCTAGTATTATTTGGGTATTCTATGTACACTCCCGCTCCTCCATTTCGAACAGCATTTTGTGCTGACCCATCTGTGTAGACTCGGATCCAGAGATTCTGTGGGTATTCGTCATCAAGGAAGCTGAGAGTGGCTGTTCTGCGCTGTACACTGTTCTGTTCTCCATCCATCCATCATGTGCCATGCCGATAAGCGTGGGCGGTCATGTACTACCATGTCACTCGATCACCAGAGTCGTGATCAGCTCCGTGTTCCTGTCTCGACCATGCCACGTGGCCAAGCCATCCAGGTATTTACTTCTCGGTCTTCCCCTTGGTCTCTTCCCTTCGATCTTGCCAGTTGTCACCAAGTTCTCCAATTCATTTCTTCTCATAACATGCCCAAAAAATTTTGACTGTCTGCGTCTAATGTCTCTAATCAGTTTACGATCTTCATTTGTTTCTTGAAGGACTTGTTCATTGGGTTTTCTGTCTGTCCATGGTATTCTTTGCATTTTCCTCAGAAACCACATTTCCACAGCCATCAGCTGTTTTTCAGCTTGACTGCTTATTGTCCAAGCTTCACATCCATACAAAAGTATAGGTTATATGTAGCACTTCAACACTCTTTTTCTCGTTGCAATTGATATCTTGTTATTGGTCAGTATGTTTTTCATCTTGCAAAAGGCTACCTTCGGAATGGCAATTTTTGTTCTAATCTCTTCAAGGCATCTCCCATCAGATGTTATGACTGTACCGAGATAACTGTATCGATTCACATGCTTAAGAATATGCCCATTTACTTGTCAAATATTCCTCTCACTTTTGTCTGGATTTGTAGCGATAGTCTATGTTCATCTTTCCATGGCGCTCGCTCTGGAATAGTTGTCAGGGAGATACCAACTGTGGGAAGATCGGTGTTTTCTCTGCAGAGTCGTTTCGCCTGGTGGATAAAACTACTTCTTTTCAACCGCCCTATAGCTAAGTTTTCAAATCGGTTCTTCATAGGGTGGCCTGGAAAGCTGAGGAACTTTTCTGCTTGTATTAGTGTTTTTGTATCTCTGCGTTCTCTGAGTGCTTGTGCCCTCCCCATTTTCTCCATTGCTACTATAGGGGTTGATCTCATCCCTCCTGTGATGACTCTAAGAGCTTGCTTTTGCACTTTGTCCAGCTCTTGTAGTGTGGTTTTTGATGCTGTACACCACGAAGTTGACCCGTATTCCAGGTGTGGTCGTATGCTCTGTTGATAAACTTTGCTAAGTATTTTCCCACTGGCTCCCAATGTGGTTCCACTTAGCTTTCTCAGGATGGCTATTTTCCTTCTGGCTTTTGCTACTGCTTTGTTTATGTGTTTTCTCCATGTCAGCCTGTCGTCGAATGTTACACCAAGGTATGTAGTTTCTTTATCTTCTCTTCGGGGTGTTCCATTTATCTGGATGATCCCTGCCTTTTGTTTCGGAGAGAGGGTAAATAGAGTGGTACTGCACTTGTCAGTGTTACATGTCCATTATGTTACATGTCCGTTATGCTACATGTCCGCTGTGTAAATATCTGTTGCATTAATGGTTTCCTATATCGTATGTTTTGTATAGGACAGTAGTATATAGGATGGAAACGAGTCGCTTTGAGACATGCGGTATGAGCCATGTCTCATTCTCGTCTCATGTCTCGTGGTGGGGTCTATGTCTCATGGCTTGTGGTGGGTGGGTTGTGGCCTGCCTCATGCCTTCCAGATCCTGCCTCGTTTTTTAAGTGTCAGGTGTGGTTTTTAATCAGAGCATCGGGGTTAACAATGAAAAGATCAATTGAACTAGGTGGGTAGGTTAAGTGAAGATGAGCGCGATAACTATGGCGCCAGATTTGCTAATTGATTCAGAATATGTCAGCCGGTGTAATGCATTAATTAGCTTCCCGTTTGTATAGACGACATAAGAGGTGTCAGGTGGTCGACAAACAAGCCGAGTCGGGTGGGGTGGTAAAGTGAGGGCAGTCGGGCTTCAGGGTAGTGAGCAGGGTCAGTCGGACCAGGTAGGTTCGAGTCCTACTGGGTGGTGGGGTAGTGTAGCAGTGGGTGAGTGTGTAACGAAGCTAGGTGGTATAATTGGCGGTTCAAATCACGCCCCTGGTCGCTAACTATACCCAACATAGGCCCCGGAGGTTCGAAGCCAGCGGTATCGCTTTGCATTATCCTCAGAAACCTAAGTTCCACAGCCAGCAGATTCAGCGTGACTGCTCATTGTCTTCACATTCATACAAAACTACAGGTTCTATGTAACAGCGCAACACTCTTTTTCTTGTAGCAATTGCCATCTTTTTACTGGTCAATATGTTTTTCATCTTCGCCATGGCGAATAGCTTCCTGTTTGTATAGACGGCACAACAAACTGGGCATCCACCATGATCTTTATCATATAACAGCTGTTGCAACACTCGGCAAAATTAAACAAGGAAATATGGTAATGAAACTGTGCGAAAGATCAATTGAACTAGGTGGCTAATGGGCGCTATAACTATGGCGCCAGATTTGCTAATTGATTCAGAAGATGTCAGCCGGTGTAATGCATTAATTAGGTTCCCGTTTGTATAGACGGTATAACAAACCCGGCAACCTGCATGATCTTTATCATATAACAACTGTGGTAGAACGTACCGATTTCTCATCAAACTCAACAAGTCAATATGGTAATGAAAGTGGGCGGTACAAAGTCTTTTTTTAAACTCGAGATTTTATCTTCCGCTGCGGCAAAATAGGCCCTTCATTAAAACCATCTGTGTATTGTCAGCCGGTGTAATACATTAATTATCTTCCCGTTTGTATAGATGGCACACAAACTGGGACGTCCCAGTATGATGATTATCGTATAACAGATGTTGCAACACTCGGCAAACGCAACAATGAAATTGTATGTATATCAAGATGAAGTTAATTATATTCGACCGGTACTTTAGTAGTACAATACATAAACAGGCGCACAGCTGCGGCAAGTCAGTACCTTTTTGTTTTATAACTCAACCAGCTGCATGGTAACATATTTTCGATGTGGTACAAAATCATTTTTAATTCGAGATTTTATCTTCAGCGGTTGCAAAATATTCCCGACAAGAGCCGTAATTACAAACTGGGGATAGCTGTTAAAAATCAATAACGCTGGTTTCATTTTCCCCATAATTGGGAACAACGGCTTATAGACATTATTACAGACGACAGATGTGGGCGTATGAATACATTGTATGTGTGGAATAACACATGGTGTCAGGTGGTCTTGGATACATCGGGTGTATAAAACCTGTGGAATATGAGCTGTAAAATTCATATTCTGGCAACCAGCTGAAGCTAATACATCGGGATGAAACAAGGCCTGGACCACAACTACTGGGGCTGAGTATAAGGTTCGTGTGTGTCTGTGTGCGCTGGTGTGTCTGTGTGCGCTGGAGAGTCTGTGTGCGCTGGTGTGTGTGTGTGTGTGTGTGTGGTTGTGTGCGCATGCATGTCTGTATGTGTGTATGTGCGCTTGTGTGTCTGTGTGTATGACTGTGTGTGCGTGTGAGCGTGTGCGGTTGTGTGTATGGCGGCTGGGTGTGTGTGTGCGCGGTTACGTGCGTATGTATGTCTGCATGTGTGTGTATGTGTTTGTGTGAGTGCATGTGCGCTTGTGTGTCTGTGTGTATGACTGTGTGTGCGTGTGAGCGAGTGCGATTGTGTGTATGGCGGCTGGGTGTGTGTGTGCGCGCGGTTATGTGCGTATGTATGTCTGCATGTGTGTATGTGTTTGTGTGAGTGACTGTGCGCATGTATGTCTGCATGTGTGTATGTGTGTGTGTGTGCGAGCGGTTATGTGCGTATGTATGTTTGCATGTGTGTAGGCGTATGTATGTCTGCATGTGTGTATGCGTTTGTGTTCGTGGGTGTCTGGGTGTCTGGGTGTAAGGTTGCATGCTTTTATACTTATCGTTTTCACGTGTTTTCTGCCTTGTGCCTATTGTTTGTAACAGTGTATGGTTAATACGTCTACCGTATGCACGTCTCATTCATGCCCTTGTGTTTATTTGTTAATAAGACACTGAGTCTGTTTGGGAGTCTTTAGTAGATACTATTGTTACACACAGTGAACAGCTGGGGTTAGAATTAATAGTTGTCTCTAAGAAAGAAATACTACATAATATACAAGTACATGAACATATTCTTAAACCAAAGAGAGTCGTTACAGCAATATTGGACCAGTCTTATAGAACCTGGTTTGAAGATTTTACAACAAAAAAGCGACAGGGTGTCATATACACGTACATGTCCCTGTACCTGGGTGCTTCATGGTGAAGCTGAATAGTAATGTTTTGTTTCATATTTTCACAGATCGCCTTGTGAATAAGCTATTGAAGGGTCACAGCCAGAAAGTTGACATTGTCCACAACCAATATTGCCTTGTGTCTAACCTAACAAAAGGGTCACCACCAACAAGTTGATAGTACGCTCAGGTATGTATGCATGTATGTATATATGTGTATATATGAGTATGTATATATGTATGTGTATATGTGAGTAGGTATAGATGTATGCGTATGTTACATTGGCACCTTGCCGTCTTGACAGACGATAGTTTGTGCTTTAAAAAGGCATAATAACTTTTAACTATGGCGGTAGCGAGTGTGACTGATAAGGCCAATTTGCGCTGTAAATGTCCGTTCACAGTGGGTGCATGTGAACACGTGGTCATTTCCACCATCATGCACCATCTTACGTCTCAAACGCTTGGTGTGTGACTTTTCTGCAATAATTTTCTCCTTTGACTTTATTCCATTTCTGATATTTGCCCTCCATGCAACACGTTCAGCGGCGACTTGCTCCCAATGTGCATTATCAATGCCTGTATCAATCATGTCCCGCTTACACACATCTTTGTATCGTAGTAGAGGCCGACCCTGAGATCTCTTACCCATCTGTAATTCACCAAAAAAGATATCCTTTGGTATTCTACCATCATCCATCCGCCTAAGATGTCCTATCCATCTAAGTCTACGAAGACTGAGCATGGAATAAACTGTCACACAACCTGATCTTTCCAATACTTCAGTATTTGTGATTTTGTCTTGCCACTTAATGCCAAGAATTCTTCGCAGACAACGCATATGAAAGCTGTTTAAATTGTTCTCTTGGTGTGAGTAAGTTGTCCAGGTTTCACTGCCATAGAGAAGAGTACTAAGGACACAGGCTTGATAGACAAGGACTTTTGTTTTGGCAGTAAGCTTCCTGTTCTCCCAGACTCTTTTTCTTAACCTGTTCATTGTTGTTGCTGCCTTACCAATCCGGATGTTGATTTCCTGATCTAGGGATAATTTGCTATTTACCACCGATCCTAGATATGTAAAATGGTCTACTATCTCTAGTTCGTCGTCGTCAATAAAGATTGATGGTACCCCATGTGCACCTTGTGACATAATCTGTGTCTTCTTTTTGCTAATTGTTAAACCAAATTCAGAACAAGCATTGGAGAATGCAGATAGTAGACATTGCAATTCTTCCTCAGAGTGGGTCGTAACTGCAGCATCATCTGCAAAAAGCAACTCTCTGATCAGTACCCTCCTAATTTTGGTCTTAGCCTTCAGTCTCTGAGCATTGTAGAGGCCGCCATCTGAGCGTGAGTGAATGTATATACCACCATCCTGATCACGAAATGCATATTTCAGTAGAAGTGAAAAGTATATTCCAAAGAGGGTGGGAGCTAGTACACAACCTTGCTTAACTCCACTCTTGATTTCAAATTCTTCAGAAGTTGCACCATCAAACTTGATTATACCCTTCATGCCTGTGTGGAACGATTCCACAATGGACAGAAGAGTTGGTGGGCAGCCAATCTTCTTTAGTGCCTTGAACAGACCCTCACGACTGACCAAATCAAATGCCTTTGTGAGGTCGATGAAGGCAATAAACAGTGGTTGATTCTGTTCACGGCATTTTTCTTGCATTTGTCGCAATGAGATGCGTATGTATATATGTATATATATGTCTGTGTGTAGGTCGGCATGTGTATATATGTATATGTCGGTATATGTGTGTATATATGTATGTTTGTGTATATGTCGGTATATATGTGTGCATATGTATGTTTGTGTGAATACTGGTAACTCTGATAGATATAACCATAGGTTAATGGTTTTTGGACTAGTGATATGAAGACAACAAAAGAATTTTTTTTTTAATGGAAACTGACGTTGTGGCGTCCCCTTCTTTACTAATGCGGTGGTTGTCCTTTTACTCAAGTTGTGTCTATTTACTCAGCTCTCGGTTAATTTCACTCAGCTCTTGTGGTCTTTCATATTCAGTGTTAACAAAATTTGATCAAAACCATCTGAGTTCTTAATCGTCAAATGTAATTGCTAGACCAGGTGTCCAACTATAATGAAGTGAAGGTGATTAATTTAACTCAAATATGTTTTACCTTCATATTGACTATAAATAGTAACTGTATAATGTCACTGGCTACCTAGTGGCAACTCAGCACAAAGTAATTACACACATATCTATTTAGCGTTCAGTAGATGATCAAAAAATATGAAAAGTAAAAAATATTGCTGGTCACTAAGAGTTTTGTGTTTGCTACTTTCACAGGTGTACGTGTTCAACTGAAAGACAAAGAAACGGTATCCTTGTATCTACTATTAACAAAATTCAAAAGGACGTTGAAATATAGAAACCTAGTAACAACCTGCTACTATCAATCACCTAACCGTGAATTATCGTAGTTTCGTCAAAAATCAATATGGCCACCCCTCAACAGAAAGAAGGCTACCCGTGTGTTATCTGTGAGAAATTATTCAAGGAAAAATACATTCTAAACCGTCACACTAAGACAGTTCACGCCACCATTGATGAAATGCGTAAATGTCATATATGCGGCAAACCATTTAATAGAAAATACAACCTACAAAGACACATACGCCCATACCACCAGACAGCCATAGACACTACACCCGCACCATCATCATCATCATCATCATCAGCCTCTACACCTTCAGCATCATCAACACCATCATCATCAGCATCAGCACCAGTAGCATCAACATCGCATAAACGACCAGCCTCAACACAGACACACAATGCTAAACAGCAGAAACAAGACACAAATATTCTAGACCAGTTAGCACACGAGGAAGCAGTCCTTTTAGAAGCCTAAGAATTATATGCATTACACAAACTTCCACTACCCATGCATCAGACATACAGGGCCAACTGGGAAGCCATCAAAACACACCACAAAATCAACAAGCATCTGTCTATCTACACGTTCTTTATTAGTCCAGAGACACAGCACCCTATCAATTGGACCTCTGCCTTGAATAAGATCTTCAATACTCAAACTACTCGCTTCAAAATAAACCACAGCCACTACAGCGTCCTTCGACACCGAGAGACACAAGACCTTCACTTCTTCCACGCATCATTCAATAACGCCTCTGTACTAAATCTCCCACATCTCATAAACAACAGACAGGACTTTGACACATTTATCAACACCGTACACGAACACGATATTCTTACATATGCTACTCAACAACGGCCAGACACCAAGTACACAATAGAAACAGTAGCGGCCAAATCCTTTTATGTGTTTCCTATTCCCGAGTTCCCCATAGGTTGTTGCTTAGCTGATATTCCTACACACATCACACAGAATAAAGCCATTAACACATTGCAACGAGACTCACACTCTAAACCATACTCAGATAATTTTTGTTTCTTCAGAGCCCTGGCGGTATTTAGAGGTGGTTAAGAAGTTAAGAATCTTACAAAAGACACGCAGGGTTTAACTGAGCAGTGGCGAAGACATCAACATATACCTTCTTTAGTTAATTTTCTTGGGATTAAGCTAATTGACGTACCTATTTTAGAACAATGTTTTGGCCTTAATATCGATCATTTTGAGTTCAATGAGAGCCAGGCTCTGGTCCACAAATTTAGAGGTAGTGGGAAATATGAAGCAACCCTAAGACTATTATTGTTTAAAGATAATTTCATGTATATTAAGGATATCAGTAGGGCATCTCGGACCTTTGGTTGCGATAAGTATGGGAAGTTATGGAAGGAATTTTGGAGGCTGGAAAAACACCGTAAAAACTGCAATGGGGTAAGACTAAAGAGTGGTTTAAAGGCGAGGTGTACAACCCACCACAGACCATATGTGAAATACTGTCAAACCATAGGCTGAAAGTAGACCCTGGCTATGTATACCCATACAGAGCCGCCTTCGACTACGAATGTTACTTTGAAAGTAATAATCTGCCCGGGGAAACCAAATCGACAAAATTCTGAGCTAAACACATACCTCTTAGTTGTTCAGTAGCTTCCAATGTCCCCGGGTTTGAATCACCTGTGTGCTTCATCTCATCAGGTGACCCCCATGAGTTAGTGGACAGAATGATTGAGTATCTGACTCAAGTCGCCGAGAACTACGAGTGGTTTTCGATGGGGTATATAAAACATTAGAGGAACGACAGGAAACCAAACTAATTGATAGGTTAGATGGTTATCTAACGGAATTACCGGTGCTGGGGTTCAACTCAGGGAAATACGATCTTAACATAATTAAACCATTTTTAATCTCGCATTGTGTAAAACAAGCCCCTTTAAAATTTGTAGTGAAAAGAAACAATAACTTTATGTGTATCGCCACTGAAAAGCTAAAATTCCTAGATATTAGCAACTATTTAGCGCCAGGGTTCAGTTATGCAAAATATTTAGCGGCATATGGCATCACCGAGACGAAAGGCCAGTTTTGCTATGAATACATCACACACTTAGATAAATTAAAGGAAACACAGCTACCCCCACACGCAGCCTTCTTTTCCAAACTTAAAAAAACCAACATTACAGAGGCAGAGTACCAAGAATGTCAGAAGGTCTGGGGAAAGTGTCAGATGAAGACATTGAAAGATTTTCTAATCTGGTACAACAACAAAGATGTCGATCCCTTTCTCAGTGCCTTACAAAAACAGGTTACATTTTACGGTGAGTTAAGGGTAGACATGTTTAAGGATGCCATTTCTGTCCCCGGGGTCTCTTTAAAATACCTGTTTAGGACCCTCCCCAAAGACATCTCCTTTTCCTTATGTGGTATTCGACATAAAGGGGTACACGACACTATTAGAAATAACATTGCCGGGGGACCCTCAATAATCTTTCATAGACACCATGAAAATGACATAACAAGCATTAGAGTTAGGGAGGATAAACCAGTTCAGAGTGTAAAAGGTTATGATGCTAATGCCCTCTACCTGTGGGCTATCATGCAAGAAATGCCCACCGATTTCCCGACTATTAGAAAAGCAGACAATGGGTTTAGAGCACACAAGATAAACAAATTTGCACGACAGAGTAGGGAGTGGTTAACGTGGGTATAACACACAAAACAGATAGAATTGAAAACACAGTTTAGTGGGGGTGAAATGGCATTGGGTGATAAGCATATTAGAGTAGATGGATGGGATAAGAAGAATAAGACGGCTTACCAAGTCCATGGTTGTTTATTTCACGTACACAACAAAAAGTTGACTGACTTATTTGCCAAGACACAACATATACATGACTATCTAGTTAAAGAAGCTAAAGTTAGTGTAAAAAAATGTGGGAGTGTGAATGGCAGACGCTAAAAAAGATTGACAGTGACCTTATCGAGTTCATGAAGACCAATTTCCCAACCACCAAACCCTGGTTTGAGCGCTTCCCCATAACCCAGACGAAGATTCTAGAGGCTGTAAAAGCCGATACACTTTTTGGGTTAGTCGAATGTGACATTGAGGTCCCAGCTGATCTTAGAGATAATTTCTCAGAGATGACACCCATCTTCAAGAACATTGAGGTTGGTAGAGAACATATAGGTGACTTTATGTGTAAGTACGCCGAGTCACATAAATTATTGACAAGTGCCAGACGGACACTTATAGGTAGCTATAGCGGGGAAAAAATCTTGTTGGCCACACCATTACTAAAATGGTACTTGACACATCGTTTAGTGGTCACAAATATATACCAGATCATTGAGTATACGCCTGTTAGCTGTTTTAAAAGGTTTGGGGATAAAGTGTCTGATGCCAGACGCGAAGGTGACATCGATGATACCCAGGCCATTAAGGCCGAGACAATGAAGTTGTTGGGTAATGCAGCCTATGGCAAGACCCTAACCAATAAGGCCAAACATACAGATGTATGTTACTGTAAGAGTGATGATACAACCAAGTTAGTGAACAATCCCTTGTTCAAGAAATTGACTCCACTGACCGACGATATCTGTGAGGTTGAATGCTTAAAAAAGAGGACAGTATGGGATCTTCCTTACAGATAGGTTTTTTCGTTTACCAGTACGCCAAATTAAGAATGTTAGAGTTTTATTATGATTTCATAGATACATTTATTGATAGGCAAGATTTTCAGTTATGTGAAATGGATACAGACAGTTTGTATTTAGCGCTTAGCACACCCACACTAGCCGAAGCCGTTAGACCACACCTTAGAGAAGAATACACTAAAGTCTATAATTCCTGGTTCCCGGCCGAGACATGCCCCAGCCATGAAGTTAGTGATGATACATGTCAGGCCTGTAAGAGTGTTAGAATCTATGAAAGGAGAACCCCTGGGTTATTTAAGTTAGAATATGAGGGGAAAGGAATGGTGTCTTTGTGCAGTAAAACATACCATTGTTATGGAGAGTACAATAAAACAAGTACAAAAGAACTCACCAAACAACACAATGCACACTTAAACAAAGACACATTTTTAGAGGTACTCGACACACAGACAGCTAGTGGGGGGACAAATGTCGGTTTCAAAATTCAAGACTCTGCCATGTACACATACAAACAACACAGAAATTCTCTATCTTATTTATACATTAAAAGACAAGTACACCCAGAAAATGTCACCACCTCGCCGCTAGACATTTAACGTTTACGCCATTGTCCTGCTGATGCTGCTGCTTATTAATGTAAAATATGTATCATACGGTGGATATGTAAAGACTTTTTGTGTGTACATAGCATTGTACTTTTTTATATTGATATACATATGTTTAAAATCATCATATAGCATTGATTATGATTTGCAAACTGTTGATTGTTATGACAATTAAATCGCTTATGATTTGTAAACTGTTAAGTGAGTGTTATGATAATTAAAAAAAAGATACTATGTTTGTTACTTTATGTTATTGATTTTGTAAGATGTTGACTGTCACATGTTTCCCCTGTTGGATTTTCATTGAATACTATTTGTAAAAGGATTGAGAAGTTTTAATGTGTTTTGTATTGAATGCACTGAAAATATACATTGTGATATCACTACCATTGTAATATCTGTTGAATATATTTTGTACATTATTGAATATGTATCCCATAGTGGACTTGCTGAAAAATAAAAGAGTTATGAAAACCAATATTGGTTTATTTGTTGTTTATTTCAGTGGTATGACTGGTGTTTTCATCTCTTTCTTGCCTTGTTTTCATGGTGTGTTCATCCTATGTTCGTCTTTCTTGTTTCATCGGGGTTTGTAGCGCCAGCTTGTTTGTCATATTGAATATGATTCAAAGCTGTGGACCAAT
This sequence comes from Cepaea hortensis, assembly GCA_963921405.1. Classification (NCBI taxonomy): domain Eukaryota; kingdom Metazoa; phylum Mollusca; class Gastropoda; order Stylommatophora; family Helicidae; genus Cepaea; species Cepaea hortensis. The sequence continues at coordinate 253,911,793 of OY992876.1, forward strand.
TGAGACAGACAAAACACACAGTGGTACAGTGAGACAAGAACAAAAGTCAGCATTATACAAACGAACCAAGAAGAATATCACACAAGAACAGAGACATACACACAAGTACATTACCACAAAGAGATACCAATACATTGGACTACAACAGATCTGCAAACATATACAATAATGGAACAAAAAAAATAAATCTCAAAGTTTTTTCGTTTTTTTATTTTTTATTTTCATAGACGAATAGTTATACACGTTGTCTCTTCTTTCTTGGGTCCCCTAGCGGTATACAGTTGTCTGCTTGGTCATCGGTAACTGGTCTCTTTGTTGGTGGGCTCTGCTCACACATCGGGCTATAGGTTGCTTGACCATAAAACATCTGGCTGTCGGGCACATCAAACATATTGGGATAGTTCTCATTGGCTGTGTAATGGTCTCCTGCTGGGTAGGCTGACATCTGGTTATTTGAATCGTCACACATCTGGTAGGTTGGTTGAATACTGTAGACGGGATAAATGTTGGCGGCTTGGTAGTCTGGTTGGATTTGTACATCATTAGTGACTGGCTTGGCTTGAACACGCTTAGCACCTGGTTTACGTTGGTTAGTAAATTGTTTGACTTGAACACTGCTAGGACCTGGCACGGTTGCGGGTCTGTCAAAATCAGCTAGAATCCCTCTTTGCATCGATATCAATTGTTCGTATTCCTGTCGAGTAAGTGTCAGACCCTGCTTGGTTGGATACTTTTTATCAGATTCACCAAAAAAGCGACGAATATGCAATGTAGTCACACCTCTGAAGGATGAAACAAACACTGCCTTGACACCATCCCCCACAGGTCTAACAGTTTCACCACCACGAGTCATATAGACACAGTTGGTAGGCACGATCTTGAGTTCGGTAGTCATCTTCGGTTCACAATAAGCGAGTGTTACTAACCACGGGTTTATATACCCGTAGTTGAGCCACAGATAAACCGGTTTCAACGAGAACTATTCAAAACCAGTTGACCTACATTAACTGGCAATAGCTGCGTGACCTTTAAGTCTGGGCTGACTAATCTACCTACAAGCCGGTCATTGACCCTTTGTTTATTTGAAAACACCTGCAGAATACGCGGCATATTTGCCCCACGACATTTCCGCTTGATGAAATAGATAGCGTAAAGACCACAGGTGTTACTCAGTACATCCTGTAAGATACGCGTGTTGTACATTAGCGGTCTAACCGAATGTTTCTCCACAAATTTTATTATGTCGGGGTGTAAGGATGGTAAACCAAAAGAATCAAAGTATTCATATTTGCCTAACCCGTCATAATACATAGCAACCCAGTGGGACCCAGGCTGATTACTAGGGTCTGTGTTTACCACCAAAGCAACTGGTTTAGTTCTATCTATTTGTCTAGGCAACTGATCGCGAGCACATACTTTGATCTGGACCCGGCGAACATATCTATCAGCTAACAGTATGTGGGTAATCTGTTCTGTGTCCATTATGAGGCGTAATCTGTTAGTACTTGTCTGGTCTTGGAAATTTCAATTATGCCGTCGTGCTCGGCGTAGACGATAACTTGTAATGGTTCTGGGGTGGGTGTAATAAACTTAAATTCCAGTGTTAGAGGACCGGTCCTCGGCATCTCAAACTGATCTCCGTCCAGTAAACTGGGACTCAGGTCAAAGGCATACAGTGTATAGCCATGTTTATACTGTGTATAATCAATTGAATTACCGGCGTCTTTACCCACAAGACCCATGGCTAGATTAGTACCAAAAAAGGCTCGCACGTATTGATTACGTTCAAAGTCAATGGTTAACGGTTTGCTGGTGGCCGATCGTCCACCGACAGTTACATTCAGATACGTCAGTCCAAAGGTTTGAAAATTATAAGGATTAGCTTTGAATGTGCCGTTAAAGGCGGTTGATGTAATAAGTCCTATCACTATACGAGTGGGTGTTTGACTCATAAACAAATTGTCTTGGGTATGTGATAGCATTCCTTGTGTGATAGCTAGTGTTTTCAACGCCACACGCTTGATCGGTAGTTTCGCATTGGCTCTCATCAAGGCTTTCTCATGGGCGAGAACGATGGCCAGGTTTAGTTTGGCTTTACGAACCACCAGAGTGGCATGTGTTATAATAGATGAATAACCACCTGCACCGTCGGGGGCCAAGAGGTTAAAGATGGATTTCGAAGGGGTCAGTTTAATTTTCACATCCACGCCGTTTAGCATGTAGCGGTCTTGCACAAAAATGTCGGCGTGTAGCCGACCCATCATATCTATTTCTTGACTCTCACTGGCTAGTTCTCGTCTTGTTTTTAATCCTTTGTTGTTATCACCTTGAGTCTCATCGAGAAACTTGGCTGTATCATAGTAATAGAGGGCGGCTGAGAGATGACTTTTCTTCCTCTCCATGATTCAGAGTGGCTTCCAGGTAGGCTCTATACGGGTATGTATTTTCACTGGGGGTGATTAGCGTGTCGTTGAGTGAGACGTCCACTTGAGAAAACAGACTGTGCAGGTAATAGTTGACTGGAGCGACGTCGGCCGTGGGTGGTAGTTTGTCGCCATTGGGTAGTGTGATTTTAGCTCTGACGTGTAAGAAAGTGTTAAACAGGTCCAGATACTCTTCACTGGCACTAGAGATGGTAAATTCTATAGGTGCGCCTGGAGCTAGTGACGCGAGTGGGTGTATCTCCACAGACTGCCCCTCTTCTACAGCCGTCTGTGTGGGAGGCACGGTGAACAGATCCAGGCCAGAATGAAGACACTCATAAGAGTTGGGGTGAATCAGAGCCATTATGCAAAGATATCCGAATACTTCTTCTTATGAGCTCGGCGAGCTGCGGGGGTTAGTTTTATACGTTTACTAGGTTCACCAGGTGGCGCTGCCCGCCTCTTTCTTCTAATACCGCTACCTGATTGGCTAACATGCTCGACAGCTCCTTGCAGTAAGCGTTGACCGGCTTGCTTGGCGTGCTCTTTAAAGGCTTCCCCAACATTCCTACAAGCTAAAGCGTCTTGGGCCACATTCAGTCCGGTACCGACACCTTCTCTGAGTAAAGCCTTACCGCCTGTCTTTAACCAGGGTAGAATCGTGCGACCGAGACCACTGAAGAAACTACCGATACCACGTCCTCTCTGACTTCGACCACCCACAGACACTGGCAAGCCATGTCCAGCTTGGTTGCAGTAAAAGTCTTCGTACAGTTTGGGATTTCGACGTAGCGCCACATATTTCACCATTATTCCAGGTCTGACTGTTTCCGAGGGCGAAAATGTAGCGTTAGCACTGAAGTTCCAGCGGTAAATGAGATCGTTGTGCCCGTATCGGTGGTTAAAAGGATTTCCACCATGTCGAAGGAGTACCGACTCAGTGGGACATAGTGGGGTTTGTCGTAGGCGCGAAACACCGAGTTCGAGAGCTGATTCATGATCGGGACCGTCCTTAGTAGTGGGACCATGACGTCTCCGATTGGTCTTGCCGCTATGAGATCGCAGTAGACGTAGACATTTTGCAGGTCGTTATTTACATCTATCCCCCCTTCACCTTCAATTATATCTAATATCTCATGCAACTTTTCACTAAAGGTAACAGTGGCCCCGGGCTCGAGTATTTTTACACTGACTTTCTTTGCTGCCTTGTTGAAATGGAATAGAACACAGAGCTGGTGGTCCACCTTCCGATCTTTCATTAGTCGATTCAGCGCAGCTATAAACGTGTCTGGTGAGTTGTAGAGGCCCGGGGGACATGTCTTTCTTACTACTTCTCCATTGGGTGCGGTGTATCTTATCCATACTTCATTCTCTAGCACGTTGCAGTAGTAGTTGGGAAATTGAATTCTGGCCAGACCCATTTCGTAATGTTGACTCACCTCAATAGTCTGCGGTAACTTGACGAAATAGTGACCTGGAGTGTTGTTGGGAAACATATTCGGTGAAGCATTGCTCGGTAATGTCACGTAGAAACTCATAGTTTATGGTTAGATAACATGTAACCCAGACAACTACTCATTAGCGCAATCCACACCTTACCCTCGGTTGCTTCGACGTCGCCTCGAGACAGATTGAATACTGATACAGCAATGATGGTATATATAACTACCATCTGACAGAAGAAGACAATCTCCGTTCGCGGCACCCGTTGACCAAAAAACGGCCAGAATGAGGTTCTTTCGCTGGGTGAGTTATTTTGTGGGCGCAGTACAGTAGTTTCCACAATGTCTTCGTCCATTTAGTCTCGGTATCTAGTTACATCTGAGACCCAACTATTGAATGACGAATTATATCCCAACCATTTCACTAAATACTCTTTACCACCACCTCTCCTGGTTCTTTCTTGTAAGATCGATTCGACACGATACACTTGCTTATCTCCGACTGCTTGAAGCTCTTCGCGGTAGAATGATCCTTGTAGTTCTGCCCCCGAATCGTCTTTTAGTACATATGTAACCGGACTGGTATGTTTTATGCGACTGACGGTAAACAATTCTTCTGTCCACGAGGGCATATACCCTTTTTTAAAAGGCTGTTTGGGTTTCGCCAGTCTGATTCGGTCCCCGGGTGTAAAATGTACTTTTCTCGACACATCTGTCTTACTGTACAAGTTATTCCACGCGTCTTCTTGATTAGTATAGTTGACTTGTCTGGGAGCCATGCGAATACTTCTGTGATACGAATTGTTGTAGTTTCTGATCAGTTTATTTATGACGTCAACGTAGCGCAGTGCATTGGTCTTGGTGAAATAGTGCCACATTTTTTTCTTTCAGGGTCCGGTTGAATCTTTCCACTATAGCCGCCTTAATGTCTTCATTCTCGGCGGTAAAGAAATGTACATCTCGGTCTTTCAGAATTTTAAGAAGGTCTGGTTGACAAACTCCGAACCTTTATCGGTCTGAAAATTTATCGGTTGCCTATCATCAAAGATTTTACTCACAGCTTCCACCAGTGCTTTCCCCGTTTTCTTCTGGGTCAGGATAGCCCAGGCATATTTACTAAACACATCGATGCACGTCACTAGATACGACAACCCATCGTTGTCTCTTTTTAATAGTCTCATATCTATCAAATCGGCTTGAAACTGTTGATTTATCCCACCCGTTATGGTCTGCCGTCTCTGAAAACGACGACGGATCGGTTTATGCAAGGTATACGTGTCCTGATGTCGTAACCAAGCCTCTATTTTCTTCAGTTTAGTATTTCGTTTTAAGGCGGAGGCCCCTCCATAGGCTCCGGGCTTCTTAGGGTCATAGTAATACTTTCTTAATTGCGCGGCCATTTTTCCCACTTGGTTGTAGGTATCCTACTCTTCTTCTTGCTTCCCCTGAGCTTATACGGCGGGGTGGTCTCGACTAGTTGACTTTTGACTGTTAATGGTGTATGGACAGTTACTTGACTCTTGGGCTCTCTTACTTGAATAGGCTGACTAGGTGTCTCGGCTATTTGACTGGATGTCTCAACGACGGCTGCTGGTAAAGTCCTGACTTCGGGTTTTTGTTCCTTGATATCCACTAGGCCTAAAGGCTTGTGTCTGTACTGATCTAGTCGATTCAGGTACCGTTGCAAGGTTTGTTGGTATACTCGGGCTTTTTCACGCGGTGGTAAATCTTCACTTTCCAAGACTTGACGCATTTGTTGGTCCAAGTCACGCAGGCTATCATTTAGTGTGTCGGGTGGTGTATATGGTTTTTCTAGCAGTCGAGGGTCGATCAGGAGCATTTTCTTAGCCATTACAAACCCACCACACTTTTCAACACATTTAAAATGGGGCCGATTAAGGCGCCAATGCAACTACCTTGTTGGAGAATCTGTTTCCTTTTCTTGAGTGACAGTTTCTTACCCGTGAGCGCTCTCAGACTGTTTTTGTGTCGCTGCAGCCTGCGCTTTTGACTCGGGGTCAGAGGAACATTCTCTTTTAAGACATTGTGACAGCATTCACATATTGATTGGACGAGCTCCGGGGAAGCCGTTTTAATTACGGCTTTTACGGCAGCCGGCTTCGCCTCACCCAGAAAGCGCAACATGGCCCCTTGACGTTTCACTCGGTTGGACATATTACTTGGGGACGTAGACAACTTGGTGTTGGTCAGGAAATATATGACTGCGTAAGCGGAGCTGATCCGGTGTTTCCTGTCTAAGGTCGAATAACAAATACCCGTGTGGCGTTGATGTCGCGTCTTTAAAACTATCTTGAACATATGACACGCGGCCTGGATACATCTGTTTGGCCAGACTCGTAATTTGTGCCCCGTCGCGAGGATACTTAAACACGACTAGGTAATGAGAATTCAGACTGATTGTCCTTTGTTCTTTGTTCTTACCAATAAGGTTCTGGACTATATACATGACGCTGAGGTTACGATGATGACTACCCTTAGTAAATAGTTTGGTTACCCTATCATCTGTCTCGGACATTAGGTCATCTATGACCACTAGCCGACGTCTATCACCTGACAATTTTTCCACATCGGGTAGTCCCTCGTTAAATTGAACACCCTTCATAGTCTCGTACATGGGTTGCCATTCTCCGTAGCACCATATAACCTCCTCTGGAATCGGGATGACCATGTCTGGGAGATGGGCCAGGAACTGCTGTTCAAAGACGGATTTACCGCATCCCGTTGGGCCCGCGATCAAGGAAGTAAACGGGTGTTTCCATCTTGGATCCATGACTATGAATGACCACCTAGCTACCCATGTCACATATTTTTATTAGTTTCGAACCTACCTGGTCCGACCGACCCTGCTCACTACCCTGAAGCCCGACTGCCCTCACTTTACCACCTCGCCCGACTCCGCTTGTTTGTCAACCACCTGACAACTCTTATGTCGTCTATACAAACGGGAAGCTAGTTAATGCATTACACCGGCTGACATATTCTGAATCAATTAGCAAATCTGGCGCCATAGTTATCGCGCTCATCTTCACTTAACCTACCCACCTAGTTCAATTGATCTTTTCATTGTTAACCCCGATGCTCTGATTAAAAACCACAACTGACACTTAAAAAACGAGGCAGGATCTGGAAGGCATGAGGCAGGCCACAACCCACCCACCACGAGCCATGAGACATAGACCCCACCACGAGACATAAGACGAGAATGAGACATGGCTCATACCGCATGTCTCAAAGCGACTCGTTTCCATCCTATATACTGCTTAGGACATTATTGATACATTACATATTAGTAACAGCACCTTTTCGGTCCATCGGGCACTATTTCTCTCGGTCGTTTCTGCCTCTTCTGTCACCGATCTTCCCAGTCGTCGCGATGTCTTCTTGTGTCCAGCTTTCCATTACACGACCAAAGAATGCTATTTGCCTTTATATATATATATAAGCTCAACCTTCATTAACTTCTTCTAAGATATTTTTGTTAGTTACTCTGATAGTACAGGGAGATTGCAACATTCGTCTCTGGAAACACCTCACCGTTGCCTCCAAACAGTTCAATTTCTAAACAGGTTGCAAAGAAGGGGGGGGGGGGGGGTTGGCTGCGTGGTCTCGAGGTATGGTGTCCGCCTCGAGTGCTGGAGGTCCCGGGTTCAGGCCCTGGTGAGGATCGGGATTTTTTTCACGTGGACTTCTAGTAATAACATTTCGCCTGGTCTCTGGGTAGTGAAATCGGACACCCGTGTGTATTGTTGCGCACGTAAAAAATCCCTAACGGCGCTGCCCGGGCAAAATTTCGAGTTAAAAATCTACCCAAAGTATCTCAGGATCTTCACCGGTGCTAAGGAGTTCGTGCACTGAGCTGAGTTTCTCCAGACTCAGGTTTGAGTTAGGAGGAGAACGGAGCACCTATGGGTTACACCCGTGTGCCTTGATGTTGATACATCGACTAAACTAAACTAAAACTAAAACAGGTTCTATTATCATTTCAGTACTCCTCTCTCTCTCTCTCTCTCTCTCTCTCTCTCTCTCTCTCTCTCTCTCTCTCTCTCTCTCTCTCTCTCTCTCTCTCTCTCTCTCTCTCTCTATTCTTAGGATTCGCCATTGGGGGACATAATATTAATAATATTAAGAATGCATATGGTACAGTATTGATTGCAGACAATGAGCAGGATCTGCAACATTTAGTAGATGCGGTTATTATACACAGCGAATAACTAGGGTTAGAATGAACTTGTAAGACGACAGATTATGATCGTCTCTACGAAGAAAGGAATACCAAAATAGAATATACGGGTAAAGCGGTATATTCTCAAACAAATGATTCGGTACAACTATCTCGGAACAGTCATAACACCTGATGGGAGGTGTCTTGAAGTGATTAGAACAAGAATCGTTATAGCTAATGTAGTCTTTTGCAAGATTGAAAACATACTGGCCATTACAAAGATGTCAATCGCAACGATAAAAAGAGTGTTGAGGTATTACATAGAACCTATACTTTTGTATGGATGTGAAATGTGGACAAAGAACAGACAAGCTAAAAAACATCTAGTGGCTGTGGACATGTAGTTTCTGAGAGGGAAATACAAAGAATACAGTGGACGGACAGAAAAACCAAAGAGCAAGTTCTACAAGAAGCAAATGAAAACACGTAAACTGATCAGAGAAATTAGACGTAGACAGTCACAACTTTTTTGGTCACGTTATGAGAAGAAATAAACTGGAGAAATCGGTCACAACTGGCAAGATTGAGGGGAAAGAACAAGCGGAAGTCAGATAAGTAAATATTAGGTTGCTTGGCCACATGGCATAATCGAGACAAAAACACAGAGCTGGTCCACCACTCTAGTGATCGTGTGAGATAGCGAGACATGAGTGACCAAGCTGGTCAGCTTGGCACATGATTTTGACTCTCTCTCTCTCTCAGTCTCTCTCTCTCTCTCTCTCTCTCTCTCTCTCTCTCTCTCTCTCTCTCTCTCTCTCTCTCTCTCTCTCTCTCTCTCTCTCTCTCTCTCTCTCTCTCTCTCTCTCTTCCCTTGATATTCAGGGACAATGACTTACAGCATAAAATACTTTTCATTTTCTGAAATTCAGCGTGTCCTTGGCCTATCACACACTCGATCATGCATCTTCCATCTGAGGGTATGATTGCCCATAGTTATTTAGATTGATTAACTTGATTATATAATTTCCAGTCTATTGTTATATCATATTTTGGTTTCATCTTTTTCTTTGATGTAATCTTTTTGGTTTTTGATGATGTTCAAGGAAAGTCCTGTTTTGGACAACGGAAAGAAATATCCACAACGGCTGATATTTATTTGTCACGGGAACATTCGAGCACTGCAAAATCTTGTTCTGTCTTGAGGGTATAATACTACAGTTTGAACTCAACGTAGCCCATGTGAATCGTCTTTTAGTCCATGGCGTGTATTGTTATTGATCATGGCTGTCCACAGCCTTGTCTCTTGTGCATCCAGTCATTTCTGATACTGATGTTCATTCACGCCATGATGTCCAACTGTCCACCACCTTGTCACTGTTCTCTTCCGTGGTTAAGTAGTCAATCCGTCTGCCTCGCGCTCCGAAGGTTGTGGGTTCGATTCCGGGCTACGTCTTTCGGTTCACGAGTGAATTTTTCTTGGACACTCCTGGGGGGTCGTCACTGTAGCTACGGAGTTCGTGCTTTGTGCGACACTTTCTGCGGGTCACTCTGCGGAAAGAGACCGAGCTATATGGGATAAAAACCGGTGCAATGAAGTCGATCCTCTCGGCTTTTGAGACTTTCTTTTTTCTTCTTCCAACTTTACCTTTGTGACGACATACTTCAACTTTCTCCTCCTCAGGACATACCCAAAGTATGTGGACTGTCTTCTTCTAAACGAGTAACCAATTCTTTTTGTGAGTTAACTTTTCTTCATTGCTCTTTCCATCCACCCAAAAACCTAATGAATTGCTTCGTGTGTCACCCTATCAAATGCCTTAGCGTAGTCAATAAAGCACAACTATAGATCTTTGTTTATTGCAAGCATTCTTTCTGTTTGTTATCTTAAGATGTATATGGCGTTGTTTGTGCTTTACCTTCCACAAATCCGCACTGCTCATCTCCAATTTCTGGCTTTATTTTTTTTTTTTTTTTTCCTTTCTCATATCAAGTCTCATTAGTATTTTAGTTATACTAACTGCCTATGTTCTCCACAATCCATTAACTTGATTTCTTGTTAGAGCTAAGACAGTAGATTGCATAAATATTTAGCTCACAATCGAAAACGTGAACTGCACCTAACATCAGCGACAAATGTGTACAAGAATTAATCGCCACGTTTGGAAAATACAAAAGTAAACAAATACAGAGACACGGGCATAAAGACAGAGAGATGGAGAAAAAATACAGAAAGAGATAAAGATAAGAAGAGGTAGAAATAGAATTAAGGAGAGGTAGAGAGATACAGAGAGAGAAAAAAGAGACCGAGAGAGACACACAGATTGATTGATTGATTAGAGAGTGTCATAGAGGCAGAGAGACATACAGAGATGGAGACAAACACAGAGATACAGACAGAGATACAAAGACTTATAGCGCGAAATAGAGACCGGAGAGGGACAGACAGACAGAAACAGAGAAATACGCAGAGACACATATTCACACAGACTGACATCTTGGAGGTGACACCTAACAGCAATCTTACTGTTTCTGATACATTTGTTATCACGGTGTGTAATAAAACATTTATTTTAGAAACTATTTATTTCAGAATGTAACCTCACCTGAAAGGTGCTGTCGTGTTTACCTGCAGGAAAAAGACAGAGGACGAGTGGGAATGTCCCGAGTGTACTGATACCTGTTCTTGAACTCATACCAAAAATTCCTCTACCCGTTAGAATTTAGCTGCCAGTGCCTTTGCAGCCAGTAAGAGCCAACCATACAACATGGATAACACAACGTCCTCATGCGCCCTGGAACTGTACAGATATCCCGGTGTGACGTGTATGGGAACAGCTATCCACTCTAGTGTACTGTTTTTCTCTGTATTAACAATATACACAATCTGGAGGACGCCGGCGCTACACAACAACGCTCACCGTGCTATTGCTTCCATTTGTGTCTGTGACAATCTCTTTGCCGTTGTATTTCTGACGCATACTTTAGTTCACTTATCACATTTTGACCAGTACGATCACGTTCGAAAGACTGTTGAAACATCCATGTTGGGTATATCATACTCTATGTCGTTGTCCTCGGGTTTACATATGGCTATGATTGCCATTGACCGTTATATTTACATTCTGAAGCCATTTTACTACATCAGTCATGTGACAAAATGCTGCGGTCACATTTCCATCTTGTTTGCTTGGACTTTGGCGCTGATTCATGCAGTTATTCCGGCAATTGTGTACACGAAAGACGAATTCCACAGCAGGTGTATTCTCTTTTATCCTCCGCTTGTCTACATTATTTTAACTCTGGCATACAGTGCCGTGTTGTATGTTATTATGTGTGTTTGCTATTTTAAAATCGCCTGTGTGGCGTTTGAACGCGGGAAAGCAATTAATGCTCGAAGACAGCATCACCATGCATCAGACGATTTGAGTATTTTAATTACTAATGGAAAAGCCTTCATGAAAAGTTTTAAGCTTTTGATTGCCTCGTTTGGAACTGTGTCTATATGTTGTATGCCTATAACTGTTCTGACACTGTTGTCAGTTTTGTCGTACAATATACCAACATATCTAAGACTACCATTGTTTTACTGCTTCTCATCTCATGGAGTTGTGCAGTTCTTTGTTTATCTTAAACTGAACACTGATTTTCTTTCTAGTATAAAATCTCATTTATCTCAATGTCACAAAATTTGCTGTAGAACGAGGAACCGTGTGTAAGGCAAACTTGAAGGGGACCTGACATTGCTGAACTTTGGGCAACATGAAATCAATCGTTAGCATTCTACAACAGGGTGTCTCTAACGTACTTCTGTCTCTCCAGTAGCATTCATTGTAATATATCTACTAAAGACGTTGGCGTCAGTTCCATGAAATTTGATTTTTCTTCCTCTTCTTCTCTTGTTCCTCCTTCTTTCCTTCTTATCTTACTCTTGTTCCTCCTTCTTTCCTTCTTATCTTACTCTTGTTCCTACTTCTTTCCTTCTTATCTTACTCTTGTTCCTCCTTCTTTCCTTCTTATCTTACTCTTGTTCCTCCTTCTTTCCTTCTTATCTTACTGTTGTTCCTCCTTCTTTCCTTCTTATCTTACTGTTGTTCCTCCTTCTTTCCTTCTTATCTTACTCTTGTTCCTCCTTCTTTCCTTCTTATCTTACTGTTGTTCCTCCTTCTTTCCTTCTTATCTTACTCTTGTTCCTCCTTCTTTCCTTCTTATCTTACTCTTGTTCCTCCTTCTTTCCTTCTTATCTTACTGTTGTTCCTCCTTCTTTCCTTCTTATCTTACTCTTGTTCCTCCTTCTTTCCTTCTTATCTTACTGTTGTTCCTCCTTCTTTCCTTCTTATCTTACTGTTGTTCCTACTTCTTTCCTTCTTTCCTTCTTATCTTACTCTTGTTCCTCCTTCTTTCCTTCTTATCTTACTCTTGTTCCTACTTCTTTCCTTCTTTCCTTCTTATCTTACTCTTGTTCCTACTTCTTTCCTTCTTATCTTACTCTTGTTCCTCCTGGTGCCCACTCGGATAAGCTTGTTAATGTCTCTAATAATAGCAGTAAGTATTTTCAGTTTCATATTCCGCATTGAAGGTCAGCATGGCCGAATGGATATGAGTAGTAGTTGTTAAACATCCGGTGTGCTGAAGCCGAGGTAGTGGGTTCAACCCCTGTACCGGTCAGTTGCACTAAAATGTTGACTTCTCACCCTTGAATTGGGGACGTAAATTACAAGTACCTCTGAAGTCGACATGAGTTTGCCTGATGGGGAGGGACACTGGTAATAGGGAAAGCTAATCCACCCACAAAATTAAGTCCTGTGCACTATAACTCGTAGCACGTTAAGGGACTACGCTTGTGTTCAAGGCGAATGAAGGCAAAACAAGCAACAACAACAAACAAACAAAAACATTTTGCATGTCGTCACTTACAAGGCAGTGTTATGGTTCACTGCCAGAATATTACGGTTATAGGCGCCAGGATGATTTTCATTAATTCGAAATGCAGTTCTTGGAGTAATCAAATACATGAACCCTTATTACTAATTTACTATGTAATGATATACGTGTTGAGTTAACGACGCTCTCATACTCAGACCAACATGCGTCTCTACAACATCAATACTAAAGTTAAGATTAGTCAATGTCGAGGGTAATCTTAAAGTATTCTTAAAGGTTAAAAGGTTAATATATCTTAAAGGTTATAACGGAGACATACATATAAAAATGTTAGATAGTGAGAGCGGACTATTCACACCATATGATAACCATTCGTATCATGACTATAATCAGGGACAACAAACACACGCTCGCACACCTTCTGTAAAGATCAATTATAACATTTAATCTGGAAACGGTAGCTCAGAGAGATAATAATAAGATACAGTTTACAGAAAACTGATCAACCCAATAAATATCACTGAAAAAAAATAGATTAAACACGTGTTACATTTCTTTCAATATTGGATGCTCAGCATTTAAGAAAGTAAGGTTGGATGGATCATCACTAAAACCACAATGTGTCTATAGTGAATGGTGTGTGTTTGTTGCACTTGAAACCTCAACCAGAACTGGGTTTTGATTCACCTGATTTGTACCCACCCTTGAAATAACTCTGACTAATCAGTTACAGTGAGTAAGGTCTATAAATATCTCGAAAACAGCAGTCCTCACATTCATCAGGTGACAACAAGGTTACCCTTCTTGTGACACAAGTAGCACATGTTGAACTTTAACTTGTTTGCACTCATGTGTCGAGACATGTGGTCATCGTAGAACTTCACGACAACGTCATTGTATTTATTCAGTTGTACTACAAAGGGCAATGGCAATCTACTGAGCGTAATCTTGCCAAGAAATCAACAACAGCGGTAAAATGCTAGTGTTTACGGCGATGTCCTGTAATAGGATATGCGGGGAGAAATAACTAAAAAAGTGGTTCCTGTAATAAAAGAAAACACAAGTAAATATCTTCCTAGGTAATCTGATCCCCTCACCCACTCATCCTACCACTAACACATGTGTGGTCTTGTTAGATCTATTTGACCTGATCAGTATATCTCGTCTGTCTAACAAGACACAATGCTTTTTGGAACAGCAATTTATGGCTGAAACGATTTAATAATAAGAAATATTGCTCTCCCAGATTATCCTTGTTATAGACTTTATCCATAACTCAACAAGAATACAATATCGATGACAGGAATTCATCATATGCCAGAGCAGGTTCTCTGTGTATATTACCTCGAAGATAAAGTCAGTGGAAGGCCAGTGCATCCGTATACAAGTTATTTGCATATCCTTTACAGACGTCGAAGTCAACCCCATCATTTTTGGCTGTTTGTGATTTCTTGGCAAGTTTACGTTCAGAAGTTTGCCATTGCTTTCTGAACGACCTTTTTATGGAAACCAATGCAAGATTGCTTCAAAATCGGCCGCAGCTGTGTTTCGAACGTGGTATGCGGGATTACGAATTGCGTCCGTAACTCCTTCGCCACAGAGCCGGCAGACAAAGCAGGGCATAGAAAGCCCAGGCCCTTGGCACAGCCACGTGATGCTGAGAAGATTAATTCCACACATAGAAAGCCCAGGCCCTTGGCACAGCCACGTAATGCTGAGAAGATTAATTTTACACATAGAAAGCCCAGGCCCTTGGCACAGCCACGTAATGCTGAGAAGATTAATTCCACACATAGAAAGTCCAGGCCCTTGGCACAGCCACGTAATGCTGAGAAGATTAATTTTACACATAGAAAGCCCAGGCCCTTGGCACAGCCACGTAATGCTGAGAAGATTAATTTTACACATAGAAAGCCCAGACCCTTCGCACAGCCACGTGATGCTGAGAAGATTAATTTTACACATAGAAAGCCCAGGCCCTTGGCACAGCCACGTAATGCTGAGAAGATTAATTCCACACATAGAAAGCCCAGGCCCTTGGCCCAGCCACGTGATGCTGAGAAGATTAATTTTACACATAGAAAGCTCAGGCTCTTGACAAAACCACGTGATGCTGAGAAGCTGAAGTCCACTAAATTCCCTCAGAAAGGAGACAAACTATCTCTAAAGACTTGAGGAGGAAGATTACAATATAATTCTTAAGATAATTCACCTCTTACAGGCCATACGATCCAAAATGGCCATGAACAACTATTCTATTATAATGATCCCAATGATATCGGCGTGTCCGACATGAAACATATTATCATCATCAAGTGCCCTGCCAGCTAGTGTAGACATTCATGGCTCTCCACAGATCTCAGTCTTTGGTGTTCTAGATCACCTCTACTGATATTCCTCCATGCCACCGTCTCAATCCATCTGCCTCTGCTTCTCCTCCTCTCGATTCTTCTAGCTGTCACAATGTTCTCTAAGGCCTATCTTCTCATCACCTGACCAAAGAAAGCTGTTTGTCGCTTTCTTATTGTTGTATATAATGTTTTAGTTTGCGATCAGTAGCTGGATGACGGTCTGGTGTCACCTGTCGCTCATGACTGTCCCTACCGGACGAGGATGTCCTAAGACAGCCATTAACGTCGTTCACTACCTCTGAATTGTGTTTTACCATGAAGTCTTGGGAAGATAATGTGGTGGTTTCTCCTTGCCTTCAACATCCACATGATAATCTTTTACCTCTACCTTTGAGAGCCATTTACAAATGTCAGGACAATTGAGTGCCCTGCTCTGCTCAGCTGCAGAGTTATCCACTTATTCTAGTGGATACTCGGTCCCTTGGTGTGTTTCCAATTCTCTATCACTGGGAGGTGCAGTTGGGATTTTCCCTTCCTAAAGTTATGGTCTATGATGGCCAAAACTATCCAGAACTTTTAGAGGACTGACACCCATACAGATTACATTCTCACGTTTAGAATAGAGTAGAATGCCAGTCGAGTTGTCAGGTTGATGTCTCTTAATATTAAATTAAGGAGCATATAGTAAAATCTCTCCTATGATCAGTAACAGCTGCAAAAATGGCTGTTGTCGTCATCTGAGATAGAGACAATGACGTCAAGCACAATTGGCGTCTACAAGAAAAACCAACGAAACAAACTTTGGAAATCCCGAATAACGACAAGGCACACATGAGAGATCATGCTCCTACCAGATGACCTTAGAATGCAATTAACCTTCTTAATTCGTCAATATTTCCATATGGTGCCCATTATACTATAACACTAATGTCTTTGATGTTGTCAATCCATTTGTTTCTTCTCGGTCGTCCTCGTGCTGTCCTAGCAGATCTTTTATGATGTAGGAACAGTGCTGGTAGTTGATGGTGTTGCATTCTAACGAGATGGCCAAACCATTTGATCTTCTGTCTTTCAATAAATGTGGCACAGGGTGTTGACCCCATTGTATGTCTGATGACAATATTTCTTACTCGGTCTCGGATTGTTAAGTTGGCAGCTCTCCTCGAGCATCTCATCTCACAGGTGTTGATTTTGCGTAAGTGTGATTTGGATAATGTAAAAGTCTGAGATTGGTAGCAGAGGGTTGGTATGAATATGCTGTTTATTATCTGTCATTTTGCGGACATAGATACGTTTGGATGTTTCAGTATGGCTGATAGTTATATGTAAATGCACTTTTTTTTTTTGACACCTGATTTCGATGTTTCTATCCAAACTGCCATCTTCTGTGATCATGCTTCCAAGATATTCGAGGTGGAATTACAAGAAAGCGGACTGGGCAATGTACACCAACGCACAAATATACTGGTTAAAAACCTGAATACTGAGAAAGACATAAATAAAGTAATTGAAGAGTTTGGGAAATGCATACTACAGGCAGCACGAGAAACAGTACCAAGATGGATAGACCTGAAGAAAGCCATTGACAAAGTCTGGGAAGAAGGTCTGATGAAGAAACTGAGAAACTGTAAAGTCAGTGGAAGAATGTACAAATGGGTGAAAGCATACTTGCACAACAGAAAAGCCAGAGTACAGATAGACGGTCTCAAGAGCAAGAAAGTGCTACTGCGTCAAGGTGTTCCTCAGGGCGGAGTATTGTCCCCCACACTTTTCTAATCTTCATCAATGATCTTGTTGCTAATCTAGCGCATGTAATTAAAGCGGCAATGTTCGCTGATGACCTGGTTCTATGGAGCACTGTCAACAACTCAACTGACAGGCATCATCGGGTACTTCTGGCACACCATACAAGACAACTTGCAAGTCGTGTGCGAGGAAAATAAATGGTACATTTTATTGCCGTTGGCTCGCTACAATCAGTGAACAGTCGCTATTGAAACACACAACCTAAAGCCACAGTATTATCTATCCCGAGCTGCTAACCCCTATGCTAACTTTCTACACAAATAAACACAAGAAACCCTATCGCTACTCTAACGAAGTGTACACTACAAGTCCTGTCCTCCCGTCTGACCATCTTTCATTCCGTGGTCACACACCACGCAGATTGACCTTAACCTTGATGCGTGTTGCCTCACATGGCACGCTGATGGCAGACGTGGTACTTTGAGTGTATACTCAACTTCTCTGTGGCTACCACGAGGCGTGATGTTATCGTGATTAGAGTGTTAACTCTCTGAACACCGCCTGCGTGTCTCATGAGGGAATGCTTTACCATCTCACGTTAACTCATCTTCCCTGCCCTTGCCTCGGGCACCGTATCACCTCCTGGTCTCTTCAAGATTGACTGCTCTTCCTGGCGGAGGGGATGCGGTCGAGTCTTTGACACACACCCGCCCCTCCTGTGTTGCGTCATCAACTTTCACTGATTGGTTGTGACGCAAGAGGTTTCTAAAAAAAATTTAATATCTAATTTTTTTGTCAAAGACTCTAGACAACCTGGCTTTGGGCACTCTAATAGACTTCTACTGACTGTTGTCACAGTGTAGCAAAACTTTACTTGGCTACTGGCAATCGCCACAAACTTGACTGGTTGGCGTGAGCCCTTTCTCACATGCTATATTATATTTATTAGAGGTATGTCTGAACCGGACCGTTGTCTTATAAGACCTGCCCTCACATAGTAAATTAACTTACTACCCATACAAAGTTGACTTTCTTAGGGTCAACACATGAATTGCTTCATGTCCCCCATATAATATTTAACAACCATTATACAAGAGTGTGTGTGACAGGCTTTACCTACATCGCTTCCGCGTGTAAAGTATTATTTCACTGTTAAGTTAGTTTTTCGTTGTCTATTGTGTCCCCTGACCTGAAGTTATCTCCCTTTGATCTAGAAAAAGTGTATGTAATTTATATGTTTGTTTTTCTGGTTGTTTGTGTGTTTGGATGTAATTAATCTACTAATCTAACTTCTAATCTATGTTTCTAATTCCTATGTGTATGTATGTTAGTTTTTTAAGTGTCATAATTTGGTTATATGTGGCCATAAATAGGTGTATAACACTCATTCGTGACTACATTCCCTTGTTATGAAACTCAAAATACTTTAATCTAAGTTGTAAACTATATTACCGACAACACAGTCACATTAGCACATTTTCAATAACGAAAACCAACATTAACACAGACAAATATTAAAAGTCGAGCCAGACAGCAGAAGAATTCGCTGACTGATGTCACTCTCTCCCGTCTATTTTCCCTTCGCCCTCGCTTTCACACTTCTGTCACACTCCTTTCACCCTTAATTCTGTCACACATCTTTTATCCTTCCACACTAATTCTTCCGATTAATTAAAAACCTTGGAGTGACACTGTACAGGTTTGGCTCAGTTTAAGATAGTTGAGCCCCATGACTGTGCGAAAGTCGCTGCACGAGTCATGTATTTACAGTATATTTACATTGATGAGAAAGGGTTGATGGTTTGCCCCCTTGATCTTATCACAGTATATTACACTAACATAAAACTATATTCTAACATACTAATCCTAATTCTATAATTAAGTATTTAATGTGTTCCCTAAATTTATTAAATTTGTTATGTTAATTATATCATATGTTTATATTACTTCTTATTTTTCTCTAATCTAAGGGATGTAATCTAACTATTTAAATGTAATTGTTGTGATGTGAGTTATGTACCTTAATTACATGGATGATGTGAACACAACTTATGTACTTTTCTAAATACTATGCTAAATAATGTTTTTAAATGCACAAAGGAATTATATGAGTGATGTTCTTAATCTAAATGGTGTAAATGCTGTATGTTACCTTATCTACTCTTTTTAATCTATTATGATGTCAAATGATGATACTAATAAATGGTAATATTTGAACGATGGTATGGTTTCATTAAGATGGAATAAACTAAACTAAAATGAAGCTTAGTGAAGTATAACAATCTAAATGGTACTATTCTTATCATAAAAGGTACTATTCTTATCATAAATTTAATTTAACTTGTAATTAACTATTCTTATGTCTAAACTAATATTTTAATTTAATTTTACGGTAAGTAAATGGGTTAATTACTGTACTCACTACACTATTCAAATAAATTAGAACTATTATATTTCATAATTCTATCTCTAATTTATCACTATCTTAAAATATTATATTACATATCACAATAAGTTTATATACATGGTATTCCGTTTCCACGGGTTAGTAGTTGCCTTCATGTATGTACAATGGTTGTATAGGCATAATCTATCTACACACTTTGCCTGGGTATCTGAAATACCTTGCACAGTCATCATAGTGTTCTATTGGTAGTGCACGTGTAGAGTTCGCTGGTGTCGTAGCTCAGTCTTTTCGTGTCTGTAATTAAGCACTGTTCTGACACTGTTTTCTGCGTTTCATATATATGATACACCGGAATGGAGCTTAGTTGGAAATGAGCTGTCCTAGTTCACACGGTGATCTCTACGTTTTGCAGCACAGTTCTTCACTTGATGTCTACGGACACATGATAGTTCACTGTTCTTGGTACATGATTAAGCACATAATGTCGATGTATATGTAACCTATTTTACATAGGATAATATAATATATTCATGTACTAACTATCACTCTACATTTATATGTGGGATTTCAGGTATTTCTACCCCAGATGGTCTACTAAGGGTATCAGCCAGAATATTGTCCTTACCCTTGATATGTTCTATACTAAATGTATAGTTTTGTAAAATAAGAGACCACCTGTATATCCGGTCATTTCGATGCACACCACTCTGGATGACCGTGATGGGAGAATTGTCGGTCTGGACGATGAAGTGCACACCCGCCAAATATCGATGGAGCTTTCTCACCGCATAGATGACGCTTAGGGCTTCCAACTCTGATATCGAATATCTGGACTCGGCAGGTGTGATCTTACGGCTCACGTAGCAAATCGGATGGAAGATGCCCTCATAGAATTGGCCTAGTACTGCAGCGATGGAGATCCTGCTGGCATCTGTCCTAAGATAATAAACGAGCCCAGGGTTAGGCAAGCGGAGGATTGGAACATTACTAAAAAGAATTTTCAATTTTGACAATGCAGAAATTAATAATGCATCTTTCACATCCAATTTTACAGATGCTTTTAAAACATTGGAAAATACGCTTGTAATTTCCGCTAAATTTGGAATAAATTTACTATAGTAATTTACTAATCCTAAAAGGCTTCTGACCTGTTTTTTCGTGGTAGGAATGGTCAGATGCATAATTTTTTTAATAATCCTATTGTCAGTCTTCAGTTGACCTTGAGAGATGACATGACCCAAAAATTCAATTTCTTTTAGGCCTAATTCAACTTTGCTCGGTTTGACAGTGAGACCGAAGAGTCGCACCCTATCAAAGACATGTCTCAGTTTCAGTAAGTGTGTTGTCCAGTCTTCAGTATGGACACATATATCATCTATATAGGTCACAGTATTCGTCACTCCATGTAACAGATCTCTAGTTAAGCGTACGAAAGTGGCAGGAGCATTTCGAAGTCCGAAAGGAAGAAATCGCCACTCGTATAGTCCTAAAGGGGTTGAAAACGCAGTAAGATGCATAGATTGAGGCTGCATAGGGAGCTGCCAATATCCCTTAGTAAGATCTAGTTTTGAAAAGATTTTTGAAGTAGACATGTCCAAGATAAGATCTTCGCAGGAAGGAATAGGTTCTGCGTCGATCTTAGTGATGTTATTGAGTTTTCGATAGTCTACGCACAGACGAATTGTGGAATCCTTCTTCTTAACTAGGACGATTGGAAAAGAGTACTCAGATGTAGACTTTTGGATAATCCCACTAGCTTCTAAATTAAGAATTTCCTTATTTAGATTTTCCCTATAGCTGAGTGGGATTGAGTACGGCCTGCATTTGATAGGCTTAGAGTCCGAAAGAAGAATGGAGTGTTCGATTCTGTCCGTCCTACCTGGGATGTCAGAGAATAGGTCTTTGTATTCAGTAACTAATTCCACTAATTGTCGTCGTTGAATGTCTGTTAGTCCCTGATCTATATGTATACTGTCCCATGTCGCAGTTTTGTCTACAATGGGAACAGGTAGTTCCATTCCGTCGTCGTCTACCTGATTCAGTACAGTGGTGGTACTAAGTGCGTATTCTGTTAACTCACTAGGTGTATTGCCATTGTCGGAACTGCCAGTCTCGCTAACTAGTGTAGTTGCGTTGTGTATGTCTGTCGTCTGATCACTAGGTGTTGGTGCACTCTGTTCGTCTGTCACTACTTCTGTTTCGTGTCTTGAAAAGTAAGGTTTCAACATGTTGACATGGAATATCTTTAAGTGTCCGTTTATTGATATTTCATAGTCAACATCTGAAATTCTACGTACCACCTTGAATGGCCCTTGCCATGAGGTTAATAATAAATTTCTTTTGTCTGGAAGTAGCAAGAGTATGTCTTGATCTGGTTCAAGTTCAATTGTTCTTGCCCCTTTGTTGGCATATTGACGGTAGATTTGACCCTTCCTCTCCAAAGCTGCCTTAGCTATAACACACGATTTCATGATCTTGTCTCGTGTTTCTGTCACCATTTCATAAGGTGTTTTAGGGATCGGAATTTCAATAGAATCAGTTATTACCTGATGGTAAATGGTTAGGGGTCCACGTGGGTTAGCCCCGTAAACTAATTCAAACGGTGAGAAACCCGTGCTTGAATGGGGAATCTCCCGATAGGCGAACAGCACTGTTGGTAACAGTGTATCCCAATCAGCTGGGTTTTCTGCTGTCACCTTAGCCAGCATATGCTTTAGGTCACCGTTAATTTTCTCTACTATTCCATTGCTGGCTGGATGGTATGCTGTCGTAAAATGTTGTTTAATACCTAACATTTTTGTAAGGGCTTGCGTTGCAGCCGATATGAACTGAGTTCCACGATCGGATAAAATGGTCCGTGGGAATCCGAATCGTGAGAACAGGTGTAGAAATACATTGGCAACGTCTTTGGAGGTGATGTACTTCAAAGCTACTGCCTCAACCCACCTTGTACATAGGTCGACCATTGTCAATATGAAGCGATTTCCTTTGCTGGACACCTGATTCAGGGATCCAACAATATCTACCGCCACACTCTCAAATGGCCTGGAGGCCAGTGTAGAAGGTTGTACTTCAGCTGTAGGATGTTTATCCTTGCGTACTAATTGTTGACAGACATCACAAGACCGACAAAATAATTTTATATCATTGCAAAAACCTGGCCAATAGAAATGAGCCTGAATTCTGGCCCTGGTTTTATCATATGCAAGATGACCAGCAAACGGTGACTCATGTGCAATCTTTAGCACAGTTAGACGATGTTGTTCAGGTAACACCGTTTGCTGAATCTCATGGTTACCAGTAGTATAATATCTAGTTAAAATGCCATTATTAAGTCTAAAGAACCATGAAGCATTTTTGGTCACTTTGGCTTTATCTTTTAATAATTTCAAGTATGGAGACACACTAGGGTCAGCTTTCTGCTGTTCTATAATTTCTGTCTGCTGGTGTCATCTGTGCCAGTTGGAGAAAGCAACAGTAGTCTCTCATCTTGTAGTGTGTCTTGATGTTTCACACTGTCTGCTCTTGTTGTTGCATTAGCTGCATTTAATTTCTCCCATGCAACTATTTCCTCACTAGTACATTGTTTCAATTGAGGTAAGCACCCCAAAATTAAGTCAGTACAAGGGTTGTTCAGTATTGCACAAGTAAAGGTACCGGAAAGAAAAGGAGAATCAATACGGGCTTTTGCCAAAGGGTAAATTTCAACGTTACCCGAAAAGGTTCGGCATTTCACAGTGTCACCTGTGTAATCACCCGGACTCACTAGTTCTTTTCGAAGACCAATAAGAGTGCTGCCGCTGTCCAGCAAACATTGGCATGGTACGTCATTGACTATTGCATGGTGGAACACCATGTAATTAAAGCGGCAATGTTCGCTGATGACCTGGTTCTATGGAGCACAAATGAACATTCATCAGTGGCCACCAGATCGCTACGCATTTGTTGCATGGGCAAATGGATGGTGTGTCAGCATAAAGACTGATAAGTGCAGCACCACTCTATTTATTCTCTCTCCAAAACAAAAGGCAGAGATCATCCAGATAAATGGAATACCCCTAAGAGAAGATAAAGAAGCAACATACCTTGGAGTAACATTTGATGATACGCTGACATAGAGAAAGCACATCAACAAAGCAGTAGCAAAAGCCAGAATGAAAATAGCCATCCCGAGAAAACTAAGTGAAACCATACGGGAAGCCAATGGCAAAATACTTAGTAATGTTTACCACCGGAGCATACGACCACACCTTGAATACGGATAAACTGCGTGGTGTTCAGCATCAAAAACCACACTACAAGAGCTGGACAAAGTGCAAAATCAAGCACTTAGAGTCACCACTGGAGGGATGAGATCAACTCCTATAGTGGAGATGGAGAAGTTGGGGAGGACACACGCACTGAGAGAGCTCAGAGATGCGAAAACGCAAATAAAAGCAGAAAAGTTCCTCAGCTTGCCCTATGAAGAACAGATTTGAAAACTTAGCTATGGGGAGATTGAAAAGAAGCAGTTTTATCAACCAGGCCAAACGACTCTGCAGAGAAACCACCGATCTGCCCACAGTTGGTATCCCCCTGAAAACTATTCCAGAGCGAACTCCATGGAAAGATGAGCATAGACTATCACTACAGATCCAGACAAAACTGAGAGGAATATTTGACAAGGATGAACAAAACAGTGTACAGCGCAGAACAGCCACTCTCAGCTTCTTTGATGAAGAATACCCACAGGACCTCTGGATCCGAGTCTACACAGATGGGTAAGCACAAAATGCTGTTCAAAATGAAAGAGCGGGAGCAGTGTTGCCTTTTTGACGCTTTTCGCACCAAATTTAGTGCTTTTTCAAGTCATTTAGTGCCAATATTTGCATTTAGCGCGGCCGCCCGAATTTGGTGCTTCACAATTTTATTTTGGTGCTTTTTTGTGCTTTTTGGCGTGGGTAAAAATTACTTTAAACATCATTTTAGGAACACTAAAAAACCGAATTTGAACTGAAGCGAGGGAGTAAAACAGTCTTAGTACATTACCGCGCAATATTCAAGTAATTTAACTCCTTTTAATACGATTTAGTTGAAGTGAGTGACTGCAACGCGCGGGCAATATGCAATGCGTTAAAAGATTGTTTAAACAAAAATGGATTTGAGTTGCAAAGACTAGTTGCACTCGCCACTGACAATGCATCTGTCATGACAGGTGTAAACAATGGAATATATACAAAATTAAAATCCGAAGTTCCTCATCTGGTACTAGTTAGGTGTGTATGTCATTTCCTTCAGCTGACAGTGTCACAGGCTGCAGCTGCTTGTCTGCCCAGGAACATAGAGTTCATGATTAGAGAAACATATAACTGGTTTTCTCACTCAAGTCTTCGTCAAGCAAAGTACAGGGAGCTTTTGGCTTCAATAATGATGGACAACATCTGCTGTAGGTTGTTCAATTAAGCCAGACACGATGGATGTCCATTCAGTCTGCCATTGTCAGAATATTGCAGCAGTGGGTCGAGCTCAGAACTCATTTTGATATAGCAAGACTCAACAAGTGCTGTTATACAGCAGAACTTCTAAATTATATGCTTAACGACATGAAAAACTATGTGTATCTCATATGTCTCAAGCATATTCTCGGAGAAGTTCAAAGTGTGAATAAGAAATTAGAAGCAGATTTTCAGGATCCAACAAAACTACTCAGCGATCTTGTCCAACTCACTGATTCTATCAGTTCAAAGATTGCTATTCCTGGGGAAAAAATAACAGAAAGTGATGCTATTCAAGATTATTTAGATCCTAATCCCAATCTAGGTTATGAGTTTGAGAAAGACGTAGCAGGCTACCAGTTTCCTGATGAGAAAGAAATTAGTTGAAGGTGCATCCAGTTTTTAATAGAGTTGTTGACACAGCTGCGTTTACGTTCGCCCGATAACGTTGGAGTGTTGCAGTCCATGTCATGTCTTAGTGGAAGTGAATGTCTACAGCCAATGAAGCCCTGTACAGGTATGCCACCGGTGAAAATCCTTTCCAAGATCTTACAGATTTAGCTTTAACTGTGCTCATGTTACCTCATTCTAATGAGGACGTGAAGTGTATTTTCAGTCAGATGGGAGTTACAAAATCAAAATTGCGGAACAGACTGAGCATCAAGAGTTTGACAGTTGTTTTGACTATTAGATACGGATTGAAAAGATATGGCAAATGCTGTCATGATTATAAACTACCTAAGGATATTCTACGAAAAATTGGATCACAGGAGGCAAATAGGCCTACACTTTTCTTTCAATCACCATCATCATCATCATCATCATCGCAGGAGAAAACACAGCAGGAAATAGCTACAGAAACTGAAGATGAGTTGTCTGACTGGGATTTGGCAGATCTGGAATAAACTTCATTCTAATATTCAGTGATAATAATAAATTATAATGTCCTACTTTATCACATTTTCAATGAATACCACCAGTGCTTGTTTTAGTGATTTCCCCAAAAATAGTATTGCAATTTGGTGCTTTTTTTTTGCTCGAGGGTAGTTCTGATTGGGATTTGACGGATCTGGAATAAACTTCATTGTAATATGAAGTGATAATAATAAATTATAATGTGCTACCTTGTTACATTTGTAATAAAAACAGTTGGTGCTTTTTCTGGGTGCTTTTTGGTGCTTTTTTCGGGTCGATTTTAGAGCTTTTTCATCAAAAGGAGATGGCAACACTGAGCGGGAGTGTAGGTGGAATACCCAAATAGTACTAGGTCACGGCCAGAGTACCAATAGGAAAGTACTGCCATAACTACGATGTTCAAATTGAGGCAATTAAGATAGCAACAGAGAAATTATTAAATACCAGTCACGGTAGACAACATGTGGTGCTACTGACAGATGCAAAATCAGCAGTCGAGGCGCTCCTGTCTGGGAAATTGCCAGTACTAATGACACTACTTTCTGAACTTAGCAGTCAGCATAAGGTCACCATACAGTGGATACCATCCCACTGTTGAGTACCCGGAAACGACAGAGCCGATCGATTGGCTAAGGAAGGAGCCAAAGAAGAACAGCCTGATGTGCCCGTTACATACACATACACACATACACATTGGCACCTTGCCGTCTTGACAGACGATAGTTTGTGCTTTAAAAAGGCATAATAACGTTTACCTATGGCGGTAGCGAATGTGACTGATAAAGCCAATTTGCGCTGTAAGTGTCCGTTCACAGTGGGTGCATGTGAACACGTGGTCATTTCCACCATCATGCACCATCTTACGTCTCACACGCTCTGTGTGTGACTTATCTGCAATAATTTTCTCCTTTGTCTTTATTCCATTTCTGATGTTTGCCCTCCATGCAACACGTTCAGCGGCGACTTGCTCCCAATGTGCATTATCAATGCCTGTATCAATCATGTCCCGCTTACACACATCTTTGTATCGTAGTAGAGGCCGACCCTGAGATCTCTTACCCATCTGTAATTCACCAAAAAAAGATGTCCTTTGGTATTCTACTATCATCCATCCTCCTAAGATGTCCTATCCATCTAAGTCTACGAAGACTGAGCATGGAATAAACCGTCACACAACCTGAGCCCGTTACATATCACCAAAAGAAAAGAATGATCAAATCAATCAGAAGGCCACCAAAACCTGCTCAAGATGACTACCACGTTATGGACTGACCAGAACAAGTCATTATTCTGCGCCTCAGAACAGGACACAATAGATTACGCAACCACATGTATACAGAATTCAAGATTGGTGAATCAGCCATGTGCACATGTGGTTTGTCGCCGCAGACAGCAGAGCACATCCAAGACTGCCCAAAATACAAATATCTAGGCAAACCTTCTGTCCTAGAGAGACAACAGTGGAAGATAAACTCTATGGGCCTCTGAATGAACTAAAAAAGACAGTTAAATTCATACAAGAAATAACATTGCAGTTATAGACATATTTCAAGCGAACGAAAGAAGAAGAAGATATTTTAATTCATTAACTTGTTTCAGAGTTGTGCCATTTATCTGTATACTTAGTGGACCAGGTGATCTGCTAACTTGCATTACTTCGGTTTTGGCTGTTTTTGTACTCATTTTCTATCTGCTGCATGTTGAACTCAGAGTATTAATATGATTTTGCAGTATGCCCTCGTCACTATAAAACAGGCATTTATTGCATGTGGATCTGTGGTTTCATCTGAAGTAAAATGTTCAAAACTTTCTGAATCTGTTCTGTCAATGTTTGCTTCTTTGGATATTTTGTCTATGTAGATATTACATGCCAGTCTCTCATTTACAGTCTCTATCTTATTATAAGGGTTTTATAAATATTGCTCAGTAATAATTATTTAACTACAAATCTTCTAAATGTTATGATGATTTCAGATTGCTTGCTATTTCCCTTGTTCCCTTGCTTATATGTTAATTTTATTTATCTCCCTTTACAATTTTTATCTTCTTCTTCTTCTTTCGTTCGCCTGAAATATGCTTATAACTGCAATGTTGTCTCTTGTATGAATCCAACAGTCTTTTTTAGTTCATTCAGCGGTCCATAGAGTTTATCTTCCACTGTTGTATCTCTAGGCCAGAAGGTTCGCCTGGATATGTTGTAGTTTGGGCAATCCTGGAGTATGTGCTCTGCTGTCTGCGACGCAAACCACATGTGCACATGGCTGAGTCACCAATCTTGAATTTTGTATACATGTGGTTGCGTAATCTATTGTGTCCTGTTCTGAGGCGCAGAAGAATGACTTGTTCTGGTCTGTCCATAACGTGTTAATCGTCTTGAGTAAGGTTTGGTGGCCTTCTGACTGATTTGATCATTCTTTTCTTTTGGTGGTATGTAATAGGCACATCAGGTTCTTCTTTTGCTCCTTCCTTAGCCAATCGATCAGCTCTGTCGTTTCCGGGGATTCCACAATGGGATGGTATCCACTGTATGGTGATCTTACGCTGACTGCTAAGTTCAGAAAGTAGTGTCCTCAGAACTGGCAATTTCCCAGACAGGAGCGCCTCTATTACAGATTTTGCATCTGTCAATATCACCACAGGTTGTGTACCATGGCTGGTATTTTGTAATTTCTCTGTGGCTATCTTGATTGCCTCAATTTCAGCATCATAGTTATGGCAGTACTTTCCTGTTGGAATTCTGGCCGTGTCTCTAGTATTATTTGGGTATTCTATGTACACTCCCGCTCCTCCATTTCGAACAGCATTTTGTGCTGACCCATCTGTGTAAACTCGGATCCATAGGTCCTGTGGGTATTCGTCATCAAGGAAGCTGAGAGTGGCTGTTCTGCGCTGTACACTGTTCTGTTCTTCCTTGTCCAATATTCCTCTCACTTTTGACTGGATTTGTAGCGATAGTCTATGCTCATCTTTCCACGGGGTTCGCTCTGGAATGGTTGATAGGGGGATACTAACTGTGGGAAGATCGATGGTTTCTCTGCAGAGTTGTTTGACCTGGTGGATGAAACTACTTCTTTTCAACCGCCCCATAGCTAAGTTTTCAAATCGGTTCTTCATAGGGTGGCCTGGCAAGCTGAGAAACTTTTCTGCTTGTATGAGTGTTTTTGTATCTCTGCGTTCTCTTAAAGCTTGTGTCCTCCCCATTTTTTTCCATTGCTACAATAGGGGTTGATCTCATCCCTCCTGTGATGACTCTAAGAGCTTGATTTTGCACCTTGTCCAGCTCCTGCAATGTAGTTTTTGATGCTGAACACCACGCAGTTGACCCGTATTCCAGGTGTGGTCGTATGCTCTGTTGATAAACTTTGCTAAGTATTTTCCCACTGGCTCCTCAAGTGGTTCCAGTTAGCTTTCTCAGGATGGCAATTTTCCTCCTAACTTTTGCTACTGCTTTTTTGATGTGTTTTCTCCATGTCAGCCTGTCGTCGAATGTTACACCAAGGTATGTTGGTTGCTTGTCTTCTCTGAGGGGTGTTCCATTTATCTGAATGCTCCCTGCCTTTTGTTTCGGAGAAAGGGTAAATAGAGTGGTGGTGCACTTGTCAGTGTTTATGCTGATACACCATCTATCCGCCCATGCAACAAATGTATTTACAGCTCTCTGTAGCAATATGGTGGCCACTGATGCATGTTCATTTGCGCTCCACAAAACCAGGTCATCAGCGTACATTGCCGCTTTAATTCCATTGGGTAGATTAGCAACAAGATCATTGATGAAGATTAGAAAAAGTGTTGGGGACAGGACTCCGCCCTGGGGAACACCATGTTCCAGTTCACTACTCCAGTAGGGGTTATAATGTTTACGGGCTCCTCTTGGTATTGTTTCTCGTGCTGCCTGTAGTATGCATTTCCCAAACTCTTCAACTACTTTATTTATATCTAGTATGTGCAGTTACTAACTTAGAGTTGAGTCTTAATGTTGTTACTAATTGAACACTTGTGTGCTAGAACTGATGACGTGTGAAGTTAACACCATTTTCATATTATTATTGTGTCTTTGTTTTAACTAAATAGTAATTGTACTACGTATATAAGGAGCCGCAAGTACGCTTTCTTGTCAAACTGCTGGCTATGTATACTAATAACTTTCGAGGCGTAGATTTGATTAAGTGACTTGAGCTCTGATGTGTCTCTAATTAACATGAGCATGAAATTACTTCTTGGGAAGTAAAATAGTGACCACATCACATATCTAGTGGCGATCAGTTATTAGTAGCACGCTGCGAATAATACTGATCATTATTCACAGTGCGCTGCGAATAATATTGAGCGTTATTCAGCGCGCTGCGAATAATACTGCGAATGATAGGCTTGCTGAGCATTATACATTTTTGTAAGGTTGTCTCTGTTAAAGTATATTACTTACACTCACTTCTTCTTTCGTTCGCTTGAAATATGCTTATAAATGCAATGTTGTCTCTTGTATGAATTTATCTGTCTTTTTTAATTTACTCAGCGGTCTGTAGGGTAAATAGAGTAGTTCTGCACTTGTCAGTGTTTATGCTGACACACCATCTATTTGCCAATGCAACAAATGCGTCTACAGCTCTTTGTAACGATCCTGTGGCAACTGATGCATATTCGTTTGTGCTCCATAGAACCACGCCATCAGCGTACATTGCCGCTTTAATTCCATGCGGTATATTACCAACAAGATAATTGATGAAGATATTTTTTTTAAACGTGTGGGGGCAAGACTCTGCCCTGGGGAAGACCGTGACGCAGTAGTACTTTCGTGCTCTTGAGTCCGTCTATCTGTACTCGGGCTCTTCTGTTGTACAAGTATGCTTTCGCTCATTTATTCATTTTTCCATTGACTTTACAGTTTCTCAGTTTCTTCATCAGTCCTTCCTTTCAGACTTTGTTGACAGCTTACATCAGATCTATCCATGCCGCAAGCACTAGCTTCTTCTCTTGGAATGCCTCCTCAATTTCTTGAGAGAGGTAGGTTGTCTGATCTTCCGTAGAGTAGCACTGCCTAAAGACAGCCAGTTGTGGCACAAGGATGTTTTCACTTTCAATGTACCACTGCAGTCTGTGATTGATGATGCGCTCCATTATTTTGCAGAGACAGCTTTTGAGGCTAATTGGTCTTTAGCTGGAGGCAATGGAACTATCTTTCCTGATTTTCTGAGGGGTATAATGATTGCTTCTCTCCAAGCTTGTGGAACGCTGCCTAAGGTCCAACTGTTATTGAAGATCTGCAACAGTTTTACTTTGTCCTCTGTTCCTAGGTTCCTGATCATTTCATTGGAGATACCATCAGCTCCTGGTGACGTTCTCATTTTCAGTTTTAATATGGCTAGCTCCAGTTCGCTGATTGTGATAGGTGCCTCCAGAACCTCATTTACTTTTTCATTATGTCCAGTATTGTGCCATTTCTCTCGAATCTCTTATTGTTTCTCTGGATTAATTTCGATATTGTTATCTTGTGAGAATGAGTTCGCAAAATGGTCAGCTGCTTGCTTTCCTGTTAAGATGTTTCCGTGTTTATGTAGTGCAATATTTGAGTTTCTCCATGTGCCCTCATCGTCGAAGATCTGTCGTGAACTGACGTCCTTTCCGAAACATTCGTGCCCAGTCTGTCACTGTTGTCTTCGACATACATTTGTTACCGTACGCTGCCTGCATTGTTCGATGAATGTCCACTAGTCGACATCTTTCAAATGAAAGACACTGAATCATCGATCTTTGAGCTTCTTTGGGCAGATTTTGGATCAACCCGGCCATTTTCTCAACGGTCAGAAACATAACCTATGCATCATGGGACGATAAGCACGTGCTCTTTTATTCATTAGTCAGTACTTATCACATGACTATGGCATGATCATGTTCAATGTACGCAATTACTCGCGGTGCGGCATGAACGGATTGCAAATGAACGCCCTTTATAAATTATTGTTCACTGAACATTCATATTGCGGAAGATATCACCAAACAAAACAAATAACACGATGACCTTAGTGTGGCGATATCTCATCCTTCTGCTCGAAAGACGGGAGGGGGGAGGTGTCACATATGCCGATATATTATCATTTGGCACATTTAAGATGTGTTTATGCTCCAGAGAGAAGATAAGTAATAAATAGAAGGTCTGTATTTTTAATCTATAGGAGAATGAAATCCGGGCCGAATTGATCACTCAACGGAGAAACAGTTAACACACGGTTCTAATTCACAGACAAGGTTTAAAGGCAATTGGATCGACTTCATTGCACTGGAACTAATATGGTTTGGTCTCTTTCTGCACAGGCGGTCTGATCGAAAGCGTCGCACAGAACAGCTCCAGCGACGACTCCCAGGTGTATGCGAAAAAAATTTTGAATTTTTAAGCGACAGAAAGAAGATACCTGCAAGATGTCCTCATGCAGCGATGTCAGAGCTATAAGTTCCTTGTTCATGTATCACAAAGTTCTACACGAGGCAAGCAGTCGTCATTTGTTGTAGTAAACATGAAATGAGGAGAGACACATCCGAAACATCTGAAGCATGCTGTGTCAACTGGGATGAATTTGTGAACAGGGAAATAGTGGAAAACTGCAAGAGATCATTCTTAACAGCCTTTTGTTTTCATCCTCTTCTTTTGAGGCACTTGTAATTTACGTCCCCAAGTCAAGGGGTGAGAAGTCACTATTTTAATTTCAACTGACCGGTGTAGGGGTTGAACCGTTACATCGGCTTCAGCAAGCCGGATGTTTGAGAACGGGCGCTCTAATCCATTAAGCCACGCTCGTGATGATGTTTGTGATACATCAACAAGGAACTTATCCTGCCCTCCAGAAAACAGCATAAAATATTATTAAATGGCAAATGTGAGAATGGTACACTTAACCACAAATAACAGCAACAGCGATCTCCACCACTCTTGTGGTATTGTATGTAGTTCCTGCGTAGATCCTCCACTGTAGACCGTTGAGATGAGAAGTGAACGGGGCATGTCCCGAATTTTTTTGTTTTTGTTTTTTTGTTCGCATGTCCTTTACAGGACATCGCTGTCAACACCAACATCTTTCAGCTGATTGTTGATTTCTCGGCAAGATTACGCTCAGTAGTTTGCCATTGCTTTCTGAGCGACCGGCTCACATATCCCGTAAGTTACCGACGCGGAGAGAACCGCTACAAATTCTCACGCACGTCACGTTACTCACGAGAGGATTACGGAGAAAGTCGCGTAACACCTAGACCAATAGTTGAGATAATTACACACGTCAGGGGGAGATAAATAAACAAGATACTCGGGACTATTACCTCACGCATATGGGACAACATAATTAGTTGTTGATCCCGTGCAGGTCAGTAGGTCAGCTGACACAAGGTCATAGTTGAAATGTGATACCAAGC
Source organism: Cepaea hortensis (assembly GCA_963921405.1). Taxonomy (NCBI): domain Eukaryota; kingdom Metazoa; phylum Mollusca; class Gastropoda; order Stylommatophora; family Helicidae; genus Cepaea; species Cepaea hortensis. Next base: position 253,945,013 of record OY992876.1, read on the forward strand.
GTTATCACAGCCGTGTAGTTGAATTGATTCTCACTCGTTGTCACTGGTGCACTGTTGTAATGTCAGAACCTACCAGGTCGTGAGCTAACAGTTATCTCTGAGTGTGTATTTATCACCATCATGTATTAGTTTAGTTTAGTCGACGGATCAACATCACGGCACACGGGTGTAACCCATAAGTGCTCCGTTCTTCTCCTAACTCAAGCCTGAGTCCGGAGAATATCAGCTCATTGCACAAACTCCGGAGCACCGGCGAGGATCCTGAAATACTTTGGGTAGATTTTTAACTAGAGATTTTGCCCGGGCAGCGCAGTTAGGCTACTCTTTATCGATTTCCAACTGCCAAGAGATTTCTTACGTGCGCAACAATATACACGGGCATCCGATCTCACTACCCAGAGACCAGGAGACATTATTTTACTAGAAGTCCACGTGAAAAAATCCCGGCCCTCACCGGGGCTTAAACCCGAGACCTCCAGCACTCGAGGCGGACACCATACCTCGAAACCACTCATCCCCCATCATGTATTATGCAATTAATCATGAACGATTACGGTTTTCTGTTTCACGTGAACGATCAATCTCAAATCTGCTCTCGTTTCTTGTCGCCCAGCTCTCCTTGTCTTCATACTGTTCTTTCTCCATCAAGTTTGCCAGTTTTCAAGTGTATTTGTCCTTATAACACTCCCAAAAAGATCTAGACTGTCTACATCTAATGTCTCTAACCATTCATTGGCTTTATTTGTGTCTTGCGGGCTTGCTTTATTGCTCTTTCTCTGTGTCCATGGTATTGTTTGCATTGACCCCAGAAACCACATCTATGCTACTGTTGGGTGTTTCTCAGTGCGTTAGCTTAAACACCAAACTAGCAGGATTGTCGTGAAGCTGTAATACCACGATGAATTCATGGACACAATTTTTAGTTGCATGTCCTTCAAGGACGTAGCAGTCAACCCCAAGCATTTTGGCTGTTCGTGATTCCTCAGGAAGTTTTACGTTCAGTAGTTTGCCATTGCTTTATGAACCAGCACCGCTGTTTCGAACACGGATATACGGGATTACGAATCGCGTCCGTAACACCTTCGCCGCGGAGATCGGGAATGGATACAAACGGAAAGTTAAATAGGCCAGCTTTACAGGTACACGGCATACAAGTGATAGAATAGACATTGCGAAAACAAAGCCTTCATCAGCAAGCGTAAACACATGAATTGTTGGTAGTGATAGCATACACTTCACAACACATGAATTGTTGATAGTGATATCATACACTTCACAACACATGAATTGTTGATAGTGATATCATACACTTCACAACACATGAATTGTTGTTAGTGATATCATACACTTCACAACACGTGAATTGTTGTTAGTGATAGCATACACTTCACAACACATGAATTGTTGATAGTGATATCATTCACTTCACAACACATGAATTGTTGATAGTGATATCATACACTTCACAACACATGAATTGTTGTTAGTGATAGCATACACTTCACAACACATGGATTGGTGTTAGTGATAGCATACACTTCACAACACATGAATTGTTGTTAGTGATAGCATACACTTCACAACACATGAATTGTTGTTAGTGATAGCATACACTTCACAACACATGAATTGGTGTTAGTGATAGCATACACTTCACAACACATGAATTGGTGTTAGTGATAGCATACACTTCACAACACATGAATTGGTGTTAGTGATAGCATACACTTCACAACACATGAATTGTTGTTAGTGATAGCATACACTTCACAACACGTGAATTGTTGTTAGTGATAGCATACACTTCACAACACATGAATTGGTGTTAGTGATAGCATACACTTCACAACACATGAATTGGTGTTAGTGATAGCATACACTTCACAACACATGAATTGTTGTTAGTGATAGTGATAGACAACAAATGTAGTGCCTATTTGCTGTATCTAGTGCAGGAAATAAAAATTCAGTCATCAACAATCTATAAGACACTAAATAATCTATCTTTCGGAATTGTCATCTACAATCTATAAAAGACTCAATAAAAACACTCAATAATCTATCTCTCCGAGATGAATAATCTTCGAAATGAATAATCTTTCATTAGGAGCTGTCATCTACAAAATATAGAACACCAAATAATATATTTTTGGAGCTGTCATCTAAAATATACAAAACATTCAATAATCTATCTTCTGGAGCTGTTATCTACAATATATAAAACACCCAATTATCTATCTTTTGGAGCTGTCATCTACAATATATTAAAGACTCAATAATCTATCTCTTGGAGCTGTCATCTACAATATATAAAATCGGACTTTCACTTGCAAAATTCACATTTTATAATAAGAAATAACAACAGTTGGGTACATGTTACTCCTGCGGTAAAGTGAGACATAATAAACACTGACAGTGTACACACATTACAACCAACTCCACTACTTCAAAGGCAAATTCTGCAAGGGACAAGCTGCTGTATGAATTTATACTACGACACAACGAATCAACGTTTCTATTATACTGATCTTCCTCGGGAACAACACAAACAAACCTAAAGAAAAACATGACATTATAAAATTTAATAACATTAATAAAACATAAACAGAAAAAGTCTAGGCTATTACACATACTTCGTTGTTACGAAGGTGGCGCAGAAGTTCAGTTGGCAAAGGTGCCAAATAAGACAATGAGAAGCGGAACGTGTGCAAACAGTTAGATATGGATATATAGAGAGGGAGTCAGCACAGTGGCATCTTGTATAGCCCTTCACATATTGTCATATATAACATATTGTATAGCCCTTCATGACTCGGTAGGTGGTGCGGGGGGGGGGGGGGGGGGGGTCAGTTTCACACCGGCTGCCTTTTCTTCACGATGCATCGTTTGGTAATCATTTTAAGACAGGTCAATTTTACACATATGCCTCAATGCGAATTCGAACCCATGACTACCAAGACTACCTAACTGTTTTTATTTCATATTTTAAAATGTGAATTTTGCAAATGGAAGTCCGTTTTTATATATTGTAGATTGCTCGAGCGACCAGTGGCAGGCGAAATGCCCAACACATGGAAGTGAGGAACTAAAGCAGCCATGCGCAGGACGTGGCATCTCCTCGGGTGAGCCCAGCCTCAGAGCAATATGTGCCGGCTCTGCAATTATGGAAGCCTCCTTGGATAGCGAGGGAAAGCCCATGGTCTGCCCCTGCCTTCCCTTGAGGGTTGACCGTGCTGTCTTTGACCGTTCTATCTTGACCAGCTGAGATGTGGGCGACATCACAACAATAAGTCTAACGTGCCTCGAAACCCGAGGAAGGTTAACCTATTTAAAAAATGCCCGCCAAGTTGGAAGTGCCGTCCTTCGGGTGGCAAAATAAAAATTGGCACTACGCATTTACGTCAGAGTGAAATGTCTCGTCCGAATGTCTCTCGTGCAAGGAACAGCTCTGACTACCTAGTTTCCGAATGCCGCTCTTGTTCGGAACAGCTCTGACTAGGTAGTTTTCCGAATGTTCGTCGTGCCTGGAACATGCTCTGACGGGCACAACGACAAGCACATTCCGAACAGAAACTCGCTGAGTGGATACCGTCTGCAGACCTGTCTGGTTTGTGCGGGAACAGCCCGGGGCGAACGAAATGCCCAATATATTGAAGTGAGGAATTAAAGCAGCCATGAGTAGGACGTGACGATTCCCTCGGTGAGCCCAGCACCAGAGCGCTGTGTGTCGGCTCTGCAATTATTCCATCCACCCAGGATGGCGGAAAATGCTATGGACTGTCCCTGCCTTCCTTTGAGGGATGACTGCGAAGTCTTCGACTGTTCCAACTTGACCAGCTGGGAGGTGGACGGTACCACAAAAGTGAGTCTCCCAGGAATGCTAACCTGGTCAAAAATGCACGCAAAAAGTCGGATATGTTGGCCTAAGGGTTTCGACTCAAGGGTGCCTAACAAGACACACCGCAATCACATCTGAAAAAACACTCCGGATGAACGCAAAGAGGAAGAAGAAGATATTGTAGATGACAGTTCCAAGAGATAGATTATTGCGCCTTTTATATATTGTAGATGACAACTCGAAAAGATAGATATTTGGGTGTTTTATATTGTAGATGACAGCTCCAAAAGATAGATTATCGAATGTTTTGTATATTGTAGATGACAGCTCCAAAAATATGTTATTTAGTGTTTTATATATTGTAGATGACAGCTCCAAAAGATATATTATCAGCCTTTTTTTATATTGAACTAGCTGACCCGGCCCGGCTTCGCCCGGACCTTGTGGAGAGCATCTCATTTAATTCATATAAGTAGTCATATAAGTTCCCGTTACCGACTATCTGTCTGTCTGTCTGTCTGTCTGTCTGTCTGTCTGACCCGGCCCGGCATCGCCCAGCTCCTGCTGTGGAGCATCTCATTTAATTCATATAAGTAGTCATATAAGCTCCCGTTCCCGTTCCCGACTATCTATCTGTCTGTCTATCTGTCTGTCTGTCTGTCTGTCTGTCTGATCCGGCCCGGCGTCGCCCAGTCCCTGATGGGGAGCATCTAATTTAATTCATATAAGTAGTCATATAAGTTCCCGTTCCCGACTGTCTGTCTATCTGTCTGTCTGTCTGTCTGTCTGTCCCTCCCTCTCTGTCTGTCTGTCTGTCTGTCTGTCTGCCTGTCTGTCTAATCATTTATTGGTTGCAGTTAGAACAACCTTAGATAAACGAAGACCAACTTACAAAAAGCATTAGAAAGAGCACTTGAAAGATCTTTACACCTTCCCCTACAATTAACTTGGGTAAATGGAGCGGCGGCAGCAGCAGCAGTAGAAGAAGAAAAAGGAGGAGTGGGGGCTGGGAGAAGGAAGAGGGAGGTGGAGGAGGGAGGAGGAGGGAGGAGTAGGAGGGAGGAAGAGATAGGCGGAGAGAGGAGGAGGAGGGAAGAGGAGGGAGGAGGAAGGAGGAGGAGTAGTAGGGAGGAATAGAAGGGAGGAGGAGAGATTAGGAGGAGGAGAGAGGAGGAGGAGGGAGGAGGAGGGAGGAGGAAGAAGGAGGAAGGAGGAGGAAGGAGGAGGAGGGAGGAGGAGGGAGGAGGAGGAGGCAGGAGGAAGGAGGAGGAGGAGGGAGGATAAGAACGCAGGAGGAGGAGGGGGAGGAGGAGGGAGGAGGAGGGAGATGGAGGGAGGAGGAGGAGGCGGAGGGAGAAGGAGGAGGGAGGAGGAAGAGGGAGAAGGAGGAGGGAGTAGGAGGAGGGAGGAGAAGGAGGGGGAGGAGGAGGAGGGGGGAGAAGGAAGAGGCAGGAGGAAGGATGTGGAGGGAGGAGGAGGGAGGAGGAGGGAGGAGGTAGAGGGAGGAGGAGGAGAGAGGAGGAGAGAGGATGAGGAGGGAGGAGGAGAAGGGAGGATGAGGGAGGAGGAGGGGGAGGAGGAGGAGGGAGGAAGAGGGAGGAGGAGGGAGGAGGGGGGGACGTAGGAGGAGGAGGGAGTAGGAGGAGAGAGGAGGAGACTGGAGGAGGAAGGAAGCGGAGTGATTAGGAGGAGGGAGGAGGGCGAGGAGGCAGGAGGAGGAAGAGGGAGGAGGAGGGAGGAGGAGGAAGGAGAGGAGGAAGGAGGAGGAAGAGGGAGGAGGGAGGAGGAGGAGAAAGAGGGAAGAGGAGGAGGGAGAGGGAGGAGGGGGGGGGAAAGAGGAAGAGGGTAGGAGGGGAGAGGAGGAGGAGGAGGAGGATTATAACGCATATGCCTGTAGATTTAATAATGGCTGAAGGTGTTCCATGTCTTCTTAGAGTTGGCGACAGTGTAAAGAAATATAAAATCTTCAAACTTGATAGAGATAAGGTAACTATTATTTATTTATTCTTTAAGCATAAAAAGATGAGTTACTATGTTATGCATTATGCATTATTTTTATGAAAACTTTGAAAATGCCTTAAAGATTGTATCACTATTTATTATAACTCATATGCCGGTATATAACTATAGACAAAGAGTTTATAAATCTTTGAAAACGATGCAACAATATGACTATAAGTTATACAGAAAAGTTATGCCCCTTGAAATAACTTTTACAGAGTTAAGTCCCCTCGCTGTATAGAAATTACAATGAAAAATGGAAAATTAAATAATATTGGGTAAGCAGCTGATTTCACACTAAAAAAATATCACAGTGGGCTGCGCTGGAATAAAGGAAGACGTGTAGAAAATGTCATCTCAATCGAATGGGCCGTTCCCGAACGCATAAAGGACATACGGACATACAGACGGAGATTGTCTTTTATATATAAGATATGACAGCTCCAAACGAAATATTGAGTGTTTTGTAGATTGTAGATGGCAGCTCCAAAAGATAGATAATTGAGTGTTTTATATATTGTAGATGACAGCTCCAAAAGATAGAGTATTTAGTATTTTATACATTGTGGATGACAGCTCCAAAAGATAGATTATTGCGTGTTTTATACATTACAGATAACAGCTCCAAACGATAGATTATTCATTTCGAAGATTATTTATCTCGGAGAGATAGATTATTGAGTGTTTTTATTGAGTGTTTTATATATTGTAGATGACAGCTCGAAGAGATAGATTATTGAGTGTTTTATAGATTGCAGATGATTGAGTTTTTATTTCCTGCACTAGATACAGCAAATAGGCACTACATTTGTTGTCTATCACTATCACTAACAACAATTCATGTGTTGTGAAGTGTATGCTATCACTAACAAACAACAATTCATGTGTTGTGAAGTGTATGCTATCACTAACAAACAACAATTCATGTGTTGTGAAGTGTATGCTATCACTAACAAACAACAATTCATGTGTTGTGAAGTGTATGCTATCACCAACAACAATTCATTATCACCAACAACAACTGATGTGTTGTGAAGTGTATGCTATCACTAACAAACAACAATGCATGTGTTGTGAAGTGTATGATATCACTAACAACAATTCATGTGATGTGAAGTGTATGATATCACTAACAACAATTCATGTGTTGTGACGTGTATGCTATCACTAACAACAATGTCCCACAGATTACAAGACGTTTATTGGTGGGTTGCTGGCTCGCTTGGAGATAATACCATATGTCTAGAAAGTGGCAGCCAATCAAATATCCGGGATGCCTCTGCGTGCACGCGTGTCCAGACATCACTGGCAGGCGCGTGAGTAATCCTCTTCAGGCATCTCAAGGCCGTCGCATGTGGGAAGTAGGTCATGGACTAACAGAGAAGCGTCACTTATGCAATGGGGAATCTGTCCGTTATCTCGGCGTTTCCGTGGCTACGCAACTATTCTACACGGTGTTTATCACACTGTGTTCATCATCATCAAGTGTCCTGTCGACTGACGTATGCGTCACCGCCTCTCAAAAGATCTCGGTACTTGGTGTTCTGGACCAGTTCTACTGATATTTTTCATGTCACCGTCTGAGGCTATCCAGAGTCATTTCTTCCTTCTGCCTTTTCTACCGCTGATCTGTCCAGTTGTCATGATGTTTTCCATTGCCTATCTTCGCATAACAAACATTTTTTCTGAAGTAGCTTTCACGAGCCTCAGATGGTATTGGGTATATGGTACTAAACCCATCTTTGTATAGACCAGTCGGCACTCGAGCCATAATGTGGTCCCATCACGCTTGCCGCCTTCACTTCCCAATACATATCTTGGTACTCATGCTAGGCTGCGTCAACCTGGGGGACCAGGTCGGTTTAAACATCCTCCCCAGAGCAGATTGGAACCCATGACCGCCGTGCCTGCAGGAACACGTTTGGTGGCGAGGCTACTGTGACGCTCTCTGTTCACCGTGCCTGCAGGTAAACGTTTGGTGGTTAGGCTCTGTTCACCGTGCCTGCAGGTAAATATTTGGTGGTTAGGCTCTGTTCACCGTGCCTGCAGGTAAATATTTGGTGGTTAGGCTCTGTTCACCGTGCCTGCAGGTAAACGTTTGGTGGCGAGGCTACTGTGGCGCCCTCTGCTCACCGTGCCTTCAGGTGAACGTGTGCTGGCGAGGTTACCGTGGTTGCCTCTGTTCTCCGTGCCTGCATGCACACGTTTTGTGGCAACGCTGCCGTGACTGCCCCTGTTCACCGTGACTGTAGGCACAACGTTTGGTCGTCAGGCTACCGTGACTCTCCAAAATGTTGCATGTCCTGTGCAGGACGTAGTTAGTTAGTTAGTTAGTTAGTTAGTTAGTTGGTTGGTTGGTTGGTTGGTTGGTTGGTTGGTTGGTTGGTTGGTTGGTTGGTTGGTTGGTTGGTTGGTTGGTTGGTTGGTTGGTTGGTTAGTTAGTTAGTTAGTTAGTAGACAGATCATCCTCATTGCACATCGAACCATTCAGTCCATAAGTGCTCGGATCCCCTCCTCAGTGAAACCCGCAGCATGTAGCGGCTAAAGAAACCAGTTCTATGCTGGTTTATTACTCTTCTTTGGTTTCCTGCGTAGTGTTTCCTCCGAAGTCGGAGAGTGTCTGTCTGTATGGCGAGGAACCACCAGTCTGCACACCAATAAGCCAGACATGGGACAACGGATACTCACGCAAACCTCAGGTCCTGCACGACATCACACTGATGTTGGACAACAGGATGCCTTCATCCGACATACAGGACTTCGCGTTGGAGCTCAAGCTAGCAAGCAAGCAAGCTGCGTAGTGTTCTTGTCTGGCCACACCTCTATCAATTTGCTGTTCTCGCAACCTGACCATGGTTGTAGATTCACAGTCATCACTTGGTTCTTGCGAACGACTTACTTCTCATAAAGCATTCAGAATGTCAGCCTGCTCCATGACGCGTCCGCCTTCCACAGTAGCCTTACCCGCGAGCTTGCCAGCCCGTTCATTTCCCTGTACACCCGCATACCCTAGCACGAAGATGAAACTATGAGCTCAAACGAGAGCGAAACTCGAGTATAGTGCTTCCATATTGACGTGGATAGGCCTTAGGTTCATACCAGAGTACGATCAGCGTTGCCAGTAGTGGGTTGTGCTCGATATTTAAATTTCAAATCCCGAAACAACCAAACAATCAATTTGATTATTGCTCACTGGATTTTAGGAGGCCTGGTGTTCCTTGCCAGTGAGAAGTCCTGATCGTTCGGGTCCCATCGATTGACGGACGTCAGTCGCGGCGATTGGGCAATCTTGAGCATAGCCTACAATGGGTAACGTTGCGATATTCTGTTGTGATAATTTGGCGTGTCCAGTGTGTGCCGCGTGGTTACACACCCACTTCACACCCGTGATCCGGGGCTTGTTTCCGGATCCGGTCAGGGATATGCACTACTGACGAGCTCAAACGAGAGGGAAACTCGAGTATAGTGCTTCCATATTGACGTGGATAGGCCTTAGGTTCATACCAGAGTACGATCAGCGTTGCCAGTAGTGGGTTGTGCTCGATATTGACATTCAAGATTAATATAAATGAACGATACAGAAACGGTACACAAATGTAAGGCAGCGAAAGAAACCTGGCTCAAAAGTCGGTGCAAAGATACCGAAGAACAAAGAAATAGAAGACACACAATCTACGCAAATAAAGATACAGGAATTATTTGGCATTAGAAAGCATATAGCAAGCAGATATTTGAAAACAAGAGAAGGTAAAATATTAATGGACAAAGAAAATATAATTGAAAGATGGACAGAATATACAAGAGTGATATGATAATGAGGCAGATCAGAAACGAACAGTTAAGATTAAAGTGAAGGGCTACTAAAACTGAAAACAGAGTTTGAAGATGCTGTATAATATATGAAGACATCTTGATCTCTGGGAACAGATAACATCAGTATTGAAGACAGTACATCTGTTGGTTAATCTGGTATAGAAGTAATAATAAAACAGTTGAATGATATCTATAACAGTAGACATATACCTGATGATCTCTTGATATCATTTGTGGTAGTTCTACCAAAACATCTGGTGCAACAGGTTGCGGAGAACATCGCACAATTAGTTTAAGGCTCATAATGAGAGTAATAGGAAATAAAATAAAACCAGAAAATGGAGATGAGCAGTGCGGATTTTTGGAAGGAAAGGGCACAGACAACTACACATGCCTCTTGGGAACATTACCGGCAAGAATGACTGAATAAAGAAAGATCTATATTGCACTTTATTGACTACACTATGGCATTCGATGCGGTGAAACACGATAAAATTATTGGAAATGTTAAACATTGATGGTAAGGATTTGGGAATAATTTTTAAAAAACGTGTATTGACAACAAAGGCAGCCATAAGAATTTACATCAGTTAGGGACTTTTCAACACTTAAGCCAGAAGTTAGATGGGGTTGTGTACTGTACTGTCACCTGATCTGTACAACTTGTATAGCGAAATGATAATGAGATCCAAACAAACATGTCTGGTTTGGTTGCTGACAATGAAATGTAGTTACAAGAAATATATATATATATATATATATATATATATATATATATATATATATATATATATATATATATATATATATATATATATATATCACACACGCACGCACGCACGCACGCACACACACACACACACACACACACATATATATATATATCTATATTTATAAAACAAAGTGTATGTATGTAAATATGTATGTATATATGTACGTATGTAAATATGTATGTCCTTTATTTGTTCGCGAACGGCCCATCCGATTGAGATGAAATTTTCTACACGCCTTCCTTTCATTCCAGAGCTGTCAACTGTCATAGTTTTTTTTTCTTCTTCCTCCTCCTCCCTCCTCCCCCTCCCAAAATACGTACGTAAATATATGATGATGATGATGAAAGAATCCCCGAACCAAAACGCTAGGGAAAGGGAAGAAAATGACGTGACTACACAGAATCGTCACACGGCAATCATCATCATCAAGTGCCGTGCCGGCTGGCGTATGCGTTCATGGCTCTCCGTAGATCTCAGTCTTTGGTTTTTTGGATCAACTCTGCTGCTGATATTCCTTGTCACGAGCTCGCCATGAGTTAACCAGATAATAATATCGACGTTTGCTTGGCGTATATTTTCTAGGTCACAACAGTCGTACTAACAGAGTAAACACAGCTGCACGGGATACATCAGGTCAGCCCATATACACATTTGGTGGTGAGTGAGGAGGAAGTGAGTGCGCTGAATCATATATCACTTTGACAAGTCATAAACATTTAGAATCACATAGCCTTGCCCGGCTCAGTACATGGAACAGCCCTGTCTGTCAGTTATAGTTCCGGACATCAGGCGAAATGGCTGCTGGGATTTTCACCACTGAACAGAAGATTGACAGTTTATCAACAGGTCGGAAGTGCCCGACTAGGGAGAAAACAGTGCATCTGTCAAGTCTTAGTTCCGGAACATCAAGAAGATTGACGGCGGGTTACTGGCAACTGTGTTGGGAGTATACAGGAACTCGCTGGCGTGTTTTGGATGTCTCAACCAGTGATGACAAATCTAACATTAATGGAGCCAGGGAGGATGGATCCCTGACAGGGGATGATCTGCCACTGTGCCACCTGTGTGGGGGCATAAAGGAGAACGTCACGTGGCCAACTTTGGTAGGTTGCCATATAAACCCGAGTTGGGACCAACTAGGGGGACTTGAAAATGCTCTAGTCGGAGTGCCAGGGCACTGCAGTGCTTAGTGGAAATAATATCTACCGTGTGTTAATTAGTGACTTAATTTTACACGTGCCTATAATGGCAGATGTAGATATGATTGATAGGACTGCAGTAGTGCCATTTAAGGTATAACCTATTATAATATTAGTTCTAATTAATATAGACTGTGGCCTTGTTAAACTATAGTGTGATGATTAGCACTGTTAGTGGAAACTAGTTAGAGTAGAATAGTGATATTAACTCTGCTAGTTAAGAATAGATTAGTGAAGTGTTGATAGGCTTTACTAGTTGAGAATTGAGTAATGAGGGATAATTGGGATCTTCCCGTAGGTGTCCCTGGTGGGCGGGGTTCCGCATTCTGTTTGCTGATTTTTTCTTTGTCATAGCCTGATTCGGCTCTAGGTGGGTAGCTAATCTGCTCTATGACTAAGTCTAGTTAGCTAAAGATCATTAAGCAAGGCGATAGGCTTACACTCAGCCGAAAGGATCAGTGACTAGTACTATCACCAGATGTGTTGTTTCTATCCTAGGTTCCCTACCAGATCCAAGGAAACTCAACAAGTTTTTGGGAAAGAATCACATCCCATTCGGAAGAACACCAGTTCAACAATCAATAAAGTTGAGTACAGAACGTAACTAAAGCTAGAAGGAAGTTGATTCACCAAAGAGAGTGATGCGTACTGATGCACCACACAGCATCAGACAGTAGTAACGAACTGAAAACATTAAGTCTAATAATTACATAGTGTGATATAATCTCGTGTAATAGAACACAAGACTTGATACTTGAGGCTAGATAGACACGAGGGAGGATCCAGTACAGTAACAATTAACATTAATCTGTGTACACACTACAAAGGACTTGTGCATTTTTTTAGGAACGATAGGAACGGACATTGTGTAGGGTGCAACCAGTCCATGATTAACTGTTAATACCACCGGTGTCTATTTCGGATGTTCATGAAATGGGATTACCAGAGGTCTACAGAGGCAAGTCCGTATCCGGCAAGGTGGTTTCGGCACGGGGTGAGATGTACATGTTCTGACGTAACGTGCTGTGGTCTATCCTTGCTGGGATCAGCTGACTGGGTTGTTGTCTGAGAGTCCGATTCTACACACTTTATAGAACACGTCACACATTTTCTTCACACACACGTCTCATATACGTTACACTTTTCTTTTAATAAATTAATCTTTATTAATTTTTAGAAGCAAGAGTTGTTGAGTATGTTGCGTTGGGGAAGTATGAGAAGGGGCATAGTACGACAGTGAGAGAGTGATAGGATAAGGTGTCCATAGGCTGATGGAGTGTGTTGGACGGAAGCTGGTGGATTCTCCAGAATATTGAGAGGAAAAAAATATTATAATGTGGGTGTCGGCTCTCTTCACTCCAGGGACGACACTGTAAAGGAGGACACGACATTATTGGGGGCTCGTAAACGTGATCTTTGGACAGCGGGATCTCTCGTAAACGTGATCTTTGGACAGCGGGATCTCTCATAAACGTGATCTTTGGACAGCGGGATCTCTCGTAAACGGGATCTTTGGACAGCGAGATCTCCTGCAAGCAGGAACCTTTGACAGGGGGATCTTCTGACAACGGGGTCTTTTGACACGGGATCCTTAGTTATAAGACGGTGATATCATTTTGGAGAATCCAGCTAGAGTGAATGTGGATAGGGGTTAGGACTAATTAATATCTTACCTGTTCACACTTCACACGTCTGCATAGGTCTGTGGTCCTGATTCTACTCTTGTCACTGAGTGAATGTGCTGTGTGTAGTAATATCTAGATTTATAGTACTTGTTCATATATCTGTATAGTAATTTGCAGTTATATTGTACTAGACCTGCTAGCTTACCTCTCTGTATAATGGCCACCCCTAAACTTACCACGTTAGAATTAAAGGCAAAGGGGGAAGAAATGGGATTGGGGGGTTCTGCTCTAACGGATTACATACAGGAAGTGGAGAGAGAGTATTGTCAAGCAGAAAGGGATGATCGAAAGGCCGAGCTGGAATTGAGAAGGATGGAGTTGGAACAAGCAGCTAAGAAATTGGAAGCTGAGCAAGCAGCTAAGAAATTGGAAGCTGAGCAAGCAGCTAAGAAATTGGAAGCTGAGCAAGCAGCTAAGAAATTGGAAGCTGAGCAAGCAGCTAGGAAATTGGAAGCTGAGCAAGCAGCTAGGAAATTAGAAGCTGAACAAGAAGCACAGAAGAGGGAGCACGAGTACCGGATGCGGGAACTCGAGCTCAAGAGTCAATCTAATGGAGAAACTGAGGGAGCAGTTGGAGGTTCCTCTATCCCAGGATCAACACCAGTAGGTGGACATGGGTACCATGCTATGAAGTTTCCTTTAGCGGTCTACGAGGAGGACAAAGAGAAGATTGACCAATACCTTCAACGCTTCGAGGCTATGTCAGTTTCTATGGGTCTGGAGTGTAACAAATGGAATCTTAAGCTATCCCAGGGTTTACGCTGGACCGGATACGAGGTTTATTCTCGCCTGCCACCAGGACATGAGAACAATTATGACGAGTTAAAGACGGCTCTGCTGAAACGATTCGAGCTTACGTCACATACCTACCGGAAAAAATTTCGTGCAGCGAAACGAGAACCCGGAGAGTTGTTTGCCGCCTACAGTTTGCGTTTTAAATCTTATCTCCATAAGTGGATGGATTTGGCTGGGTTCGCACATGACTATGAGAGTCTGGAAGAGCTCATGGTGGTCGACCAGCTGAAGAAGCAAATGTCTAAACCTCTCAGGACGTTCCTGGGAGAACAAGGAGCGGAACGTATTGACCTCGTTACTAAATTAGCAGAACGGTTCGTCGAGGTACATGGGGAGGCAGGGGAGAACCTTTCCACCAACTCCAAAAGTCAAGAGAAACATGACAAGAAGAAAACCAAAAACTCAGGAACAAAAAGGTGGGAACCTTATGTGCAAAAATCAGAGGATAGTTCAGAGAAGAAGAAGGAGGGAAGCAAGAGCACTTCAAGCTCTACACCTAAACGACCGTGGTCGGAGAAGTGGTGTTCAATTTGTAAGTCACCCTCTCACAATACGAGGGACTGCAAATCGAAGGCTAAGAACCCTCACTTCGCAGCATGTCAAGTGACTTCCAAGGAGGTTGTCACGGAAAATGCCAAGGTCAACAAGGAAGCTCGCCACCAGGAGAGCTCACTCAAGTCTGGCAATAGAAAATCTAGGACAGGGAAATGGTGCAAACAATGCCAGTCGAATACGCACAATGCTATTGACTGCAGGGGAAAGTCAGGAGACACTCAATTCGTCGTGTGCCCCGGGAAACCTAAGGTGGAGCCCACCGAACAGGTCGAGGCCGAGGAAGAGACTCCAGACCAGGAAAAACCACCTGTAGTGGAATTGGTAGAGGTTAACGGTCGTCAAGTGGAGTGTTTATACGACACAGGACTGGACGGGGAGGCCGTGATTTCTGCGGATCTGGTACATCCAGAACAATTCACAGGTGAGACATTGGATATACAGCCTGCACAGAAGAGTGCTGTAGTCAAGTTGCCTATTGCTAATGTGGAGATTCGGTCAAGGTACGTCACCGGCACCATCAAGGCCGCTGTATTGACCGATCCCATTTTTCCAGTCATCCTAGGTTGCCGGTATGTCTTTCTGGGAATGCCCAGGGAGCCAATCCATATGGGAGCAATGCAGACTCGCTCTCAGACGAAAACGGAAGAGGCAGACGCAATTGTGACTAACCCAATGCCGGGGGAGCTACGAACTGCCCAGAGTGAGAATGATACTTTACGTCCTTGCTACAGAAAGCTGCAGAAAAGTGCTGATCCACCAGGACGGGGGCAGTACTACATGAAGAATAGGATACTCTACAGGAGAGCAGGAAGGGGAGACAACCTATACGGTCAGTTGGTCGTCCCGAAAGCTCACAGGTCCCAGATTCTTCATATGGGGCATACCATCTCCTTTAGTGGACACATGGGTATTGCCGCCACCATGCAGCGGATTTCCTGCCACTACTATTGGCCGGGAATGACAGATGATGTGCGTCGGTATGTGAAGTCATGCCCTGAGTGCCAGAGGGTGGCACCGAAACACTGGACAGCACCGGTGGTGTTGGGTGAGATGCCCATCATGAACTCTCCTTTCGAGAGGGTAGCCATCGATATCGTGGGTCCACTTCCCAGGACTAGGAAGAGGAACATGTATATACTCACAATGGTGGATTGCTGTACAATGTGGGGTGAGGCTATACCGTTGACCACGATTGACTCGAAAAGAGTGGCGGACGCACTGATGGAGGCCTTTACCAGATTAGGCTTTCCTGATCAAATTCTGACGGACAATGGATCTCAGTTTTGTGGAAAACTCATGGAGGAGGTATTTAGGGTGTTTCATTCTAACCACATACATACCAGCCCTTACCACCCTCAAGCCAATGGACAAGTAGAGCGTTTCAACGGCACGTTGATGACAATGCTCAGGAAATTAGCGAAGGAAAAACCTGATAGGTGGGATGAATATATCCCAGCAGCACTCTTTGCCTATCGGGAAGTTCCTCATGGCTCAACAGGACTACCACCCGCTACGTTGCTGTTTGGTCGTCCAATCAAAGGACCGTTGGAAGCCATGTTGAGGAGTTGGACTGAAGAGGGGACGTCAGAAAAGTGATCTCATCCTATCAATACGTGGAGGAACTGAAAGAAAAACTCCACAAGGGATGGACTCTGGCAAATCAAAACTTGAAAAAGGCCAGGAAAAGACATGCGGCTTACTACAACCGTAGGTCTAAAGAAAGATCTCTAGAGGTGGGAGATAAAGTCTTGTTGCTACTCCCAACGGGAAACAACAAACTGGAGATAGGTTGGCAAGGACCATTTCCCGTGGAAAGGGTAATATCCAGAACCAACTATCAGATCCGGATCCGGGGAAAGTCGAAGATTTTCCATATCAATCTCTTGCGGAAATACGAAGAGAGACCCGGAGACAAGGCAGCTCACCTCATGGCAATGGCAGTTGCAGTGGAGACAGAAGTGGGAACCAACGAGGGCAGGGAATATCCCTTGGTACACCAGGAAACCTATAGGGATGTGCACGTGAACCCTGATCTGACCTCCCAGGAGAGGGAAAGGATAACCCAGGTTCTCAAGTCTCATAAGGAGATACTGACTGATAAACCAGGACGAACGAGGTTGGTTGAGTTCGAGATGACTTTGACCACACAGGAGCCTGTTCGCCAAAAGGTTTACCCAGTGCCATTCTCTAAAGAAAAGGCCCTGGAGGAAGAAATACAAAAATTGCTGGAGGATGACGTGATTGCACTATCCACATCCCCATACAATGCGGGGGTAGTTTTGTTACGCAAACCAAGTGGAGAACACCGGTTGTGTATAGACTACCGACTTCTGAACAGTCATACACAGTTTCAGGTGGAAACTTTGCCGAATCCAACTCAGTTATTCGCTAGGCTCCATAAGGCTCGGTACTTTTCGAAGGTGGATCTGAGTCGGGGGTACTATCAGATACCAGTCAAACCGGAGATTCGACCACTGTTGGCTTTCAGTACACCCAGTGGACACTACGAATTCAAGGTCATGCCCTTTGGACTCAGCAATGCACCTAGTGTGTTTACACGCATGATGAGGACTTTACTAGATCCGTTACAGGATCCGTCCATCATCTCATTCATGGATGATATTCTGATTTCCAGTGACAGCTTGGATGACCACTTACAATCCTGGGAGAGAGTGTTTAATAGGCTCAAGGAAGCAGGGCTTACTGCTCGTCCAACCAAGTGCATGATTGGTTACCAGACTCTGGAATTTCTAGGTCACACCATCACTCCAGGACACATTGTTCCAGAAGAGAAGAACCTGGAGAAAATCAGAAATGCACCAAGGCCAAAAACGAATAAGGATGTGCGATCTTTTCTCTCGTTGTGTGGGTTCTACCACAAATTTATCCCACATTTCACTGAACTGGGAGCTCCGTTGACGGAAACCTTGAAAAAGGGATTCCCGGACCAAATCATCTGGACACCAGAATGTGAGAATGCCTATAGTCAGTTAAAGGAGGCCTTGGTCAGCAAACCTCTATTACAGCTCCCTGACCTTTCCAAACAATTTGTGTTGAGAACAGATGCGAGTGCGATTGGAATTGGAGCCGCTTTGTTACAGGAAGGAAAAGACGATGCTTCGGTTTTGAAACCTGTGGCATACGCAAGTAAGAAACTTCTACAGGCGGAGAGGAATTATTCAACCGTCGAGAGAGAGTGCTTGTCCCTTGTATGGGCAGTGCAAAAATTTCAGCCCTATTTGTATGGAGTTAAGTTTCGGGTCCAGTCGGATCATCAGCCCCTGATGTTCCTGGCTACTTCTCAGAAGCTAAACGCACGTTTGATGCGGTGGTCGTTGTTACTTCAACCGTATAATTTCACAGTAGAGTACATTCCTGGGAAGGAAAATGTTGGAGCGGACTTCTTGTCAAGACACCCAGCTCCTGAAGAAGAGGAATGAATCATCTGGATTTAACTCATGGTGGAGAAGAGTGAGATGGACTACTCTCTTAAGAGGGGGCCTATGTCACGAGCTCGCCATGAGTTAACCAGATAATAATATCGACGTTTGCTTGGCGTATATTTTCTAGGCCACAACAGTCGTACTAACAGAGTAAACACAGCTGCACGGGATACATCAGGTCAGCCCATATACACATTTGGTGGTGAGTGAGGAGGAAGTGAGTGCGCTGAATCATATATCACTTTGACAAGTCATAAACATTTAGAATCACATAGCCTTGCCCGGCTCAGTACATGGAACAGCCCTGTCTGTCAGTTATAGTTCCGGACATCAGGCGAAATGGCTGCTGGGATTTTCACCACTGAACAGAAGATTGACAGTTTATCAACAGGTCGGTAGTGCCCGACTAGGGAGAAAACAGTGCATCTGTCAAGTCTTAGTTCCGGAACATCAAGAAGATTGACGGCGGGTTACTGGCAACTGTGTTGGGAGTATACAGGAACTCGCTGGCGTGTTTTGGATGTCTCAACCAGTGATGACAAATCTAACATTAATGGAGCCAGGGAGGATGGATCCCTGACAGGGGATGATCTGCCACTGTGCCACCTGTGTGGGGGCATAAAGGAGAACGTCACGTGGCCAACTTTGGTAGGTTGCCATATAAACCCGAGTTGGGACCAACTAGGGGGACTTGAAAATGCTCTAGTCGGAGTGCCAGGGCACTGCAGTGCTTAGTGGAAATAATATCTACCGTGTGTTAATTAGTGACTTAATTTTACACGTGCCTATAATGGCAGATGTAGATATGATTGATAGGACTGCAGTAGTGCCATTTAAGGTATAACCTATTATAATATTAGTTCTAATTAATATAGACTGTGGCCTTGTTAAACTATAGTGTGATGATTAGCACTGTTAGTGGAAACTAGTTAGAGTAGAATAGTGATATTAACTCTGCTAGTTAAGAATAGATTAGTGAAGTGTTGATAGGCTTTACTAGTTGAGAATTGAGTAATGAGGGATAATTGGGATCTTCCCGTAGGTGTCCCTGGTGGGCGGGGTTCCGCATTCTGTTTGCTGATTTTTTCTTTGTCATAGCCTGATTCGGCTCTAGGTGGGTAGCTAATCTGCTCTATGACTAAGTCTAGTTAGCTAAAGATCATTAAGCAAGGCGATAGGCTTACACTCAGCCGAAAGGATCAGTGACTAGTACTATCACCGGATGTGTTGTTTCTATCCTAGGTTCCCTACCAGATCCAAGGAAACTCAACAAGTTTTTGGGAAAGAATCACATCCCATTCGGAAGAACACCAGTTCAACAATCAATAAAGTTGAGTACAGAACGTAACTAAAGCTAGAAGGAAGTTGATTCACCAAAGAGAGTGATGCGTACTGATGCACCACACAGCATCAGACAGTAGTAACGAACTGAAAACATTAAGTCTAATAATTACATAGTGTGATATAATCTCGTGTAATAGAACACAAGACTTGATACTTGAGGCTAGATAGACACGAGGGAGGATCCAGTACAGTAACAATTAACATTAATCTGTGTACACACTACAAATGACTTGTGCATTTTTTTAGGAACGATAGGAACGGACATTGTGTAGGGTGCAACCAGTCCATGATTAACTGTTAATACCACCGGTGTCTATTTCGGATGTTCATGAAATGGGATTACCAGAGGTCTACAGAGGCAAGTCCGTATCCGGCAAGATGGTTTCGGCACGGGGTGAGATGTACATGTTCTGACGTAACGTGCTGTGGTCTATCCTTGCTGGGATCAGCTGACTGGGTTGTTGTCTGAGAGTCCGATTCTACACACTTTATAGAACACGTCACACATTTTCTTCACATACACGTCTCATATACGTTACACTTTTCTTTTAATAAATTAATCTTTATTAATTTTTAGAAGCAAGAGTTGTTGAGTATGTTGCGTTGGGGAAGTATGAGAAGGGGCATAGTACGACAGTGAGAGAGTGATAGGATAAGGTGTCCATAGGCTGATGGAGTGTGTTGGACGGAAGCTGGTGGATTCTCCAGAATATTGAGAGGAAAAAAATATTATAATGTGGGTGTCGGCTCTCTTCACTCCAGGGACGACACTGTAAAGGAGGACACGACATTCCTCCAAGCCACGGCAATATCAATAACAATTCATCTTTTTATGTGTAAGGAAGTTATCTACAGTCGTGTAGAAGGGAAGAACTAGACGAGTATGAATTCGGAATGGCGAACTCTCTCCCCCTCTCTTCTCCTCCCTCTACCTCCTCCCTCCACCCTTCTCCTCTTCCTCCTCGCTCTCATCCCTCTCCCTCCTAGCTCCCCCTTCTCCCTCTTCCTTCTCCCTCTTCCTCTCCCCTCCTCCTCCATCCTCCTCCCTCCTACTCCCTCCGCCTCCTCCCCCCTCCTCCCTCATCTTCCCTCCTCCTCCCTCTCCCTCCTCATTCCTCCTCCTCCTGCCTCCCTCCTCCTCCTCCTGCCTCCTTCTCCCTTCTTCTCCCTCTTCCCTCTTCCTCCTCCTACCTCCTCCCTCCTCCTCCTCCCTACACCCTCCTCCTCCCTTCTCCTCCTCTTCCTCCTCCCTTTCCTTCCTCCTCCTCCTCCCTCTACCTCCTCCTCCCCCTACCTCTTTCCTCCTCCCTCCTCCTCCCCTTCCACCTCCCTTTCCTTCCTCCCCTCCTCATTCTCCCTCCTTCCTCTCCCTCCTTCCTCCTCCTCCTTCCTTCTTCTCCCTCCTCCTCCTCCCTCCTCCCCCTCCTCCTTCCTCCTCCTCCCTCTCCTTCTCCTCACTCCTCCTCCTCCCTCCTCCTCCTCCCTCTACCTCCTCCCTCCTCCTCCCTTCACATTCCTCCTCCTCCCTCTTCCTCCTCCTCCCTCTTCCTCCTCCTCCCTCCTCCTCATCCCTCCTCCTCCCTCCTCCTCATCCCTCCTCCTCCCTTCTCCTCCTCCCTCCTCCTCCTCCCTCTACCTCCTCCTCCCTTCACATTCCTCCTCCTCCCTCTTCCTCCTCCTCCCTCCTCCTCCTCATCCCTCCTTCTCCCTCCTCCTCCCTCTTCCTCCTCCCTCCTCCTCCTCCCTCCTCCTCTCCTCCTCCCTCCTCCTCCCTCTCCTCCTCCTCACTCCTCCTCCTCCCTCCTCCTCCCTCTACCTCCTCCCTCCTCCTCCCTTCACATTCCTCCTCCTCCCTCTTCCTCCTCCTCCCTCCTCCTCTCTCCGCCTCCCTCCTCCTCCTCCCTCTACCTCCTCCCTCCTCCTCCCTTCACATTCCTCCTCCTCCCTCCTCCTCCTCCCCTCCTCCTCTTCCCTCCTCCTCCCCCTCCTTCTCCTCCTTCTCCCTCCTCCTTCTCCCTCTTCCTCCTCCCTCTTCCTTCTCCCTCCGCCTCCTCCCTCCTCCTACTCTCTCCTCCTCCTCCCTCCTCCTCCCTCTCCTCCTCCTGCATGGGCGAAATAGAGAACACACTGAACCGTTCAACAGGGATTCATTGTCAAAGAAATGTGGTTATTAAGACAAACGAAAGTGAGGGAAATGAAATACTTTGGGCGTGTAGAGTCTGGAAAAGATGTATATGGAGGGAGGCCTAACGAGTAAGCGGACAAGAGGAAAACCCAACATGGATGGGTATATCTTATATATAAAAGGCGATCTCCGTCCGTCTGTCTGTCTGTCTATATGTCCCTAATGCGCTCGCGAACGGCCCATCCCATTGAGATGAAATTTTTTACACGTCTTCCTTTCATTCCAGCGCAGCCCACTGTCATATTTTTTTAGTATGAAATCGGCTGCTTACCCAAAATTATTTCATTTTTCATTATAATTTCATCTATTTCAGGGGACTTAACTCTGTAAAAGTTATTTCAAGGGGCATAACTTTTCTGTATAACTTATAGTCATATTGTGGCATCGTTTTCAAAGATTTATAAACTCTTTGTCCATAGTTATGTACCGGCATATGAGTTATAATAAATAATGATACAATCTGTAAGGCATTTTCAAAGTTTTCATAAAAATAATGCATAATGCATAACAGTGTAACTCATCTTTTTTTGCTTAAAGAATGAATAAATAATAGTTACCTTATCTCTATCAAGTTTGAAGATTTTATATTTCTTTACACTGTCGCCAACTCTAAGAAGACATGGAACAACCTCAGCCATTATTAAATCTACAGGCATATGCGTTATATTCCTCCTCCTCTCCCCTCCTCCACCTCCTACCCTCTTCCTCTTCTCCTCCCCCTCCTCCCTCTCCCTCCTCCATCCTCCTCTTCTCCCTTTCTCCTCCTCCTCCCTCCTCCTCCCTCTTCCTCCTCCCAGCTCCTACTCCTCCTTTTTCTTCTTCTTCTGCTGCTGCTGCCGCTGCTCCATTTACCCAAGTTAATATATTACCAAGTTGGTCTTCGTTTATCTAAGGTTGTTCTAACTGCAACCAATAAATGATTAGACAGACAGACAGACTGACAGACAGACAGACAGACAGACAGACAGACAGACAGACAGACAGACAGACAGACAGACAGACAGACAGACAGACAGACAGACAGACAGACAGACAGACAGTCGGGAACGGGAACTTATATGACTACTCATATGAATTAAATGAGATGCTCCCCATCAGGGGCTGGGCGAAGCCGGGCCGGGTCAGACAGACAGACAGACAGACAGACAGACAGACAGTCGGTAACGGAAACGGGAACTTATATGACTACTTATATGAATTAAATGAGATGCTCCCCACCAGGGACTGGGCGAAACCGGGCAGGGTCAGGCAGACAGATAGACAAACAGATAGACAGACAGATAGACAGTCGGGAACGGGAACTTATATGACTACTTATATGAATTAAATGAGATGCTCCACACCAGGAGCTGGGCAATGCCGGGTCGGGTCAGACAGACAGACAGACAGACAGACAGACAGACAGACAGACAGACAGACAGACAGACAGACAGACAGACAGACAGACAGACAGACAGACAGACAGACAGACAGTCGGTAACGGGAACGGGAACTTATATGACTACTTATATGAATTAAATGAGATGCTCCCACCAAGGTCTGGGCGAAGCCGGGCCGGGTCAGCTAGTATATATATATATATATATATATATATATATATATATATATATATATATATATATATATATATATATATATATATATATATATATATATATATATAGCCGGCTCCGTGGCCGAGATGTTAGCAGCTTTCTCCGCTAACCCCGAATACTCTCGTCACGTGACGCGACGAGAATTAGCAGTGGTTCGAATCGCAAAAAGTGACTTATGAGAGTTTGGAGCCGGTCGCTCAGAAAGTCGTGGCGTGCTGATGAGCGTAATCTAGCCTAGGAATCAACATACAGCTGAAAGATGCTGGTGTTGACCGCAATATCCTGAAACAGGATGGAAACGCGGGAAAAAAAAAAAAAATATATATATATATATATATATATATATATATATATATATATATATATATATATATATATATATATATTGCTGCATACATATTCAAATAGAGGGTTCGCTCTGAATAACAGGAAGAAAAAAGACAGAAAAAAAAAACAGAAGTAATAGTTATTACGAAAAAAATCTCTACACCCAAGTGCAACATTAAAGGAATGGAACCAATAAGTCAATGCATTTAAGTAGTTGGGTACTTTAATAACAGCAAATGGAAGATGAATTAAGTAGTATGGAGTGTTTCGTCACAACGTCGTACGGGGAGAGAGGCAGGGGGGGGGGGGAAGGAGACCAAGAGAGAAGATGCTGGACAGTTTGACATCATGGCATCGGAGAATGTCGGTATCAGAAATGATTCGCCGCGCAAGAGATAGAGGACCGTGGATACACGACATGGACTATAAGAATAAGACTGATTTTAATTACTTCGTTAATAACCCTGTAAATCGCCGCGGTTCTGAGACTGGTTCCATTCATGTAGATGTTGTATTTTGGTATATACACGGTCCATATCCCCCACAAAGTGTACTACTATCGTCTCTAATATCTGAGGATAGACTACCGTGGGAGGAGAGAAGGGAAAATTATAAAGTAAACGAATTCAAGATGGCATTCATAATGTTCACACGGCAGCAACAAAGGCACAACACTTGGTCTATGGTAGAGAGAAATGTCTACATACTGTTGTGTGGGCACTGGTATGCACTGGACATCGGTGGATGGTGATGATGGCGACGCTGATATTAATAAATGTCACAAACGGTTTAATAACGATGTCGGTTGTGGGAAATAGACCGTGCAGCACTAGCCAGGCGGCCTTAATTCCTCAGGCTCAAGACACCCCCCCCCCACCCGCCATACACCGCAAGGTATATATTGGCAGTAAAGGACAGCTTTGACTATGAGCTTTAGACTATAAGCTGTGGGATATGGGCCGTGGACTATAAGCTGTGGGCTATGGACCGTGGACTAAAAGCTGTGGGATATGGACCGTGGACTATAAGCTGTGGGATATGGACTGCGAACTATAAGCTGTCGACTTTGAGATATGATACTAAAAAAAGGAAACGAATTGCATAAGAAAACAAGCAAGAAAACACACAGGCATAGCAGCTGACAGGGTAGATCTGCTGTGTGTGTATTTGTTGGATGCCAGTACCAGATGCCATGCAAGGTCATTCAGCGCTTAGTGGCTTGTCTTGGCCACTTTCTCATCCATTCTTCGTCATTATACTGAAGATACCATTCAACCTGATCGTTATTTTTCAGGTTAACTTTTATGGCACAGGGTAACTGAGTAAGTGCCCCCGCCTCCTCGCTACATCACAGGAGCAGTTCTCAACATAATGTACGAACTCTGTAGAAGTGTCAAAACCAAAATGTCTGAGTGTGAACCAGAATCACATTCTACAGTATACACATTTTGTTGTGGGTTTCCTTTCCCCCACCATATTCAGCCACACAAACATGGCTTTGCACTTCTCATAAAGGCACACTAGGAACGTTAATGTTGTGGTTTCCACAAATATATACGTGAGTCACATGGTGTAAATACTACGGTTTCTTTTCGTGGGGTTTGCGGGGGCACTTTGTTATTCCGCATGCCACATTCGAAATACAGTTGTGACCATTTGGCAGCAGACCGTCTTGCGTTGGACTTTTCTAGAAAATAGTATAGGTACCGGTCGTTCAGAAAGCGATGGCAAACTACTGAACGTACACTTGCCAAGAGATCACAAACAGCCCAAAAAAAATGTTGGGGTTGACTGCAACGTCATGTAAAGGATATGCAACTAACTTTAACTTTTAACACACGCTATTCTGCGTAAGATTTCTAATGTTTTTGTTTTTACATTTTTTGCCTGCTAACATCGGCCACCCGCCAGATAAATCGATTATTCTGACTGAGGATTATGGAATTACAGAATATCTAACACCCTAATTGGTGCACCAGTGGATTTATAAAGCGCCGTTGCGAACAACCGAAAACAACACGCAAAAAACTGTGTGAATATATGTATTGTATATTTCAGTTTGAAGGCTTCATGTTATTGCTTTAGTTTAAATTGTGTGGTTTCTGCAGTATGTATGTACCCGACCAGTTTTCAGCGAAATATGTCAGGCAATAAATCGTGCATTCTATTGTATGTGTCTTTGTTATTTAAATTCCCTAAGGGAAAACATTATGTAAAATCGGTTATAAGGAAAAACGGATACAATTTTAAAGAAGCACAAGCTGAAGATATTGGGAAACAGGAGACACGAAGTTATGAATGTACGTATATCATCATCATCATCATCAAGTACGTTGCCAGCTGGCGTAGGCGTCCATGGCTCTCCACACATCTCGATCTTTGGTGTTCTGGATCAACTCTGTTGATGATATTCCTCCATACCACCGTCTCAATCCGTCCAGCATAATTTCTCTTGGTCTACCTCTGCCTCACTTCCCCTCGATCTTTCCAGTTGTCACGATGTTCTCCAATACCTCTCTTCTCATCACATGACCAGAGAATGCTGTTTGTCTCTTTCTTATTGTTATATGTAGTGTTCTAGTTTCATTAGTCTCTTTCAGCCAATCATTGTTAGTTATTCTAGCAGTCCAAGGAATTCGCAGCATTCGTCCCAAAAATCACATCTCAATTGCTTCTAAGTTCTTCCTAATTTATTCATTTACATTCCAAGATTCGCTGCCATACAGCAAAACTGGTTCTATATAGCATTTCATCACTCTCTTTCTTACATTCATTGATAGTGACTTATTGCATAAAATACTCTTAATTTTTTATTTTAATACGGCTTTTGCCTGTCCTATTCTACTCTTAATCTCTGGTGTACATCTTCCATCTGATGTTATAAGTGCCCTAGGTATTTAAATATTTAAAATGATCCACTTGGTTTATATATATATATATATATATATATATATATATATATATATATATATATATATATATATATATATATATATATATGACGTCGGTTCATATATATATGCCAGGTAGCGTCGGAGGCAAAGGACAGTGATTTAGAATAAGATACGGAAATTGTGGCAAACAGAACAAGAAGAGTTAACCGAGAAGCGACCCAAAACGCAAGTTTCTAAATGACGTCCCAGCGTACTACGTCACTAAAGTTAGTTAGGTTTTGGGATGACCATGGAGATGGGAGGACAAATAACAACACTGAAATCAGCTGATGTGGGATCGGATTTTGAGAAACTCCGTGATTTCATGCTGAGAGACAAATTGATTTCTTCAGTACCAGAAACGATGTCTACATTTCTTGTGGAGAACAAGTGTACGTCAGTCCCGGAGATGGAATCCAAAGGTGAGGCATTTATAACGCTCATACGGATGTGTTTGCTGAAGGAGCTCAACCGGAGTTAGTTATAGAACCAAGTGCGAGAGTACAAAACCAAAGATACAACAGTAGACCGAACAGATTCTCACAATATGGTCAGCAGTACAGGGGTAGAGGGCCATACCACATGACAGGTAACACACACAGAGAACCAGATAGACCTAGAAAGGGTTACTTCATGCAATGTCCACATTGTAGATTGCAACATGGTTCAATTTAAATGTGCGATAAGAACCCCAATTACGACTCTTACCTCAAGAATTTAACATCTAAGAAGTCCAGTAAGTATGCTTCTTTCAAAAATAGTATTAAATGTTTTGTCTGTTATTCTTACGGGCATATCTCAAAAGTTTGTAGAATTAGAAACACATGGAAAGAGGCCAGTGCAGCATACATATTTAGTAGTAGTGAAACAGACGAATTTGAAGACACTCATGCTGCCATGTTAGAGACATTCCCCAACGACAGACCGTGTAACGTGTACAAAGAATTCCATGAAGACGGTAACCTGGCATATGACTATAATGTACCAATACAAGAGGCCAATGCAGTCAACATCCAGAATGGTACCCTGAAAGTATGGGTCAATGGATCGACAACAACATGTGTCAGGGACACAAATGCATCCATTATAGGGGTAGACCAAAAGCTTCTAAAGACAAAAGACTACACAGGTAAGAGTGTTGAGTGTAGAACTTTTGGCGGTACTCTAGAGAGATACAAGATTGCATGGGTCACAATAAAATCCCCGTACTTTGAAGGTAGAGTGCGAGCAACAGTTTTACCTAACCCGTGTGCTGGTCTGATGATTTTGAACATTCCAAATGTGAGAGATTGTACCCATGAAGAAGCGATCGATCAGCTAATGCACTCATGAGAGCCCAGGTTCAAAAGGGAAAAAAAGAAGAAATTAGGCACACGACATCACAACATACTTTGAAGGACAATACATAGAACCCTTTGTTATTGACGAAAGACTTAGCCACAGAACAAAAACAAGACCCCACATTACAAGCATGTTTCAAGAACATACACGAACCAGTCAAACAAGCGAAACATGGTAAATGGAAATTTATTTTAAATAACAACATACTTACCAGACAATACAGAAAGGGAGCAACACTACTCTTCCACACAGTGCTGGCTAGTCAATATCGCAGCGAGGCACTGAAACTTGCAAATGAACTCCCATTTGCAGGTCACATGGGGATAGCTACACAAAGAATTTTGGCACAATTCTACTGGCCGGGCTATTCGAAGGATATTGGTAGACATGTCCGATCATGCGAGCTATGCCAAAGGACTACACCGAAAGGTAAACATCCTAAGGCACCAGTTCAACAAACTGATCTGGCATCTCGACCGTTCCAGAAAATAGCGGTCAACATTGTGGGATCACTTAACACGACATCAGATCGAGGCAATAGATTTATACTAACAATGATAGATCTTTGCACCAGATGGCCAGAAGCGATTCCATTGAGATCTATCACCTCTAGATCCATCGTAGACTCATTTCTGTTAATTTTCAGCAGCATAGGTTTTCCTTTGTGTATATTATCCGACAGAGGTAGCCAATTTATTTCTGAAGCTACCCAAGCCGCCATGAAGATAGTGGGCATATCTCAGGTGTTCAGTTCTCTATACCACCCAATGATCAATGGTGTAAACGAAAATTTCAACGGAGTCCTGAAACGAACCTTAGCAAAAGTTGGGGCTGAACGGCCCAAAGATTGGGACAGTTTATTACCAGCTGTTCTTTTCGCTTACCGCAAAGTTCCACAGACGAGCACAGGCTTTTCCCCGTTCGAACTCGTATACGAAGCAAATCCATGGGGCCCATTGACATTGTACAATGATTTGCTCACAAATAAAGTGCATGACCACCCGAAACGGGAGGCGAACGAGATGGTAAACCATCTAAGGGAGAAAATAATTACAGCATGTCAATTTGCGAAATCAGCACTTCAGAAAGCAGGTGAAAAATACATACAGTATGGCAATATAAAGGCCAAGACAATCGTCTCGAAAGAAGAAGAAGAAGAAGAAGAAGAGGTATTACTATTATTACCCGACCCTAGGGATTGTCTCGTCATTTCATGGCAGGGTCCATTCAAGGTTGTCAAGAAAATCAGTGGTGTTGATTATTTAATTAACGTCAAAGGTAAAAACAAAATATTTCACATTAACATGCTGAAACCATACATGGATCGCAATACAGACAAAACACAAACAATTCAACAATTACCACACAGAATAGCGGCAGCATGCTGGGTCATTAACGAACAACAAGATGAGGCAATAACACAACAGATACCGACACCAACTATCAACGGTACTAATAGTTGGAAAGCTGTTCAGGTTAACAAAAACTTATCGACTCACGATAGAAACAAGTTAATAGTAGCAATACAACAATTTGGTGATATTTTCTCGGATAAACCTGGACGAACTACATTAATACAACATAAAATCACATTGCTATCAAACATTCCAGTCAAAGTTAAACCTTAACCAATTCCAGTACATTTCTTAGAGAGGGTAACAGCAGAAATTTCTAAAATGGATCAGAGTGGCATAATTAGAAAGTCAACATCTAATTATTGTTCCCCGTTAGTTATTGTAAAGAAAAAGGACAATTCGTTACGGATTCGTGTTGATTATAGAAAAGTCAACGCACTAACGTTATTAGATGATGAACTCATGCTCAATGTCGACGATTTAATCGATGGCATGGTGAAATCAATTTTTTTTTTCAAAGATAGACCTTACTAAGGGATATTGGCAAATCCCAGAGGACAAAGATTCCATGCACATCACTGCATTCGCCACTCCTTTAGTTCTTTATGAGTGGGCACACATGCCTTTCGGAGTGCAGAACGCATTCCAAAGAATGCAACAATATGGTCTAAAAGCTAAACCTAGCAAAGTTGAAATAGGTTACAACGAAGTTCAATTTCTCTGGCATAGAATCGCTGATGGATTTCGTAAAACAGACCCACATGTGGTCACCAAAATTCTAAACATTAAACCTCCCACCACCAAGAAAGAAGTTAGAAGTGTGTTAGGACTCATCAATTACGACCAAAAGTGTATTCCTAATTTCGCTGACATGACAGCAACATTTTCAGAACTATTGAAAAAAAGGTCAATCCGCTAAAATTAGGTGGACTGAACAACATGATGAACTTCTGCAACAGATTAAGGATCTTTTCAGTAATTGTCCAATTCTAAAACTACCTGACATCTCGATCGACTTCATTATACAGACTGACGCGAGCTTATATGCAATTTCTGCAATTCTTTTGCAAATTCATGATGGTAAATTACATCCTGTTCTGTACTTTAGCAGGAAACTATCAGAAACTCCAAAGAAATATGCTGTCACTGAACTTGAAGCTTTGGCTCTGATAGAAAGCGTCATTAAGTTTTCTAAATATCTGCTCGGGAAGAAATTCCTTGTTCTTTCCGACAATAAGCCTTTACAAGTCTTTAAAGATGGACATCCAAAAAACTCCAGAATACACAGATGGTCTCTTCTTTTGCAAGATTATGATTTTGATATCTGTCACATACCGGGTAAAGATAACAACCTGGCTGATCTGCTTAGTAGACTATAGAAATCTACACAGATATAACATTTCATGTTACAGTCTGCGTGCATGCATGTTAACATGGAGTAATACAGTATTCCGAATAATATTTTCACTTCTGAACTCCCATATAGAACATTTCCAGATAAGCAACAGACAGTTTGCCATATGTTATTTAATTAGGTTAATTATTGTCAGATGGATACACATTTTTCCAATTTGATTGATTGCCACATTGTATAGAGGACGATTGTGAAGGCATTCGGACCTTGTCAGCTCGACACTACTCCGAGTGATGTGATATATTGTCTTCAGGCTTTTGTTCGAATCGATCGTGATCTAGGTCGATGCGATAGTTTGGGCAACACCAACGGGCATCTACACTACGAGATAACAAACTCTATTATATTGATTGTACATATTATTTACATCCATGGTCACTTTCAGGTCATGGACCATACTTATTTAGCATCAACGGTCATTATCATACTACCATTTCACGTACACATATATGCAATCTGTACGTCATGATTCACTCATCACACCGTCTATGAGAGGATCAGGTCATGTAAACAGTGAAAATATCATTCAATTGCTATTTGTACGTCATGGTTCACTCATCACACCGTCGATGATAGGGCCATGTCAGTCAAACATTTAACATATCATTCAACTACCACTTATGCATCATGGAACGGGTGTTACTATTATATAAAGATATAAGCTTTTACAATGTCAGAACATTACAACAGAGATTTGTTGTTTGGTATGGTATAGATAATTTTTTATTGCAAACCACAGTCAAATGAGACATACACGATTTCATTTCAAAACAATAAACACACAGAACATTACAGACTAAACATAACTGCATATGTACAAGTGCTGAATAGCATGACTGAGTGAGAGTATTCTAAATTTGCATATAATATGATTTTCCAGTTAATTTCAGGTTCGAGATAATATTACGATAATTATTAAGTGTTATTATGAATTATACTTAAAGTTCTAATATTTCAGTTTGTTGAATTAATGGTTTATACACATAAGTGTTCCTGGTACTCTGATGGTGGTTAACACTGTGAATATTTAACCTCATACGAATTATTGAGGAGGCAAACAAAGTGTACATACCCAATAGCAGGGCTAAGGCTGACACACAAGTCAAAACCACCCATAATCATAGTTCAAAAGAAGAAGATTAGGCTACAATTATTGTTGTCGCATTGTATAATATTACATGACACATTGCGGATTGTCAATATGATGTTACAATGTTATTAATTTCAGATAAAATTTCATTTTATGCAACAATTACGGCAATAGAATTTTGTTGATGACACCCATTCACGATAATAGGCATACGGAATATCGAGCTATAGGACCAAGTCGACAGAATAGAAGAGAAACGAAGGATTGCCCAACGTATGCAGAACAGAGAAAGATATTTTGGCCCACACCTGCTTCATTTGAGGACAAGCTCTATGGAGATATCAACAAGCTAAAGTTGACCGCAGATTACTTTAACTATATACAGGTTGACATTTAAAGGTGCATGAAGACCCAGAGGCATGAAATGGAATATTGCTTGGATAGCAAATCCATTACGTGGAAAGTCCGAATCAAAAGCCCACTGTGTGGGCTTCATAAAAGGTGGAAAAGTGTCCTAGTGGCACGAAATGGAATATTGCTTGGATAGCAAATCCATTACGTGGAAAGTCTGAATCAAAAGCCCACTGTGTGGGCTTCATAAAAGGTGGAAAAGTGTCCTAGTGGCACGAAATGGAATATTGCTTGGCTAGCAAATCCATTACATGGAAAGTCCGAATCGAAAGCTCACTGTGTGGATGTCATCTGCAGACTGCATACTTCTGGTTTCCGGAAGAACAGCCTATGGTGAACGGAAGGCCCAATATACGGAAGTGAGGCTAAGCAGCCATGTGCAGGACGTGACGATTCCTTGGGTGAGCCCAGTACCAGAGCGCTATGTATCGGCTCTGCAAGTATGGAAGCCTCCTTGGATGGCGGGGAATGCCCATGGTCTGCCCCTGCCTTCCCTTGAGGGCTGACCAGGATCTTTGGCTGTTCTATATGGACCAGCTGGGATGGGGGATAACACCACAACAGTGAGAGTCAAACGTCCTAAGAAACCCCCGGGAAGGTTAACCCGGTCAACAAATGCCCGCAGAAGTCGGATGTGTCGGCCTAACGGCGCAAGAACGCAGCTCTGCTGTAAACAGGCACAACGCAATCACATCCGAAAAAAACTCCGGATGAACGAAGAAGAAGAAGAAGAATTGAAGGAAACAAAAAGGCCATGAGAACTCCTACGATGCCACTTGAAAGACAGCTACGAAGGCAGCAAATCTCACCGATCGAATTTTTTTTAAGCAAGTAAAGGTCAAACGGTAACCACTAATGACAAGATAGCAAGTATGACAGGGAAAGAAAAGTCATTACTGTATACGTACATTCCACATGTCAAACTCCAATACTAATACAGAGGGAATGGTACCATTTAATCACACACGTCCCCTCGATCGGGTTTAATAGCTTGGTTGGGGATGCTTGTCTTTAGGGCAAATGAGGGACTACTATGGGGAGGCCGCGGGACCTTATGAAGCTCATAGATTAGTTAGCTCAGCCCTCCCATAGGCTGGTGCTAAATTACGTCTAACAGTTGTGTAGATAGAAGTGCGTGCCCGTGTTATAATAATACATTTTTAATGAGATTATGTGTGTGATTAATAGAAGACCATAACATCATATTAGCACAATTATAGGTATGTTGGAATTTGTTTATATATATATATATATATATATATATATATATATATATATATATATATATATATATATATATATATATATATATATATATATATATATATGTATATATATATATATATATATAATAGATGCAAGATATTACTCAGTATGTCTCACCCGCTACCTGTCATGGTTGTAATCCGATCAGACTACTAAAATGGTTACACCATTTTCAAAAGGAGGGCATACTACCACGTAGCGTCAAAGGCAAAGGACAGTGATTTAGAATAAGATACGGAAATTGTGGCAAACAGAACAAGAAGAGTTAACCGAGAAGCGACATAATACGTAAGTTGCTAGATGACGTCACAGCGTACTACGTCACTAAAGTTAGTTAGGTTTTGGGGATGATCATGGAGACGGGTGGACAAATAACAACACTGAAATATGAACGCAAATATCCAGCAGAAATACGTAGCGAACATGCCATCTAGTACTCCAGGAAGATAAGGAAACAAGGGCACAGTCTGCATTACAGAGAACGATCGGAAGATGAAGGTTTAATGCAGAGAAAGTGAGGAAATTATACTGCATCAGAACTTGCCGGTCGATTGTCAAATAGACGTCAAGGCGTTAGCACACAGATAGCTCGGCGTAAGTAATACTATTAGAATCAGGGGCGTAATGTAGTTGCAGAGCGATGGACTGTATGAAATTTATTCGTTATTGATCAAAGTAGAAGGATGGAATTGGACTCGACAGTTAACATTGAATATTTACCAATGATTATTTATTATATTTCACCGGCCCTCCCATTAACATGGGAACGGTGAGGAGGATACAACTGGATGAGTGAGTGGCGCCAATACCAGGACAACCGTGTTTGAATTGTTTGTAAGTGATGGAGAGCTCTCCCAGACAATGTCCAGTCATCTCAGGCTTGATCTGAATCTGGTTTAAGGTTTTGCCATTGTAGACACCAACAATGGACCCAATCATCTCAGGAACAATGAACATGTCACGAAGATGTGTCTTGACCACCTCTGATTTTCCTAGAGGTCCATCATTCTTCATAGCCTTTCCCAGTCTCTTCATAACATTCAAGAGTCTGCGTTTTAAACCACTGTTTAAGCAACGTCGCTGACGACAGCTGAACAAGTCTGCCGGTTAATCCATATTAATTATTATTCACATTCAAGTGCTGATCAAGATCAACACCTCAGTCTGTGAACTTTCTTCTTCTTCTTCTTCTTCTTCTTCTTCTTCTTCTTCTTCTTCTTCTTCTTCTTCTTCTTCTTCTTCTTCTGGAGTCTCTGCCATTTTCGACTTGGTTCTTCGCTACTTACTGTTTACTTATCTTTAACTTTTTTGTTTACCTATCTATAACTTTACTGTTTTCTAATTAAAGATATACCGGCACAGCTCTTGTGCTTACCCCTGCACAAACCAGGCCGTTGAACTTCCAGCAAGCCCCTGAAACCAGCCAATGAAACCTTCTGTCTCCTTGACACTCCCTCCCAGGTCCCTGAATGAAACTGTTACAAGGACGATTTCCCTCACCGTGTCATTGGCAATAAACTGCGCCTTAAAAGCCTATTAAACTGAAAACAAATCAGCGATATCTCGTACTGATTAAAGGGACAAGAAGTGACAATAGCAGTTAACATAATTTATCAATATGACCAAAAACGATACAAATTTGTGTAAACCCAGGGAACCTGATTATATCACGTGTTGTACATATGTATTTATATCTACCAATCACAGCTCCAGCTGAGAAGAATGTAGGGTAAACAGGCCCAGGTCTTGCATCGTCACAATCTCTTAACTTCCAGTACTGGGCCATGTGCTGTAGACAACAACGGTTCTAGTAACGGATGTATTTGTCTGATAGTAATACCTCCTTCTGATGCACAGTGTAAGGCAATGTGTATTGTATTTAATTTGTACCAATAATATACATCTCTTCTGGCTTATAATTGTGATACGTATGTTGTATGTAGTGTCTGTTCTATTTATTCAGATAGAATAGATGGTTAATCATCTAATGTTAATGTCTTACTCTTACTAAGTATTTTACATACTTGCTATCATTTCATGTTGTGTAAAATCTACAGTTAGTTAATTGCATATCCTTTACACTTTACAGGAAGTAGCCGTCAACCCCAGCATTGTTTTGGTTTGGCTATTCGTGATTCTTGGGAAAGTTTACGTTCAGTAGTTTGCCATTGCTTTCTGAACCACCGGCACCATTTCATTAAAAAAAAAAAAAACGTAAGCCTGCTAAATCGCCCGCAGCTGTGTTTCCAACGCGATATGCGTCCTTACGAACTGCGCCAGTAGCATCTTCGCCACGGAGCAGGCGAATATACAGATTACATAATCAAACCTGCAGACAAATTTTACACTAATTGTGTTTTATCGATCTTCAGACATGCCAGTCTAGTTAATAATTAATACTAATAGTAGGATACAAATCCGCTGCGGAGCAAGCACAACAGGAGACTTCTGATAATCAGAAGCCGCCCCCCCCCCCTTTCCTGGTATAACTTAACTGTGCCACTTGTACCAGTGATACTCTCTCTCTCTCTCTCTGTGGAAGAGGTGGGTCCACTCTGATCATGACTCTGGGTGTCTTTCTTCTGTCATACCTCCATGTCCTATTTCAAAATGTTTTTGACTTCTTTTCCCACTTGTTACACAAATGTGCATTGTGCATGCTCCCAAGTCGCCCCTCCCTCGGGAAGGGGAATATATATAGTTAGTTCACCTGGACTTCCTGCCCTCACATATACTCTAGAACCTATGGCCATGAGCAAAATAAAAGTCGAGAGGATCAACTTCATTGCCCCAGGTTTTATCCCATATGGCTCAGTCTCTTTCCGCAGGGTGACCTGCCAAAAGCATCGCACAAAGCACAAACTCTGTAGCTCCAGCGACAACCCCAGGAGTCTCAGAGAAAAATGCACTCGTGAACCGAAAGATGTAGCCAAGATTCTAACCCACAACCTTCTAAACTTTCAGAATCTTGTGTTATCCATCTTAAAATGTCAGAATATTTACAGCTCTTCAGTGATTTAAAATATTAGTAATTTACTTTGTCATACCAATCTTCATTTACCTCTACCCTGTTCAACCTAAGAAGATAAGTTATATTAGGGTCCATCACCAGGCTAGATTAATGAGCCTGTGGCCAAGTCAGCCACAATTCCAATATTAATTTGAAGGTGACGTGTTGTCCAAGTAGATACTTTATATAGGAGTTTGTGTGGTAATATATTGAACGTTGCTTAGTGAACTTAATCTGTCCTTGCAGTTCTCTGTGACTACATATCTTTAACATGATTTCCATTTTCAAAGACTTATTAATGTATTGTAGTATGTCATATATTATGATATATTCAGTTAGTGCTATCCTTTGGGATTATTTTTCTTGCACTCCAGTAAATTATGCTTCTGACATTGAGCACAATCGTCTTCTTCTATTTATAGGAAAGTTAACAGTATTATTAATTATTTTATTGCAAGAAATTTTATTTTTGAGGTCATGTGTTCATCTTGTATATTCATCATCTTCTGATGCAGGTGTTGGTGCCTAAACATACACATTTCATTTGCCTTTCCTGTACAATTTGAGTGCTAGATATGGCTATGAAGTAATTAATAATTTACTAGAAAAAAAAAATGTTACAGTTTGACATTTACAGTGTTGTTAGTAAGTAAATATTTTTAGTAAGTAAACATCTTTACAAGAATATAGTGCTTTTAAAAACACAATACTATTTTATAGCATCTCATCTTTATGCCATGAACTCGTGAATTCTGTGAAGTATGATTGTTTCTTCTATACCTGTGTAAAGACAGAAATAACATACATTTCACTTAGTTATATAACATACATTATATAGTAATAACGTGCAATAAGCGACATTATGATGTCATTTCAAAGTCATTTAGCACTGTATTCATGCAATAGTATTGTAATTGACTTGTCCTTATCTCTGCATTGTTTTGAATGTCTAGAACCTAGTGCAGGTTTGATTAAGCAGAAGTTGAATAGAAACACCTTCTGTCAATACACATATATATTGTATATAGTTATAATGGTAATGGGGATCACATTGATTTATGTAACTAGCTTGTCTACTATATATGCTGGATTCTATTCCTGTTGTGATGGTGCTTGAATGCACTTTCGTGCCTGTGCTCAAGTGTGTTAAAGTGAAAAGCTTGCAAGAGCAGTGAGAATGGGACTTGACCACATCGTAGTCTCTGAAGGTGTCATTTGTTGGCAGCTTCATCCAGCTTTATGATTAGTTTAGGTAGCAGACTACTAGGTTTAGCTTGCATGGAGCATCATTACCTGCTCACAATGGGAAGCTCAGTCAATTAGGTGAGGGGCACAGAACAAAGCAAAGGCTCTGTCCTAGGAACATCTCTCTCCATGCACAGATAAGAGGAAGATTTGCTGAACAGGATCGTCACTGGAGATTGGTGCATTACCAGACTCCTTAATCAAATATAATGGCAACATCCTTCAGCCAAGATATTCCAGATTTAACCATCAGCAAGCAAGGATAGGCTTATAGTGTTTGGGGGTTCGCAAGAAGCACATTTGACTCATTTCCAAAAGGAGGGTGAGAATATGAGAATATGAATGCTGCATTGTATTGTGAAGTTTTGTTGAGTCTTCAGGATGCATTTTGATGGAAGCACTCAGGTCCACTGATTAAAGAAGTACTAATCCATCACTAAAATGTCAGACATCCATTAACCCAGGAGTAGCTTGCCAAGCTAGATGGCAAATTGTAAACTTTCTGATTTCATCCTCTTTTGGTGCATTTATTGGTACATTAACTTGTATAATTGTGATGTTCCTGTTCTCTATTTTAAGTTTAATAATGAGAAGCTGATCACTGGGTTGTATCACAGTAGCTCTGAAGAAACTGTCTTTGTCTGAAGGAAACTAATACTGTGATGACCACTCTTTTCTTAACCTTAATTTACAAATGAATCTCCTGTTTGGTTCACAAAGTGACTTTGTCCTGTCATATCTGCCCCCATACCTGTTCAATGTCTGTACAGAAATACATTGAATAACTTCAAAAATGATGAAACTTTTGACAGTTTTGATCCTTAGATTTGTGGAAATCTTATTCCAGAACTCAGAAATGCAAATGATATGGTTCTCCTTAAAGGGGAATACAGGAAACCAAAGATGCCCTGGGCATGAAAACGTATGAGGCAAGGAACCTGGAAAAAGACCTAGAATCATTCATTTCGGGTGAGATGAAAGATATGTTTTGCAAACAAGTCTTTAACATGTGTCTGACAGTCCAAACATAGTTCTTGGTGATTTTCACCTGTCTTCCATGGGAAAGGCATCTTCATGGTGAACCTTTCATACATAATCAGAAACCGAGCTTGAGATGCGGATGTGGTGAGATAGCTGTGTACGTATCTCTCTGTTGCAGATTTTGAAGTACTGATACTGTGGTAGCATACATGTATCAGTGTTCGTGGAGATTACGTTGAGAAATAAAGGGGCATATTTTAAGTGCAATAGAAAATATGGTTGAAATTTGTGTCTATTTAATTTATTATTAATATCCATTTAGAATTTATTTGACTTTTCATATAACTTGCGGTTACTGCAGCATTCCGCTGGTTGAAGAACAAACTGTATGCACATGTTGTGGTTGTGACTAGTCCATAAAACATGCTGACAAAGGTAAAGACTGGCATGCTTCATGCTGAATGGTTTGCATCAATTTAGGTGTCGTGGGTTGTGAGCATTCACTGCGTCTTTTCTCCAGGACACTTTGGTGTGTTTGAAAATGAAAGAGCAGACAGATTGGCTGGTGCTGCATCATTGAGGGGTGATGTGATGCATGCTAAGGCGGATGTGGTAAAGGCCCTCAGAGAGCGCATGAACAATACAGAAAAACATATGGGCTATCATGGTCTAGGGGAATGTGACAGCAAGAGGTAGTCAGAGGATCTGGTAGACAGTCATCACTCAGAGGTAAAGCAAGACAGACATATAATCAGATTGTAACAAGCACCATTAGTACTAGAACTCTACGCTGGCTGTTGAAGATGATGGCTGAGTGCTTA
This sequence comes from Cepaea hortensis, assembly GCA_963921405.1. Classification (NCBI taxonomy): domain Eukaryota; kingdom Metazoa; phylum Mollusca; class Gastropoda; order Stylommatophora; family Helicidae; genus Cepaea; species Cepaea hortensis. The sequence continues at coordinate 253,984,433 of OY992876.1, forward strand.
TGGGAATGCCACAAGTGCAATGATTTTGGTTCTTGACTCAACTCATTCATGTTACTAGTAATTAGAATATATGATTTAAAATGTTCACCATTGCCACAGCTACATGTCTGCTGGTATTATTTCTTATCTTGTTAATGTTAAGTACATCTTTCAAAAGAAATGTCTTTAATCTTCATGCAGATTTTGGCCAGGACAGTGGGCAGAATTAATTGCCTAGAAACTTCAGTGACGAAAGACACATTTTTTGTCACAGTGTGACGTGGAGACCAGAAGTCAAGACTTAACTGTGGGATTCAGTCACTTGTGAACATCTGTACAAGCTATTGTGAACATTCATGCAAATTATTGTGAACATCAATACAAGCTGTTGTGAACATCCATACATGCTGTTGTGAACATCCATACAAACTGTTGTGAACATCCATACAAACTGTTGTGAACATCCATACAAACTGTTGTGAACATCCATACAAACTGTTGTGAACATCCATACAAACTGTTGTAAACATCCATACAAACTGTTGTGTGATACCTGCCATGGCACAGCACATCAAGCCAGTGGATGAGTTAATCCGTGAGGCTGTTGTAGCTTTTGAGCAGAGGTTTGGAGTGAAACCAAGTGTAGCAGCCAAAGCCCCAGGCCGTGTAAACCTCATTGGCGAGCACACAGATTACAACGATGGATTTGTGTTTCCTATGGTACTTTTTTTTTATACATCTGTGTGTGTGTGTGTGTTTGTGAGTGCACATGAGAGTGAACACTACATACTCAATCAAGCATGCCAGAAAATGTTTTAACAATTACATTCATGCTATCCTTGAAAGAAATGAGAAGAAAGAGTACTGGCAGAAAACATTTCTTTTAGAATTGGAGTGATAAAACAATCTCACATTTGTATTTAATAGTTTGTGTTGTCATTGCACTCATTACCATGGGTGCCGCTTTCTCTACACGGACTTGTGCTTGTATGTCCGGTGTGATTATTTGGTTACACAGATGGTGTTTAAGGCTGTATTGGCCAATTGTTGATCTGACATTTATCACCAGAAAACCTGTTGGTTGTGTGTAGTGTAGTGCTCCTGTATTTGTCTGTTGGTAAGGTTAGCTGTACTTAGAGCCACAGAAATGTAGTTCAGAAAATTGCACACACCAGGGAAACACCAAGATAAGTCATCTACTATGGAAAACAGGAGGACACAGAGGACACTGATTGCAAACATGGTTGGTGGAGGGGAGGTAAGCAACATTTGTCATCACTAGAATCAACAAACTAACAATAGTAATAGCTGGAAAGAGTAATGGAAACAAGAGACAGAACCAGGCTGAATTTAGACCTCTTGAGGCCCTAGGTAATGAAGACATGTTGGTGACTTTATAAAAGTCTATTAAAACAATAGTAAACTGTAGAATAAAATGTTACATTTCAATGTCAAACAAATCTTTCAGTAAGATTTGTATATTTATATAATTCCATTCTTTTAATATTTGACAAATGTTTATGTTGGGAACCCCTGTTTGTGGATCCTGGTTTAATTGCACCATTTGCAGTTTTGCACCATGTGGTCCATGGCAAATCTGATCATGAAACATGTCTGTGGTGCTGCCTTCCTCTGGATACCATAAACATGTGCGTTTTTTTAATTAATGGTTAATCCAGCGCTGTGTAAATGATAGCAGTGTGAGGAGATGCTGGACTACCTGACATTGTGGTATGGAGAGATAGAAACACATGGATTGATGTATTCTGCTAGAGAATTGTAAATCCACAACGTTGACCAGACTGCAAGAACATCAAGTAATCAGTGGTGAAGCCAGACAAGAGCACTATGAAGGGAGCCACAGAAAAATAATCAGCCAACACAGAACTTGTGTCATTGACTGCTACAAGCAGAGGGAGATACTGGGCAGGTGATTCAGCACTTATGGACTGAATGTATTGATGTGCCATGATGATAATCTGATGACTAACTAACTAATAGAATAAAGGTGGTAGAGAAATGTGATGTTGGCAAGGTTCGTGATCATCAGAATGATGTCCTACAGAATTCCTAATCATTTGTTAAACATAAAAATATCAACATCTGTTAAATTTAGAAATATCAACATTTGTTAAACATAGAAATATCAACATTTGTTAAATTTAGAAATATCAGCATTTGTTAAACATATAAATATCAGCATTTTTTAAACATAGAAATATCATCATTTGTCCTGAGAATGTTCAAATATATCTTTTATGCTAGGCTCTACCCATGGTTACAGTTATAGTAGGCACCCCAACAGCTTCTGGGACATGTCGCATAGAAACTCTTGCAGCAGGTGTTGAGCCCAAGTTTGTGGAGTTCCCGGTCACTGACCTGAAGCCCGGCTCCCCCAAGTGGTGCAATTATATCAAAGGAGTTGCTGCTCACATGCCAGGTTGGTGGTCATGTTTTCTGAATATCAGTGATGTGAATGTCAGTTATGTGATTGTCAGTTATGTGATTGTCAGTTATGTGATTAAGCTAAAGATCAAACTCATTGCAGACCCACATACCGTAACGTGTATCAATGCAGTGACTTGAGTTAGGCTCAGAAGCGACATCATTGCACTCAGGACATTCCTATACACGCTCCGTCCAACTCGTTCAACAGCCAGCGAAGAGTCATACTACTATTCATTCCCACCGCCATCTGATTGAAAGTTTCCTAGTCTTCCCTCTCAGTTTTGAAATTCTTCCAACACCCCTGCCGATCCTCCGCATTATCATTCTTTCCGCATACTGGTTCTCAATCTGTCCCCCCTTCTCCACCTGGTCCCACAGGCACTCGACCACCTCTCCCTTGTCCATAGGTAATCTACCATCAAGAAGTGCATTCCCTGCCAGCCTATCTGCCTGTTCATTCCCCCGCACTCCCACATATCGAGGGGAAAAATCCATACATTCTCACAATCTGTGACTTCTGAAGTGAAGATAGCCATTCCACACAAAATATTGCTTTCTCCACCTTACTAAGCATACTCCTTGAGTCCGTAATGAATGCAGTGTATGCTGCAGTGATCTCCTCTAACCAACGGAATGCCACTGTTACTGCTTCCAACTCCATTCTCTTGCTGGAAGTCGTAGTCTCATATTCCAGACTCTGCTTTTTCAAGCACCGCCCATTAGCCTTCGTAATGAAACCCCAGCCACTACGTCTGTTTTTCACCACTGACCCATCGTTGTAGATCACCATGTCACACAATGTCACACAATGTCACACTATGATGCTGTGAATGCATCACCAAACAACAAGTAGAATTGGCAAGCTCTTCTAGAATATGATCACAAGTGACAAAATGGACGTTATTGCTAAAGCCTTCATCAGCACACAAACAACCTTATACTGAAACAACTACATATATATATATATATATATATATATATATATATATATATATATATATATATATATATATATATATATAATTACACATCTGTTAGTTAGTTAATTAGTTAGTTAGTTAGTCGACAGATCATCCTCATTGCACATTGAACCATTCAGTCCATGAGCACTCAAATCCCCTCCTCAGTAAATCCCACAGCATGTAGCGACTAACAACACCAGTTCTCTGTTGGTGTATTAATCTTCTTTGGCTTCCTGTATAGTGTTCTTGTTTGGCCACACCTATTTTACTTGCTGTTCATCTGCTTTTACTCATCTGTTTATGGACTTGAGGCATGTAGAGAGAGAAAATCAATACTGAAACATCTTCCAAGATGGCTACCTTTATGAGATGTGCAGATCAAACTTGGTCAGTGTGTAACACCTGAGATGCACTTTTTCTTATCATCAACATTATGTATCACGCCGATATGCGTGAGCGGTCGTAGTTCACCATCTCACACAATCACCAACCTTGGGTGAGATCTGAGTTCTTCATGTTCCTTCTTTTAGCATTCTAAATCTGATGGTCTGCAGTCACCTGGTGCATGTGACCTTCCCTACTGGGCCAGACTAATCCTGTAAAGCACCCTTTTACTCTGTATCACATGTTTGTGTGTTGTTGAATCAGTGTTCTAGGCATGTGCAAAGCAAGTATGTCTACAGGACAGTAACTCTAGAAATTGTCTATAAAGAGATTCTTGTCTGCTGTCACAAACCTGAGACCATAACTATCTGTCAGCTGCTCTCAAGCTTGATCTGCCACTTGCTCTCATGGTTTCATGTGACTCTGACTCGAGTGCTAAACAGATCCACCATCTTGTCCAAGGGTGTCCTGTAGGCAAGCAGAGAGGAGGAAGTACCTTACTTCTCCTATGATAGGGGATGCCCTAACCTGCCACCTTCTACATATAGTCTTGCTGTATGACACAACATCAGGCTGTTTAGCATGTGCCCCTGTCTCACTGCCTCTGTATCCATGCCCCTGTCTCCTTGCCCCTATCTCTCTGTCTCCCCACCTCTGTCTACCCACCTCTGTCTACCCACCTCTGTCTACCCACCTCTGTCTCCCTACCTCTGTCTCTCTACCTCTGTTTCCTTACCTGTCTCTCTTCCTGTCTCTGTCTCCCTGTCTCTGTCTCCCCGCCTTTGTGTCTGAGCCTCTTTCAGTAAATTTAGATCACTGATTGTGGCTTGTGAAGTTATTGCTGTCATTCATCTGTAAAACCACATCTTGGAGTTATTGCTCTCATTCATCTGTAAAACCACACCTTGGAGTTATTGCTCTCATTCATCTGTAAAACTACATCTTGGAGTTATTGCTATCATTCATCTGTAAAACTACATCTTGGAGGCATCAACAGATTTGTGATTATTTGATAATTACCCAAGATTCACCTCCGTATGTTAAAACTTGTTCTATGTAACCTGCACCCATTCTTTTTTCCTAATCTACATGATTATAAAGGACAGAAGTTATTATTGGGTAGAAAGGAACAAAATAATTGTTTTATTTATGAGTCCTTTATGATATAGAACTGCAGCAGTTTTGGTCAAATACAAGCTGATTTTGATGATGCAACTTGGTAAACCAGATGACCTTTATTTTACTGCAAGCAGGAGGGCATCTAATTTCGGTGTATTGCACTAGTGTCTCTGGTTATCTTTGTTTGCCTGAGATAGCATTTGACCTTTTGGCCAAACACAACTATCTCGTTGACCTTGTGTTAGGTTTGAAGGATGATGAAACCACCGGGTTCCTTTCTTATCACATATAGGTCAAGATTTATCACATAAGAGACATTACTGTTGGAAGTATGAACTGATAAGCGTGCCATATTAGACGATCATATAACATGAAGTGAAGTGAAAATCTGCCTTCCTCACTGGCTTTTTTCTTTCAGTGAACCTAAACCTCACCTGCTAACTCAAGAATGAGCCTATAGGATCCAGTTGTCACATGATGAAATTTTGAAGTTACATGTGATGACTGGATTTCTTAATTGATAACAGTTAAATAACTAGCTCGAGGTTATTAAAACATCAACTGAAAATAGAAGCAGATTAGAAGAATGAGATTGCTTTGTTTATAACTTGGAACTTTGTGATGTAAAAATAGATACAGCAGTGTCATGAACTACTGTCTGATGAGGAAACTGCTAATATAGTTGAAAGTTATTGGAGTATTTCAGATAGAGTCATGGTTAAAATCAAAAGTACTCTAATAGATATACATATTACACAAGAATATATACCCACAACAGGCAGTATGAAGAAAACTATAAATAGTTTATGATGAAATAGATATGGCAATCTCTAAAACAAAATTACAAGAAATGAAAATAATATTTGGAGATTTCAGTGCAAAAGTAGGACAGGAACGAATAGAAGTTGTAGCTGGTGGCTATAGTTGAGGAAGAAGAAACAAAACGGCAGATAAACTAATATAATAGACAAAAATAAATGTGATGATTGGCAACACCTGGTGTAAACATAATAAGAGACAATTTTACACATGGGAAAGCTCCAGTAAGAAAACACTCAGTCAAATTGACTATGTAATTATTAATACAAGTTTTGGAAATGCATGAATAAATGTGAAGACAATACCTGACACCAAACTGTAACAGTGATCATGTCCCACTTTGTGAATAAAAGTAATATTGAAAATAGGAAAAAAATAGGTTAAGAACATTATATTAAACTAAAACATCCAACAGGAAACTATTACCATAACTATGATGCAGAAATCTAGGCACTCAAGATAGCAACAGAGTAGTTACTAAATGCCAGCCATGGTACATAACCTGTGGTGCTATTGACAGATGCAAAATCAGTACTCGAGGTGCTCATGTCTGGGAAGTTGCCAGTACTATAGACACTACTTTCTTAACTTGGCAGCCAATGGTCATCATACAGTGGATACCATCTCACTGTGGAGTACTCGGAAACAAGAGAGCTAATTGATTAGATATGGAAGGAGCAATAGAAGAACAACCTGATGTACCTATTACATACCACTAATAGAAAAGAATGATAGAATCAGTCAGAAAACCAGCAAAACCTGCTCAAGTCGACTACCACGTTATGGACAGACCAGAACAAGTAATCATTCTGTACCTCAGAACAGGACACAATAGATTACGCAGCCACATGTATACAAAATTCAAGATTGATGAATGTAATATGCACATATGGATTGGCGCCGCAATCCAAGACTGCCCAAACATACAAGACTGCCCAAAATATGACATATCTAGGCAAACTTCCTGGCTTAGAGAAACGACAGTGGAGGATAAACTCTATAGACCACTGAGTGAACTAAAACAGACAGTAAAATTCATACAAGAGACAATGTTGCAGTTATTGAGAAATTTCAAGTGAACAAAAGAAGAAGAAGATGAACAAAGATATTATAAGAGCAGATAAAGAAATTCAAGAACAATACTTGATTAATATGGGAAACATATGTTGTTTGTCCATCAAGGATGATGATGACCATTCATTTCATCCAGTGGTGTTGAAAGTATGGAGTAGTGAGTTCTAAGATGGCTGATAAGGCCTATTTTGGCTTGAAATATTCTTTGACAATGTGGGCAACAGATGCTTGACGTTCCAGGAGGAGGATCTCCTGCAGTGGTTTTTTTGTCTGGCCTTTTCTTCACAGCTCTTGCAGTCCTGGTTGCTTCACAAGTGACTGCACCATGCGTAATGATGTACGCCACGAATTACTGTCTTTAGCAACAGTCTCCCAGGTGTCAAGATGAATTCCAAAAGCTTTCAGTGAGATTTTCAGAGTGTCTTTAAAGCGTTTCCTCTGGCCGCCTTGGGAGCATTTACCACAATGCAGCTCACTGTAAAAAATTCGTTTAGGGAGCCTGTGATCTGGCATACGAGTTAAGTGACCAGCCCAGTGAATCTGATTCTTCATTAGTAGAGTGTGGATACTGGGCATGGACGCTCTTTCCAGAACTTCGGTGTCTGGGATCTTGTCTTGCCATTTAATCTTCAATAACTTCCTAAGGCAGACTGTGTGGAAGAGGTTTAATTTCCTAGCATGTCGCTGATAAATAGTCCATGTTTCACAGGCATATAGCAGTGTGATAATACAACTGCTTTATAGACTTTCAGCTTTGTTTGCAGGCTTATTCCATTTCTGTCCCATACATTCTTGTACAGTCTGCCAAAGGCCGGGCTGGCCTTGGAGATTCTAGCATTCACTTCATCATCAATTGTGGCAGCTTGTGACACAGTGCTGCTAAGATGGGTGAATTTGTCCACAACACTTAGTCTATGACCATTCACCTTGATATTCGGCATGGTGTGATTAGAGCTGGCTGGTACATAACTATGGTCTTCTCCAAGTTGATATTGAGCCCAAAGTTGGCACAGGCATATGAGAAAGCTGAAACATTGTGTTGCATGTCTGCCTCTGAGTTGGCATATAGAGCGCAATCATCAGCAAACAGCAGTTCTCTGACGGTGTCGCTGTTAGTTTTGGTTTTGGCTTTCAGCCTTCTGTGATTGAAAAACTTTCCATCCATGAGATAGTTGATGTCTATTCCAATGTCATTGTTCTCTAAGGCATTCGTCAGCATCGCTGAAAACATGAGGCTGAACAGTGTTGGTGCCAAGACACAACCTAGCTTCACTCCATTGATGACAGGAAAGGGCTCAGATAGTTCACCATTTTCCTGTACTCTTGCCTGCATACCATCATGAAATACAAAGCATGGGTGAACAATTGGAAATGCTAAAACACATCATCCGTCAAGCAAGCAAAGTGATATAACTGGAAAGAAGACAAAAACTAAAGAAGAAATGGATGACTATAAAAATCTAAAAGTCCCGGGAAGGTTAACCCGGTCAACAAATGCCCTCAGAAGTCGGATGTGTCGGCCTAACGGCGCAAGAACGCAGCTCTGCTGTAAACAGGCACAACGCAATCACGTCCGGAAAAAAAACTCCGGATGAACGAAGAAGAAGAAGAAGAAAATCTAAAAGTTGCTAGACAAGAAAACAACCTAAAATGTAAAAGAAGAGTTTGATCACTAAAACAAAAAATAAAAGATCAATGCATAAAGGTCAAACACAATTTGATTAATAAAGCAGTGCAACAAAATTGAATTAAATTATTTAAAAGATACAAAAAATATGCACAGGCAAAATCTGTGATGTCACAGGAAGGAGAAATAAGAAACAGGATAGGTATTAATAGAAGATTAAAAAAGCTAGATGCATATCCTTTATGGTAATCACAGTCAACCACATAATTTATTTGGATGTTTATGATTTCTTGGCAGGTTTGCATTAAGTGGTTCCCCATTGTTTTATGAATGACCGGAACTCATACCATTGTATGAAAACCCGTGCAAAATGGTTTGCTTCCAAATCGCTTGCAGCTGTGTTTTGAACGCAGTATACTGGATAATCCGTATATCCACATTGGGTAACACAGCTGCGCGAGATTCAGTAGTGGATCGCGTCGCGTTGGTTACTTACGGGGGTATGTAAGCCGGTCACTCAGAAAGCAATGACAAACTACTGAGCGTAATCTTGCCAAGAAATCAACAACAGTGGTAAAATGCTGTTGACAGTGATGTCCTGTAAATAGAATATGTGGGGGGGGGGGGTGGGCTTAGCCATCTTAATAAGAGGGACTTTGATTACATAAGAGAGTTATGTGGTGGAGAAAAAAGCAAATTAACAGAAGAGTATAAATTAGAAAGTCCACTAAACTAAGTCATTGATTCATAGATGCTATAGAACATGACACACACAAAAGGAAAAATAACTGGGCCGATTGGAATAGCAGGAAAACATCATGATGACAGAAAAACATTGTGATGGCTGGAAAACATCATGATGACTGGAAAAGATCTGATAATGGAAAAGATCTGGTGACTGGAACATATCATGATGACTGGAAAATATCGTGATGATTGGAAAATATCATGATGACTGGAAAAGATCTGATAACTGGAAAATATTGTGATAACTGGAAAAGATCTGATGACTGAAAACCATTGCGATGACTGGAAAAGATCTGATGTCTGAAAACCATTGCGATGATTGGAAAAGATTATGATGACTGGAAAATATTGTGATGACTGGAAAAGATCTGATGTCTGAAAACCATTGTGATGATTGGAAAAGATTATGATGACTGGAAAACATTGTGATGACTGGAAAAGATGGTTACTGAAAAAAGATCGTGATGACTGGAATGATCAGCGGTAGAAGAGGCCGAAACGGTGCTGGGTGATTTGAGACAGGGGCATGGAGGAATGGCATCAATAAAACTGATCCACAGCACCAGTGGCCTAGATCACAATGATGATGATCCTCCTGTAGCATTGTCAAGTGTTATGTCTTCATATATTCTAAGCCATGACTTGAGGTAGGGTGGCCAGTTCTATTCCTCATCAACTTTTGTACCCAGAAATTTTGTTGGAAAAGTCTCAAAATTGTCTGGTACTAATGTTTATAAGTCTGGGTTGACCTGCAAGAAACCTTTGTGTCATTCTTCAAGTTTCATTTTATATTCTGCTGCATCTCATCAGGTGCATACTGCAGAGTTATTTATCATATGAAGTGAAAAATACATTAGCTGAAACACTAAAGTATTATTCATAGAGGTGGAAACAGCAACAGTGGCATTCTGTTGGTTATAGGAGACCCCTGCAACACACATTGCATTCATTATGGACTCAAGGATTATGCTTAGTAAGGTGGAGAAAGGAATGTTTGGTTCCAAATTGCTGTATGTAGCTGGGGCGCAGTGTTGGGATGAGCGCCTAACATTGCTTAAATACCCCAATGGCTCGTGAATACATATCCTCTGCAGCAAAAGTCCAACTCCTGGCCTTCACGTGGCGGAACTGTTTTAACTAACAGGAGAAGGGGCGACGGCGAGTATCTGGCGCCAGAAAATAACCAGTGTGCTCTAGATGTGTATACAAATACATGCATGTTCAGACATGTGTGTGCGTGTGTACACATCTAAACTCGAGTGAGACCACAGTCCGCTCTAGCAAAGGAAAGGTGCTGAAGACGGAGGCAACCAGCCAGGAGGCGCACCACAGAAATCAGGATGCCACGCAATTACGCAAAATGGAATATGTCGACTGCTGCTAAACGTTATGGTGCTCGCCCTGCTTTGGACCCCCAGGCAGGTGCAGTGCCGGGCCCTATGTCTCGAAAGGGTCCAACCCCAACTACTGGAGGTCCTTCTCAGATGTCCTGTGGAGCCAGGGGACATGAGAATAGAACAGCTGGCCATATTAAACTAAGACTTAAAATAATGCACTGGAATGCGGAGGGAGTCAGCAACAAAAAAGTAGAATTAGAAAACATCCCGGACAAAGAAAAAGTAAGCATATGTTGCTTGCAAGAAACTCACCTCAACGAAAATATAGCCTTCAAAATCAGAGGCTACCAGTGTTACCGATCTGACCGAAAGGACAGGCGAAAAGGTGGGATACTTACCCTTGTAAAAAATAACATCACTGCTTCCCAAATCGAAGTCTATATGGAAGGGGCTGAGTATCAGACACTTAAACTTAAAACATGCTATACAGACCTACATCTGATCAATTACTACTGTCCAAGTGACCGTCCACAGGCACTGGACACACTACCATTAACAGAAAAAATGATTGTGTGCGGCGATTTCAACAGCCACTCGCAGAGTTGGGGCTATGATCACATGGACCAGAGAGGAGAGAGACTGGAAGACTGGCAGGATGAGAATAGATTCATCTTGGTTAACAAGCCGTCCGACCCACATACTTTCTACTCAAGATCATGGCACTCTACAACTACACCTGACCTGGCTTTTCATTCACCAGACCTGGAGTGGAACATTACACGAATTGTTGGGAAACAACTAGGTGGCAGTGACCATCGACCAGTCTTTCTAACTGTAGAAAATGAGCTTGTAAGTGAAAGCAGCACCCTCTCGAGGTGGAACTACAAGAAAGCAGACTGGGCAGTGTACAAGCATCGCACCAGCATACTGGTTAGAAACCTGAACACTGAGAAAGACATAAATAAAGTAGTTGAAGAGTTTGGGAAATGCATACTACAGGCAGCGCGAGAAACAGTACCAAGAGGAGCCCGTAAACAATATAAACCCTACTGGAGTAGTGAACTGGAACAGTTGCATAATGATGTGGAAGTATGTAGAAAGCAAGCAGAGGCCACACCCAGCCAAGAGCACCACAATAAATTCCAGCATGCAAAAGCCAAATTTCAAAGGGCCAAGCTGCAGGCTAGACGGAAAAGCTGGCAGGAGAAAACAGAGTCTCTGAACTTTGAAAGAGACACAAGGAAATTGTGGAAGCTAATAAAACAACTTAACGATGAGGGCACAGGGAGAAACTCAAAAATTGCACTACATAAAGATGGAAACATCTTAACAAGAAAGCAAGCAGCTGACCATTTTGCGGACTCATTCGCACAAGATAACAATATCAAAATCAGTCCAGAGAAACAACAAGAGATTCAAGAGAAACGGCAACATACAGGACAGAAGGAAATAGTACATGAGGTTCTGGAGGCACCCATCACAATCAGTGAACTGGAGCTAGCCATATCAAAACTGAAAATGAGAAAGTCACCAGGAGCTGATGGTGTCTCCAATGAAATGATCAGGAACCTAGGAACAGAGGCCAAAGCAAAGCTGTTGCAGATCTTCAATAACAGTTGGACCTTAGGCAGTGTCCCACAAGCCTGGAGAGAAGCAATCATAATACCCCTCCTAAAATCAGGGAAAGATAGTTCCATTGCCTCTAGCTACAGACCAATTAGCCTCACCAGCTGTCTCTGCAAAACACTGGAGCGCATCATCAATCACAGACTGCAGTGGTACATTGAAAGTAAAAACATCCTTGTGCCACAGCAGGCTGGCTTTAGGCAGTGCTACTCTACGGAAGATCAGACAACCTACCTCTCTCAAGAAATTGAGGATGCATTCCAAGAGAAGAAGCTGGTGCTTGCGGCATGGATAGATTTGAAGAAAGCCTTTGACAAAGTCTGGAAAGAAGGTCTGATGAATAAACTGAGAAACTGCAAAGTCAATGGAAGAATGTACAAATGGGTGAAAGCATACTTGCACAACAGAAGAGCCTGAGTACAGATAGACGGACTAAAGAGCAAGAAAGTACTACTGCGTCACGGAGTTCCCCAGGGCGGAGTATTGTCCCCCACACTCTTTCTAATCTTCATCAATGATCGCGTTGCTAATCTACCGCATGGAATTAAAGCCGCAATGTATGCCGATGACCTGGTTCTATGGAGCACAAATGAACATGCATCAGTGGCCACCAGATTACTACAAAGAGCTGTAGATACATTTGTTGCATGGGCAAATAGATGGTGTGTCAGCATAAACACTGACAAGTGCAGCACCACCCTATTTACTCTCTCTCCAAAACAAAAGGCAGAGACAATCCAGATAAATGGAACACCCCTACGAGAAGATAAAGAACCAACATACCTTGGAGTAACATTTGATGGCAGGCTGACATGGAGAAAGCACATCAACAAAGCAGTAGCAAAAGCCAGAAGGAAAATAGCCATCCTGAGAAAGCTAAGTGGAACCACATGGGGAGCCAGTGGGAAAATACTTAGAAAAGTTTATCAACAGAGCATACGACCACACCTGAAATACGGGTCAACTGCATGGTGTTCGGCAGCAAAAACCACACTACAAGAGCTGGACAAAGTGCAAAATCAAGAACTTAGAGTCACCACAGGAGAGATGAGATCAACCCCTATAGTGGAAATGGAGAAGATGGGGAGGACACAAGCACTGAGTGAGCGCAGAGATACGAAAACGCTAATACAAGCAGAAAAGTTCCTCAGCTTGCCAGGCCACCCTATGAAGAACAGATTTGAAAACCTAGCTATGGGGCGGTTGAAAAGAAGTAGTTTTATCCACCAGGCCAAACGACTCTGCAGAGAAACCACCGATCTGCCCACAGTTGGTATCCCCCTAACAACTATTCCAGAGCGAACTCCATGGAAAGATGAGCATAGACTATCATTACAAATCCAGACAAAAGTGAGAGGAATATTTGACAAGGAAGAATAGAAGAGTGTGCAGCGCAGAACAGCCACTCTCAGCTTCCTTGATGAAGAATACCCACAGGACCTCTGGATCCGAGTCTACACAGATGGGTCAGCACAAAATGCTGTTCGAAATGGAGGAGTGGGAGTGTACATAGAATACCCAAATAATACCAGGGACACAGCTAGTGTACCGACAGGAAAGTACTGCCATAACTACGATGCTGAAATTGAGGCAATCAAGATAGCAACAGAGAAATTACTAAATACCAGCAATGGTACACAACCTGTGGTGCTATTGACAGATGCAAAATCAGTACTCGAGGCGCTCCTGTCTGGGAAATTGCCAGTACTAAGGACACTACTTTCTGAACTTAGCAGTCAGCATAAGGTCACCATACAGTGGATACCATCCCACTGTGGAGTACCCGGAACGACAGAGCTGATCAATTGGCTAAGGAAGGAACCAAAGAAGAACAGCCTGATGTGCCTGTAACATACCACCAAAAGAAAAGAATGATCAAATCAGTCAGAAAGCCACCAAAACCTGCTCAAGATGACTACCACGTTATGGATAGACCAGAACAAGTCATTATTCTGCGCCTCAGAACAGGGCACAATAGATTACGCAACCACATGTATACAAAATTCAAGATTGGTGAAACAGCCATGTGTACATGTGGATTGGCGTCGCAGACAGCAGAGCACATACTCCAAGACTGCCCAAAATATAACATATCTAGGCAAACCTTCTGGCCTAGAGAGACGACAGTGGAAGATAAACTCTATGGACCGCTGTGTGAACTGAAAAAGACAGTTCAATTCATACAAGAGACAGCACTGCAGTTATAGACATATTTCAAGCGAACGAAAGAAGAAGAAGAAAGGAATGTTTCATGTGGAATGGCTGTCCTCAGTTCAGAGGTCACAGATTGTGAGAATTGTTTGGATTTGTTGCCATGCGGGAGTGCGGGGGAATGAACAGGTTGATAGGCTGGCAGGGAATTCGCCTGTGGGACCAAGTAGAGAAGGCAGGGGAACAGACTGAGAATCCGTATGTGGAAAGAATGATATTGCAGGAGAACTGAGAGGGAAGACAAGGAGAACTTTCAATCAGATAGCGTTGGGAACGATTAGTAATATGACTCTTTGCTGGCTTGTGAACACGGGGGCAGGGCGCATATTGGAATGTCCTGAGTGCAGTAATGTTGGTTCTTAGCTCAATTCAACTCAACTCAATTCATTTATTCACTTCATCTGATAGATAATTCTGCAGTATTCACCTGTGTTGCCAGGCAATAAATCAGGCAACGTATAGTGTGTGGCTTCTGTGTTTACATTCACATTTATTTGAAAAGAATATTTTGTCTTGCAGGAAAAATTCCGTCCTTTGATGCTGTCATAACTACCACAGTTCCTCTGGGAGGTGGAGTCAGTAGCTCAGCTTCCATGGAAGTTGCTGCCTACACGTTCTTGGAACAAATGATGGTTGGGGCAGGTGAAGAAACATCCCCGACTGACAAAATACTCAGGTGTCAGAAGGCGGAGCATGAGTTTGCTGGCATGCCATGTGGTATCATGGATCAGTTCATTTCCATGATGGGGAAAGAAGGTCATGCATTACTTATAGATTGCAGGTAAATATTGTTCTCATTGGATCTCATTATTGACAGCAGCCATTTTTGGACTGTTCCATTCTAATATATACTGAGAGATATTAACTGAATGACTATTTGCTGAAATGTTCATTGCAATGTTTTCCTTGTATTTGTATCATATTCAATTGTGACATCTTCAGCAAATTTAAATTCAAATTACATCTGAAAATCAATACTAGCTAGCTAGTATTGTTGCTAAATCTTGTCTCTCTTGTTTTTTGGTTACGATAAAGATTGTGTTAACTTGTTATCCATTGTGTCTTTTGTGATTGTGTACTTGTAATGCCAACTCGCCATATCCCATGTACTGTCTTGATTCATTGATGAATTGAGCAGTAGTAAACAAAGTAAGTAAAAATGTAGTTTTCAGATATAATATTCATTCCTAGTTCAGTAACTACTGGAAACATGCTTTTGCCAAATTAATCTACATTTTTCTACTTTTACTTGCATGTTATGTGCTTCTGGCAGTTATTGCTGTTTGTAACAGGAAATGGTGCTAGCACATGTGATTATCAAAGTTTTCCCGACTGTCTTGCCGAGAAAGGATCCTGTGTTAAATTTTAACCCTTTACAAGGCATAGCGTCCGATTCCGGCAGATGCCATAAAACGATCGTAGCGTCCGATTCCGGCCGATACTATTATGCATTGTAAAATCGTGATCTCTCGGCTTTCCGACACTTCCGACGGCTACTTTCGCTTTCGCCTACAGCTTGACAACGTGGCCGCCATTTGTAAACGCGATAGTATCAATTTGAACGGACTTTTAAGGACAATTTTTGATAGTTTTCGGGATTTTTAGGCTGTTTTTCAAAATGGATTTCAACGATTCTTCAAGTGATAGCCGAGATTTCGCTAGGTTCATTTTAAATGACATTAAAGGGCACGAAGTTGACTATTAATCGGAGCTAGATATCAGTGCAAAGCGTTACTTTGCATTAGCAGTCGTGAGTCGGACTTTAAAGAAAGTGATTATGATTCTGAAAATGTGTTTGTATATTGCCGTATAGGTGACGGAAAATCACAAACAACATGCCGTATTTCGTAAATATTTGTGTTCATGTATGGATTACCAGCAACAATCACGTGAGTAACATATTCTGCATGCTTTTCCCTTCATTGTGTTGTTTATTTAACTAAAATCGGTTGACTAACACCTTATTTGTGATGTTTTTACTAACGCGACCCGAACTTTTTCCAAACCTGAAAAAATCTTGCCCGTTCAGGGCTACAAAATGGACAAGCGTCTGCCCTGTAAAGGGTTAAAACAATAGCCTAAAATAGGAACATGGAATGTGACAGTTATAAATGTAGAGAGACAACACATATTTACCAGTGAAGTGGAAAGGTTTAAAAGGGCAACACTGGGAATCTCTGAGCGTAGATTGAGTTGACAAGGACATATTAATGTACAGTATAGAGGAATGCTTGTATGGTGTGGTGGAGACAAACGGGGAAGAAACAGGGTAGCAGTATACACTAAGAAAACTATGCCACACAAACTTATCAGATTTAATACCACCAGCTGTAGAATTATAAGGCTTCAAGCAAAACCAAGGAATATCACATTGATACAAGTTTGCTCACTACAACAATGGCAGAAGTGAACACAATTGAAGCATTTTATAACATTCTTCAAAATACTGCAGAGAATATTAGTAAAATATGACAATCCAATAAATAGATTTTAATTAAAAAAGGGTGACAAAGGGGTTACGGACACAGGTTGTAATCCAGCCTATTGCGCTCGAAACACAGCAGTGGACGATTTGGCAACAGACAGCCTTGCGTTGGGTTTGTTATAAAATGGTATGGGTGCCGGTCGTTCAGAAAGCAATGACAAACTACTGAACGTAAACTAGCCAAGTGGTCACAAACAGCCAAAAAATGCTGGGTTTGACTGTGACGTCCTTATAGGATATGTAACTTAACTTTTAACAGAACGAACAGCAGAAGAAAAACAGGTGAGGGAAAAAAGCAATATAGGAAATCAAAATGGAGCAGAGGATAAACTGATAACTTTCTGTGTGGAAAATGAACTGATGATAGTAGATAGAATGTTCCAATATTCTAGAAGGCATTTTATCTGGACGTCACTGGGTGGAAGTACCACAAACTAAGCAAATTATATAATCATACAACAACAAGGGGTAACATCCACATGAACCCTGCTGTGTCCTGATTGTGGTGGTGACCATAGCAACTATGCCACATGGGCATATTACAAGTTAAACTCCAAAAATTGATTAAATAACAAAAACTAGTCTACTTTGTCACCAGCAAAGTACCAGAAGAATATGTAATAGAAGTGACAAACAGTTTTGAAATATTGATGACAGTATAAGAAGAGGTGACACCAAATGAATTAATCATACTAAAAAAAAAAATTTTTTGTTGCGTATCCCTTACGGGACGTTGCAGTCAACACCAGCATTTTCAGCTGCTGTTGATGTACTAGGCAAGTGTTACGTTCAGTAGTTTGCCTTGCTTTCTGAACGACCGGCCCCTATACCTTTTTCGAAAAAACCAGCACCGCCGTGTTTCGAACCCGGGTATACGGGCTTACAAACCGCGTTCGCAAGCCCTTTAGCCACAGAGACCGGTAATCATACTACTAGCTACCAAATTATTATCTGAGTATAAAATGATGTTATTGGACAGACAGTGGGATCAACACCTTGTACCACATATATTGAAAGACAGAAGATCAAACTATTCTGTCGTTTTGCTGGAATGCAACACAATAAACTATCAGCATTGTTGCTACATCAAAGAACATCTTCTATGAGAGCCACCCATCAGGCACTGGAATGTCAGCTATTCCACCCATGTCGCTTGATGGCAAAAATTGAAGATTATAAAGATTAATTTTAGGCTTGATTAATCTAAGAGCCCAGGTCAGTGAAATAATGCCACCTGGAGAGGATTTGAACACACCACAACCACCGGGCCAGCAGGCAAGTATGTTAGCCACTGCTACTGAATTTTCCCTCCAACACAGTAGTCCGTCTAATCTTTCAGAAGAGACTAGTGAGGCACATGTCTGTAGACAGAATTGGGGAGAGGGAGGGGGGGACAGAGAAGATCCCTGGAAAGAGAACATATAAGAAGACAGATCACTTGTGAAGTGGCTCACAATAGGAACTAGCAACACCCACTACAGTTCCTCTGGGAGAGGCTTGACACATTTATGGGCAGTGATGATGATTTATCATAAATCATAAGTCCTGGTTGCCAATCAACTGGGTAGTGAGGTTGACCAACCTCTTCAAAAGAGTAGCAGAAATATTTCCATGTGAAGCAAAGAGACAACAAACCAGGCACAGAGCAAAATATTGGTATTGTGTGCAGGAATATAAAAGTCACACCTAACACAGTGGAATACAATTACATAACCTTCTACATAATTCTCTATTCTATCTTCTTTGAAAACAACAAATCTAGAGCGCAGCAAGGACGACTGGTTCCAATGTCAGATCCTTCAGTTGTAGTCTTGGTGACCAACAGCAACGTCAAGCATGAACTAACTGGCTCGGAATATCCAACCAGACGCAAGCAGTGTGAGATGGCTGCAGAAGCCCTTGGGGTCACCAGTCTCAGAGATGCAACAGAGCTACATTTAGAAGGTGAAAGTTTACTTGTGAACTTTTCTATACTTTTTCCTGAGGTGAGCGTTTACTTTCTGTACTTTTTCCTGAGAGTATGAAATTGTTAATGGATATTTTGATGGACAGTGAATGACAAGGTTCTAGAAATTCTGGGAATTAAAAGAGAGTTTATGAAGGAAATAAAAAGGAGGCAAGTGAAATATTCCAGCAAAGTTAAAAGACACAACAATTATTTCTTTGGTGTTTTTCGTGCTCGCTCGCTTTGAACTCGTATAGTCCATACGTGTGCTACTACATCTAGTGGATGACTGATTTTTGCATGGGGATTAGCTTACCCTGTTACTATTGTCTCTTGCCATCAGGAAAACTCACTCCGATTTCAGAGGTATCTTCTTCTACATTCATCCGGATATTTTTTTTTCAGACGTGATTGCGTTGTGCCTGTTTACAACAGAGCTGCATTCTTGCACCGTTAGGCCGACACATCCGACTTCTGTGGGCATTTGTTGACCGGATTAACCTTCCGGGATTTCAGAGGTATAACACTTATAAAAACCATACTGGAGGATAAGGTTGAGGGCAAGCAGACAAGAGGTAGACAACCATACAAGTGGAAATATAACATCAGAAGATGGATGAATAGCAGTCTGACAGAATGTACAATCAAGGCGAGAGACAGTGTTGGAAATCCATTGCACCAACCTTCATTGTAGAGAATTGTTTGAGTGAAAATGATATAATATAAATGAATTATATGAGGAGGACATTGATGGAGCTGTATGGTATAGCTAGGGATAGGAGGGCTTGGAGGACATTGGTGGAGCTGTGTTGGATAGCTAGGAATAGGAAGGCTTGGAGGTCATTGGTGGAGCTGTGTGGGATAGCTAGGGATAGGAGGGCTTGGAGGACATTGGTGGAGCTGTGTGGGATAGCTAGGGATAGGAGGGCTTGGAGGACATTGGTGGAGCTGTGTGGGATAGCCAGGGATAGGAGGGCTTGGAGGACATTGGTGGAGCTGTGTGGGATAGTCAGGGCTTGGAGGACATTGGTGGAGCTGTGTGGGATAGCTAGGGATAGGAGGACTTGGTGGAGCTGTGTGGGATAGCCAGGGATAGAAGGGCCTTGAGGACTTTGGTGGAGCTGTGTAGGATAGCTAGGAATAGGAGGACTTGGGGGCGATGACAACCTATGCCCCTATTGGGGATAAAGGATGAAAGAAGAGAAAGAATGACAAATATCAGGGCAGATCATAGATTTAAAATGTGGTATCTTGGTCACAACACTCCATGGCTTTGAAGGAAAATTGGTTACACTAAGATCTCAGTGCTCACAACACTCCATGGCTTTGAGGGAAGATTTCTCACAGCACTCCATGGCTCTAAGGGAAGATTGGTCACACTAACATTTCAGTGCTCACAACACTCCATGGCTTTGAGGGAAGATTGGTCACACTAACATTTCAGTGCTCACAACACTCCATGGCTTTGAGGGACGTTTGCCTACAACAGTTCATGACTGTGAGGGAAGATTGGTCACACTAAGATCTCAGTGCTCACAACACTCCATGGCTTTGAGGTAAGATTGGTCACACTAAGATCTCAGTGCTCACAACACTCCATGGCTTTGAGGGACGTTTGCCTACAACAGTTCATGACTGTGAGGGAAGATTGGTCACACTAAGATCTCAGTGCTCACAACACTCCATGGCTTTGAGGGAAGATTGGTCACACTAAGATCTCATTGCTCACAACACTCCATGGCTTTGAGGGACGTTTGCCTACAACAGTTCATGACTGTGAGGGAAGATTGATCACACTAAGATCTCAGTGCTCACAACACTCCATGGCTTTGAGGGAAGATTGGTCACACTAAGATCTCATTGCTCACAACACTCCATGGCTTTGAGGGAAGATTGGTCACACTAAGATCTCATTGCTCACAACACTCCATGGCTTTGAGGGAAGATTGGTCACACTAAGATCTCAGTGCTCACATCACTCCATGGCTTTGAGGGAAGATTGGTCACACTAAGATCTCATTGCTCACAACACTCCATGGCTTTGAGGGAAGTTTGGTCACACTAAGATCTCATTGCTCACAACACTCCATGGCTTTGAGGGAAGATTGGTCACACTAAGATCTCAGTGCTCACATCACTCCATGGCTTTGAGGGAAGATTGGTCACAGTAAGATCTCATTGCTCACAACACTCCATGGCTTTGAGGGAAGATTGGTCACACTAAGATCTCATTGCTCACAACACTCCATGGCTTTGAGGGAAGATTGGTCACACTAAGATCTCAGTGCTCACAACACTCCATGGCTTTGAGGGAAGATTGGTCACACTAAGATCTCAGTGCTCACAACACTCCATGGCTTTGAGGGAAGATTGGTCACACTAAGATCTCAGTGCTCACAACACTCCATGGCTTTGAGGGAAGATTGATCATAACGCTCCTGACTTTGAGGGAAGATTGATTATAACACTCCTTTACTTTGAGGAAAGATTAGTCACACTAAGGCCTCTCAATTTTCGATTTATCTAGAAAGGCAGAGCAAACCTTCAACCGTTCATGTTTGTAAACTGATCTCGTCATCATCATCATGTGTCATGCCAAAAAGTAGTCTTGGTTCACCATCGCATACGATCATTTCAGGCTTACATCATGTCTGCGTTCTTGTCCCGATTATGCCATGTGGATAAGCCATCAAATTATTTATCTCTTTGTCTTCTCTTTGACTCTTCCCATCAATTTGCTAGATGTCACTAATTTTGTTTAATTTTTTCTCTTTATAATGTGCCCAAAATATCTTGACTGCCTAAATCTTTCTCTAATCAGTTTAATCGTTTTCATGTGTTTCTGGAAGAACTGTTTCATTGGTTTTTCTGTTAGCCTATGGTATTCTTTGCATTTTTCTCAAGCCATGTTTCCACTGCTACTAGGTGTTTATCAGCTTCTCTGCTACTTGTCCATGTTTCACATGCTAACCTTACAGGTTCTGTGTAGCACTTCAACCTTCTTTTTCCCATTGCACTTGACAGCTTTTTATTGGTGAGTATGTTTCTCATCTGGGAATAGCTATCTTTTGCCTTGATGGAAAGGATCTTTTGATATCTTAAGTTTTGTATTTGTAAATTGATTTATACATGTCTTACTATTTGTCTGTATTTGTAAACTGATCTATGCATGGTTCATTGGTTCTGTGTAAATTGATAGATATTTTAATATTTTTTTTGCACTACGCTGTAGATATTTTAATATTTGTTTTTGCACTGCACTGTATATGTTTTAATGTTTGTTTTTTGCACAGATATGTAGATGTTTTATTTGTTTTTGCACTGATCTATAGATATTTTAATGTTTGTTTTTGCACTGATTTGTAGATGTCTTAATTGTGTCTGTATTTTAACTAGAACGCAAGAAAACCCTTGATGAAGAAACATATTGTCGAGTGAAACATGTCATATCTGAAACTCGGAGGACAGTAGAAGCCGCAACAGCTCTGGAGAATGGGGACTACAATACTTTTGGAAACCTGATGGTTGCCAGTCACATCTCCCTTAGGTATAGTTTATATGTGAACATAGTTATATGAACATTGATGCTATATGGGCTAGGTATTTGTGTTGAGGTACATACAATTGTTGGGGATACATTTTCATTGATCTAACCTTCCAGGATGTCATCATCATCATCAAGTGCCATGCTGGCTGGTGTAGGCGTTCATGACTCTCCACAGACCTCGGTCTTTGGTGTTCTGGATCAACTCTGCTGCTGATATTCCTCCATGCCACCGTCTCAGTCCATCCAGCATCATTTCTCTTGGTTGGCCTCTGCCTCTCTTCCCCTCGATCTTTCCAGTCATCACAATATTCTCCAATGCCTCTCTTCTCATGACGTCCAAAGAAAGCTATTTGTCCCTTTCTTATTGTTGTATATAATGTTCTAGTTTCATTAGGCTCTCTCGGGCAATCGTCATTAGTTACCCTGGCAGTCTACGGGATTCACAAAATTCGTCTCATAAACCACATCCCTGTTGTTTGTTTGTTTGTCCTTTATGCGTTCCCAAACGGTCCATCCAATTGAGATGAAATTTTGTACAGATGATCTCACTCCCGCGGAGCCAACTGATATAGTTTATGAGCTTAAAATCAACAAATTTTTCTCAAGCTCGTAAGAAAAAGGCATTATGAGCTTTAGAAACAGGCCCGCCTGTGGCCCGCCATCTTGTTCCAAGGGAACTCACTGTCTGATTAAACCAGAAATTAGTTGTGAACAGTAATGTTTCTTTGTGTGTGTGTATGTCCTTTATGCGTTCCCGAACGGTCCATCCGATTGAGATTAAATTTTGTACAGATGTTGTTCTCACTCCCACGGATCCAACTGAAATACGAGCAATGGGAAAGGGAGCATCAGAAACAGACAAGGGACGGGAATGGGAGCAGGGGCCAAACGCGTACTCTGTGCGTTTAGAGAAATGTATTCAATGAGACGCTCCCCGCCAGGGGCTGGGCGAAACCGGACCGGATCGTCTAGTATATATGCTACATGGGCTAGGTGTTTGTACATGTGTACGTATGGTGAGGTACATAAAATTGTTGGGGATATTTTTTCATTGATTTGAGCTAAGGAAGGCCCAACGTAAATAGGTTCCAAGTAGTTTTCTGGGAAGTAAAGGCATAAAGTGTAATATTGATCACATCATCTATCAAGTGCTATTGGTCTACAAATTTTGGGCTGGCACCATATACCCAGTACATGTTATGGCATGAGAAGAGCTCCATCACTGTTTCCTGTGACAAACAATTGTGGTGGGTTGACTGAAAATCTGAACATTCTAGATGCTTGTCTTCATGTCAGGTGGCTGAACTAATTAACCGCTGTTATTTTGTTTGTTTTTAGGGATGACTATGAAGTTTCATGCAAGGAACTCGACGATCTGGTTGACTTTGCCCTGGAAATGAAACCTGAAGGTGTTTTTGGGTCAAGAATGACCGGTGGTGGTTTTGGAGGCTGCACCGTGACACTGGTGAAAACATGTGCAGTAGACGCAGTTATTGCTCACATTGATGTAAGTACATGTTTTTCTATCACAAGATGTCTTCATATTGGGGGGGGGGGGGGGGGGGGGGTTCTTATTTTTAAAACATATATTGGGATGTGGTTCCTGAGACGAATGATGCAAATTCCTTGGACTGCCAGAGTAACTAACAACAATTGCCAGATAGAGGCTAATGAAACTAGACCATTATATACAACAATTAGAAAGAAACAAACAGCTTTCTTTGGTCATGTGATGAGAAGAGAGGCATTGGAGAACATCGTGACAACTGGAAAGATCAAGGGAAAGAGAGGCAGACCAAGTAAAATTATGCTTGATAAATTGAGACATGGCATGGAAGAAGGAGGCTTCCTGTACAAAGGTGACAAGATGACGCGTCACTTTTTGGGGGGACTCTATTTAGTGTTTTCCTTTGGATTTCGTGTGATTTCCTATGGATTTACTAGTGTTTTCCTGTGGATTATGTGATGTTATTTTGTGCTCTTTTATTGGAAGTTTTCAAAAGAAGCCACGGAAGGCAGGTGGTGGATGAAATTTGAGGGCAGCCGACAGATATTCGTTGGTCATGGTCTCGAATTCACGACAGCAGGCAGAAGAGCTCTTCTTGAGTCAATGGCTGCGGTCTCCGACCAGTACGGTCACTGCCATAGAGGAAAGCAACGGCAAACTACCTCTTTAAAAGTGCCTAGTATATCATGATTCGCTTAAAGACTGATCATCGCAAGACAAGGATAGAGACGTTAAAATTAGCAACATGGAACGTTAGGACGTTAAACAACGACGAAAAATTAGAGAACATAAAACAAGAAATTGAAAGGGAAAAAATTAATATTTTAGGTATGTGCGAAACGAGATGGACAGGATCAGGCATCAAGATTATTTATTCTGGTGGTGAAGATCGTCATAGGGGAGTGGCAATTATTTTGGACCGAAAAACATCAAAATCTGTTCAAGGATATTGGGCCGTGTCGGACAGAGTTCTACTAGTTAAATTAATTGGCAGACCTTTTAGATAAATATTATTCAAGTATTTGCCCCAACAGGAGAATCCAGTGAAGATAGTGTAGAAGAATTTTATAATGACATAGAGGCTGCCTTAAAGAAATGTAAAAATTCAGAAATAAACATCATAATAGGGGACTTTAATGCAAAAGTAGGAAATCAAGGGGATAGATACACAGTAGGAAACTATGGTTTAGGAGAGAGAAATGAAAGAGGATACAGACTCGTAGAGTGGGCAAAAGAACAGGAAATGATTGTAGGAAACACATAGTTTAAGCAACACCCTAGAAGATTATGTACATGGAGGAGTCCTGATAGCAGGATTAGAAACCAGATTGACTACATTCTCATTAGCAGAAGATTCAGAAACGCGCTAACAGTAGCAAAAACAGTTCCCAGTGCTGATTGTTATAGTGACCACAGATTACTTACAGGAACATTGAGGATAAAGTTGAAGAAAGTCAAGTATATAACAGGAAACACTAAATATGATTTGTGTACATTGAGTAATGACAAGGAAATACAAAACAAATTCAACATAGAAGTACAGAACAGATTTGAAATATTGTCTGATCTAGAGATATTATTCCAGGATGTGGATGATCAATGGGAAACGTTGAAGAATTCAATCAATGTGGCTGCAGAAACAACTATTCCAAAATTAAAGAAGGTGGGTCGTAAGAAATGGATGACTGAAGAAATTTTACACCTCATGGAAACAAGAAGACTCAACAAAAATAATTCTGTCAAATATCAAGAAATCCACAGACAAGTCAGAATATTATGTAAGGAGGCAAAAGAATCATGGCTTGAGGAAAAGTGCTTAGAAATTGAAAACCAACACAACAGTCAAAATACCAAATTAGTGCACAAAAGAATTCAGGAACTTACTAATAAAAGAACAAGTACATCAACAGGGTGTCTAAAAACTAAAGATGGCAAAATCATAATAGAAAAAGACCAGATTCTACATGTAAGGACAGATTATGTGAAACACCTTTATGATGATAACAGAGACGAACAGTATGATATTAGATTTAATAATGAAGGACCGCCAATTTTGGAGATTGAGGTTCGAAATGTTCTTAAGCATATGAAAGCTGGTAAGGCCCCCCGGTGCAGATAACATCACAACAGAAATGATTAAAGCTTTAGAAGAATTTGGACTAGAGCAAGTCATCAGACTGATGAACACATTATATGATACTGGAGATATACCTCCTGAATTATGTAACTCTGTATTTATTGCAATCCCAAAGAAATCAGGAACCTTGGAATGTGATCAACATAGAACAATTAGTATAATGAGTCACATCACAAAGATTTTGCTAAGAATTATCATGCAAAGAGTGAGGAAGAAGATGCAACCTGAAATAGGGGAAGAACAATGTGGGTTTGTAGAAGGAAAGGGTACAGTAAATGCTGTGTATATGCTGCGAACATTCCAGCTGGCATGGCACTTGATGTTGATGATATTGTCTCACATTATATATGTTATTACACAGCTGTGTCTCTTTTAAATTGTTCACTGTATTCTTGTGCCCATATAACTGAATGGAGTCTTGTTGAAGTGGCTGAAAGGGTATGAGCAGCAGATCTTAAACTTTTTGTAAACTGCTGGCCGGGTAGACTGTGCAAAGCCTACACCTAACGTTGTATTTAAATATTGACATCTCGTTGACAATGCAAGGGCAAGTTACTGAACGTAAAATTGTGTAGAAAATCAACCTGGAGTTGATTGCAGTGTCCTGCAGGGGTAGTGCAGCATTTTGTAATTACACACTCATTGACATACTTCAGCAATCAACAAATTACACACTCATTGACATACTTCAGCAATCTACAAATTACACACTCATTGACATACTTCATCAATCAACAAATTACTCATTGACATACTTCAGCAATCAACAAATTACCCACTCATTGACATACTTCATCAATCAACAAATTACACACTCATTGACATACTTCAGCAATCAACAAATTACACACTCATTGACATACTTCATCAATCAACAAATTACACACTCATTGACATACTTCATCAATCAACAAATTACACACTCATTGACATACTTCATCAATCAACAAATTACACACTCATTGACATACTTCATCAATCAACAAATTACACACTCATTGACATACTTCAGCAATCAACAAATTACACACTCATTGACATACTTCAGCAATCAACAAATTACACACTCATTGACATACTTCATCAATCAACAAATTACACACTCATTGACATACTTCAGCAATCAACAAATTACACTCTCATTGACATACTTCAGCAATCAACAAATTACACACTCATTGACATACTTCAGCAATCAACAAATTACTCATTGACATACTTCAGCAATCAACAAATTACACACTCATTGACATACTTCATCAATCAACAAATTACACACTCATTGACATACTTCAGCAATCAACAAATTACACACTCATTGACATACTTCAGCAATCAACAAATTACACACTCATTGACATACTTCAGCAATCAACAAATTACACACTCATTGACATACTTCAGCAATCAACAAATTACACACTCATTGACATACTTCATCAATCAACAAATTACACACTCATTGACATACTTCAGCAATCAACAAATTACACACTCATTGACATACTTCAGCAATCAACAAATTACACACTCATTGACATACTTCAGCAATCAACAAATTACACACTCATTGACATACTTCATCAATCAACAAATTACACACTCATTGACATACTTCATCAATCAACAAATTACACACTCATTGACATACTTCAGCAATCAACAAATTACACACTCATTGACATACTTCAGCAATCAACAAATTACACACTCATTGACATACTTCATCAATCAACAAATTACACACTCATTGACATACTTCAGCAATCAACAAATTACACACTCATTGACATACTTCAGCAATCAACAAATTACACACTCATTGACATACTTCAGCAATCAACAAATTACACACTCATTGACATATTTCAGCAATCAACAAATTACACACTCATTGACATACTTCATCAATCAACAAATTACACACTCATTGACATACTTCATCAATCAACAAATTACACACTCATTGACATACTTCAGCAATCAACAAATTACACACTCATTGACATACTTCAGCAATCAACAAATTACACACTCATTGACATACTTCAGCAATCAACAAATTACACACTCATTGACATACTTCATCAATCAACAAATTACACACTCATTGACATACTTCAGCAATCAACAAATTACACACTCATTGACATACTTCAGCAATCAACAAATTACACACTCATTGACATACTTCAGCAATCAACAAATTACTCATTGACATACTTCAGCAATCAACAAATTACACACTCATTGGCATACTTCATCAATCAACAAATTACACACTCATTGACATACTTCAGCAATCAACAAATTACACACTCATTGACATACTTCAGCAATCAACAAATTACACACTCATTGACATACTTCAGCAATCAACAAATTACACACTCATTGACATACTTCATCAATCAACAAATTACACACTCATTGACATACTTCATCAATCAACAAATTACACACTCATTGACATACTTCAGCAATCAACAAATTACACACTCATTGACATACTTCAGCAATCAACAAATTACACACTCATTGACATACTTCATCAATCAACAAATTACACACTCATTGACATACTTCATCAATCAACAAATTACACACTCATTGACATACTTCAGCAATCAACAAATTACACACTCATTGACATACTTCAGCAATCAACAAATTACACACTCATTGACATACTTCAGCAATCAACAAATTACACACTCATTGACATACTTCAGCAATCAACAAATTACTCATTGACATACTTCAGCAATCAACAAATTACACACTCATTGACATACTTCATCAATCAACAAATTACACACTCATTGACATACTTCAGCAATCAACAAATTACACACTCATTGACATACTTCAGCAATCAACAAATTACACACTCATTGACATACTTCAGCAATCAACAAATTACACACTCATTGACATACTTCAGCAATCAACAAATTACTCATTGACATACTTCAGCAATCAACAAATTACACACTCATTGGCATACTTCATCAATCAACAAATTACACACTCATTGACATACTTCAGCAATCAACAAATTACACACTCATTGACATACTTCAGCAATCAACAAATTACACACTCATTGACATACTTCAGCAATCAACAAATTACACACTCATTGACATACTTCATCAATCAACAAATTACACACTCATTGACATACTTCATCAATCAACAAATTACACACTCATTGACATACTTCAGCAATCAACAAATTACACACTCATTGACATACTTCAGCAATCAACAAATTACACACTCATTGACATACTTCAGCAATCAACAAATTACACACTCATTGACATACTTCATCAATCAACAAATTACACACTCATTGACATACTTCAGCAATCAACAAATTACACACTCATTGACATACTTCAGCAATCAACAAATTACACACTCATTGACATACTTCATCAATCAACAAATTACACACTCATTGACATACTTCAGCAATCAACAAATTACACTCTCATTGACATACTTCAGCAATCAACAAATTACACACTCATTGACATACTTCAGCAATCAACAAATTACACACTCATTGGCATACTTCAGCAATCAACAAATTACTCATTGACATACTTCAGCAATCAACAAATTACACACTCATTGACATACTTCATCAATCAACAAATTACACACTCATTGACATACTTCAGCAATCAACAAATTACACACTCATTGACATACTTCAGCAATCAACAAATTACACACTCATTGACATACTTCAGCAATCAACAAATTACACACTCATTGACATACTTCATCAATCAACAAATTACACACTCATTGACATACTTCATCAATCAACAAATTACACACTCATTGACATACTTCAGCAATCAACAAATTACACACTCATTGACATACTTCAGCAATCAACAAATTACACACTCATTGACATACTTCATCAATCAACAAATTACACACTCATTGACATACTTCATCAATCAACAAATTACACACTCATTGACATACTTCAGCAATCAACAAATTACACACTCATTGACATACTTCAGCAATCAACAAATTACACACTCATTGACATACTTCATCAATCAACAAATTACACACTCATTGACATGCTTCATCAATCAACAAATTACACACTCATTGACATACTTCAGCAATCAACAAATTACACACTCATTGACATACTTCAGCAATCAACAAATTACACACTCATTGACATACTTCATCAATCAACAAATTACACACTCATTGACATACTTCATCAATCAACAAATTACACACTCATTGACATACTTCAGCAATCAACAAATTACACACTCATTGACATACTTCATCAATCAACAAATTACACACTCATTGACATACTTCATCAATCAACAAATTACACACTCATTGACATACTTCAGCAATCAACAAATTACACACTCATTGACATACTTCAGCAATCAACAAATTACACACTCATTGACATACTTCATCAATCAACAAATTACACACTCATTGACATACTTCATCAATCAACAAATTACACACTCATTGACATACTTCAGCAATAAACAAATTACACACTCATTGACATACTTCAGCAATCAACAAATTACACACTCATTGACATACTTCAGCAATCAACAAATTACACACTCATTGACATACTTCAGCAATCAACAAAGCCTGGCATCTTGGCATGCAGCGTTTATTTTCCTACATCTCTCCTTCACACACAACTCTTTGTTACCTTTCTCTCTCTCTCTTGCTCTCACACACACAGTTACTCACATTCTCTCTCTATTACACTAACAACCTGGGGCAGAATGAAACCATGTAAATTATTCTATGATATATACAACAGTGAGCCTGGACACTGCCCATCCTCCCCACACACAACTGATGAGAGTAAGAGGAAGCATGGACACTGTCCATCCTCCCCATCCACAACTGATGAGAGTAAGAGGAAGGATGGACACTGCCCATCCTCCCCATCCACAACTGATGAGAGTAAGAGGAAGCATGGACACTGTCCATCCTCCCCACACACAACTGATGAGAGTAAGAGGAAGCCTGGACACTGCCCATCCTTCCTACACACAACTAATGAGAGTAAGAGGAAGCATGGACACTGTCCATCCTCCCCACACACAACTGATGAGAGTAAGAGGAAGCATGGACACTGCCCATCCTCCCCGGACACTGCCTATCTTCCCTGCACACAACTGATGAGAGTAAGAGGAAACCTGGACACTGCCCATCCTTCCTACACATGTGATCAGTCATCACATCTGAGTAGTAGATCTCTGTGGACTTCACCAGCTGGCAAAGATGATAATCCTGTTTGATACTTTGACACACTTTCTCACTCACAATGCCAGACTTTCTTGTATGCTCTCTCTCTCTCTCTCTCTCTCTCTCTCTCTCTCTCCTCTCTCTCTCTCTCTCTCTCTCTCTCTCTCTCTCTCTCTCTCTCTCTCTCTCTCTCTCTCTCTCTCTCTATATATATATATATATATATATATATATATATATATATATATATATATATATATATATATATATATAAGAAATGCAATGTATATGTATAACATATTTTTTTCATTTTCGTGTGGATGCTCATGGCTGTTGTAAATGTGTGTATGTGAAAGTGTGGGAGTCTGAGTATATTGATTTGAGTAACCATATGAAGGGATGTGCATGGTTTTATGTATGATTGAATACACATAGGCATGAGGGAGAGAGAGAGATGTAGAAAGAGAGAGAGAGTATTTATGCATGTATGTATCCCCATTCTCACAAAATTCCCCAGAGTCCATCTTCTCACAACATTCCCAGAACCCCAGCCACCCCTTTTTTGTTACATTCCCCAAAACCCTTCTTCTTTTGTCATTTTCCTGACCTGCTCTTCCCACAACTTTCCCAAGACTTCCTCTTCCCACAATATTCCCAAATCCCTTGCCAACATGCCAAGACCCATGGTGGATGTATACATGTGATGTTAGCAATAGTTATTGCAGTTTAACCTTACCAGACCGCTGTACCCATTCTTCAGGAATTTCCTATTCTGCAGCTAGACCGCTGAACCTAATTTTCAGTATTTTGCCTAGTACGTGAAAAACATGTATTACAAACTAAAAATAACCAACCAATCGTGGTAAAATCTCATGGTTAGTCATTGCAAATGTCTTCCCCCATGTGTTTGAATTGACTTTGTGTGGTTTAACGTGAAAAAGTGAAAAGCTGAAAAGTGTAAAAAAAAACCTTGCTAGGGGTGACAGACGCTATCTATGTCTAGAAAGTGTAACATGTTTAGTTTGGCAGGATAAAAAGCCCATCACATTTATTTCAAACTACCATGATCCAACTCAAAATGTTGTAATAAAGAGAAGAAATAAAGATGGCAGTGTGCAAGAAATACAGATGCCACAGCTGGCGAAAGACTATAATAAATATATGGGTGGCTGTGACAAAAATGACCAGATGACCCGCCTTCACCAGTCTCGTCGTCATTACCGCTGGCCCCGGCAGCTTTTTATAAAAAATTTTATGTGGGCCATTTATAATTCTTATATCTTGTATGCTTCAAAGCAGCAAGCTGCTTCAAAAAAGCCAGATTATTTCACCAGATATATTCAGAAACTGTGCCTGCAACTTATTGGTAGATACAGGACATCAGCCCACCGCCACCCACAAAAGGAACCCTGCCCTCAACGGATGACCCCTGGCAATCATTTTCCAGATATTCCCCCTGGGACATCGTCTAATCATATCTGTGTTGTGTGCATGGAAAAGCACTCCAGGTACAACAAGCAAAATCCCAGAGTGTCTTACAAAGACAATCCATGCAAGAAGGTGAAGAGCAACATCTGGTGCTCACTTTGCAAGAAGTACCTCTGTGTGAAACAAGGCTCATCCTGCTGGGTTGATTGGCATACACAGGTTGGCACTAGATGTAAGGTAGACCTATTTTCTACAGTGTCTCCAAGTTCCATCTTATTCTAACCTCTTGTTTGCATGTTACTAATATTTTTCTATATAATGTTGGTTTTTTCTCTTTAATGCTTAGGAGCCCAGGTATAGGGGACAGTTAGGGTTAGGGCCTCAGGTCTGGTAGGGGTAAGAGTTTAAGATTTGATCTTTGTTGCAGCTTTGTTTTGTTTAAATCTTGCTTGTATTGTATTTATCTTTGGAGTGTGCTTCAGATTATTGTTTATAAAAAACTGTATGGATATTTACCTTTTCAGAGCAAGTATAAGGCAACAGGAAACACTGCGACTTTCTACATCTGCCCACCATCAGATGGCGCCAGCAAGATCAGCCTGCACTAGAACTGACCTGTTGACCTTGTTAGCTCGTGAGCGTATCTCATTAACATATGCAAGATGTGTTCTTACAAGTGATTTCTCTTTCTGTAAATATTTCTGTTGGCTTTGTGCTAGTCTGCTGGAGGCATTTGTTTTCATGTTTACATTGATGAGGAGTGGCTGGCCGAGTGACTAGAATGCTGGATTCTCCCTCGGGAGACCCAGGTTCTAATCTTCGGTAAGGTGTGGGTGTTTTTTCTGTCGGAGGAAAAAAGAAAACTCTAACCTGCACAGTTTGTGGTGACTGCAATAACCAAGTGGCCTTAATTCCTCAGGCTTGAGACCCCCCTCCCCCTCCCACCATACACTGCAAGGTACTATGTAGGCAGTAAATGACAGTTTTTTGACAGGCAGTTGACATTGATCAGTATTGCAGGTTCGAGGGGGCTGGGTAGCAGGTTTGAGGGGGCTGGGTGGCATAGTGGCTAGCATGCTGGCCTGTCAGCCTGGTGAGTAAGTGTTTAAATCCCCATCAAGGAAGGCATTAAACCCGGGACGCCAGGCTGGCCCAGCCTACAAGGGTACCAGAGAATGTCATGGGAAGTAAAGTTGCCAGCATGATATTGACCATGTTACCCATCAAGTGCCATGTTGTCAATACAAATATGGGTTTGGCACCATATACCCAGTTCATATGGAAGAATGGAAATGTGAATTGTATTTAAGTTACCTAATGCAGGTGTTAGTGATGCAGGCATAATATGCATTGTGTTTCCTACTGTTATTTCGTGATGAGGGGCTGCAAGTTCTTGACACTGATACCTGTGTGTCATGTACATAAATCTCTTTGATTTTATTTCCAGTTATCATGTATAAGAGAAGTGTCTGTGAGACTTGAAATACATGAAATATTACAGAGATGTGAAATCATAGGAACAGCGCAGACACAAACGGACATTTTCATATGTAAGGCACTAGAGGATCACGCAAGTCCAGCCTGTGGTCGGCATCCACTAGATAAGCAGGAACCTGTGGTTCGGTGAGGTGTTGGGACTAGAAGGACACTCATGTCCAGTCTGTGGACAATGTCCACTAGAGAAGGCGGAACCTGTCGATCAGTGAAGTGTTGGGACTGCCACATGTTGTAGGTCTGAGTGCACGAAGAAATGGATGGCCAGCCTTTCCCTCTCGTAGTGGATGACAAGTGCAGACAGTAGACCCTTATCTTAACATGCTCCTGACATTGTCAGTGCACAGAATCTCATAATTCTGCCAGCGTGCCAGCTTTAATAGATGTAAACTGATTTGCCAGCTTGGCTATGTACAACAAATCTTCAGAAAACTACACATAAATTGTAAAGCTGTGTGCATATATTATTTTGTAATGTACGGAATGTTTGAATTGAATTGCATTATTTTAAAATGCATTAATCTGTGTGAACTCAATGTTGTAGTTGGTTGTTGTATTATACAAAATATACAAGCATGGCTGTTTCTCAGGTTGTTTTCCTAATAGAAATGGTATCAGTTGATCCAAATTGACTATCATAATTGCACATGGGTCAAATGCATAGCTGTTCAGATGACACTCCTTCCCCTTTTTTTGTGCTGTTGTGATCTCTTGGCAAGTTTAAGTTCAGCAGTTTGCAATTGCTTTCTGAATGACCGGCATCCATACCATTTTGTAAAAAACTGACGCAAGACTATCTGCTGCCAAATCGCCCACAGATGTATTTTCAACATGGGTATGCAGGATTACGAACTGCATCCGTAGCTCCTTTGTCATGGAGCTGGCCTATGAATGTGTGACAACTGATAATTCTTTCTATGGTGTAGTGTATGAGTGTGTGACGACTGGTCATTGTTTCTATGATGTATGTCTGTGAGTGTGTGACGACTGATAATTGTTTCTATGATGTATGTCAATGAGTGTGTGATGACTGATCATTCTTTCTATGGTGTAGTGTATGAGTGTGTGACGACTGGTCATTGTTTCTGTGATGTATGTCAATGAGTGTGTGACGACTGATAATTGTTTCTATGATGTATGTCAATGAGTGTGTGACGATTGATAATTGTTTCTATGATGTATGTCAATGAGTGTGTGACGACTGATCATTCTTTCTATGATGTGTAGTGTGCAAAAAGAAATGCTGTTGTATTATGCGAGATAGCAAAAAGAAATGCATGTATTATTGTTGCCACATTGTTTGTTGTTGTTTTGAGAATCTTCACGCAATATACCAAAGTGCATTAACAAAATATGCCTTTTGCTGAGTAATATTTGTTAACAAAAAAATAATTGATGTTGATACTGTGCAGCAGATTGTGTATCTGACATTGCTTGTTGATGCTAGAGAAACTGTGCTTCTGTGCAAAATAGCTATTTTGTATCTTTGTAGTGTGCTAGTTACCAGAAATTTTATTAACTTTGAAGTATTATTTTTTTTTTTTTTTTTGAGTGAAGTATTATTTTTTTTTTTTTTTGACGAGGGAAAATCATTACGTAACATGAATTTTAAAGTGCATGAAAGAGTGTGGATAATGGTAAATGTTATTTCAAGACACAGACTGGCTCTTAAGCAATACTCCATGTAGGGGTCGTGAGGATCGAGTAATTTGCGCATGCGCAATTTTAAAAAACATTTAGTTGTCTGTCCTTTACAGGACATAGCAGTCAACCCCAGCATTTTAGCTGTTCATGATTCCTGGGCACGTTTTACGTTTAGTAGTTTGCCATTGCTTTCTGAATGACCGGCACTTATATCTTTTTTGAATAAACCAGCGCCGCTGTGTTTCGAACCCATGTATACAGGATTATGAATCGCGTCCGTAACCCTTTCGCCACGGAGACCGGTGCATGCACAATATCAATTACAAAATGGCTGCCTTACTATTTACCTGTGCCATGGAAGAACAATGAAGTGTTATTCATGTGTTGTTGTCGTAGGGTGTGAAATCTACAGAAGAATGATGGTTCAGTATGGAGACAGTTGTTTGATTTGTATTGTGTGGGGAGAGGGTGTATGAATGGGAAGAAAGATTTCAAAATGGAAGTCAAACCATCGTTGATGAATCCCTGGGGAATGTCATAATGATCATCTTTTGGAATATCATGGGCCCTATCTTGGTGCATTCCCAGCAAAGAGGTGACACTCTGCATTATGATTGAAACACTGGGAACTTCTCTCAAAAAGGAATATTGTTGCTGCACAACAGTGCCCACCCTTGTATGGCTGTACATAGATGCATGGTGCAAAATTGATCTCAGGCCACACCCTGAAACTTTTTTCCTGAAGACACCAAAAAGCTAGTGGATCAAGTGTCTTGCCAGGCAGGGTGATTGTGTTGAGGAATAGCACACACAATGTCTGGTTCACACTATTGTACAAATGTTATTTGTAAAATGTATGTTACTTAATGATGTCCTCTCATAATTTAACTACTAGAAATCTTATTATAAACATTGTATACTTTGTAGTGTGTTAGTTAACTAGAAATGTGATTAACACATGCTTTTATTCTTTACATTTGCAAATGTCACTTCTCTGACATGATCATCAACATGATTTTGTATTTAATTTGGTTGACATATAAATGTTTTAAATAAATGCAGCTCTAGGGGCCATGTATCCACCATCAACATTTTTAGAATATCGTGGATAAAAAGAAAAACATTGATTCTTCTTATTCTGCGTTCATCCTGAGGTTTTTTTTTCCGGATGGGATTGTTTTGTGACTGTTTACAGCAGAGCTGCTTTCTTGTGCCATTCAGCCAACACATCCGATTTCTGCGGGCATTTGTTGACCAGGTGGTTAACTTTCCTGGGCAGCGCCACATACTGATTATAGGATATTCAAGGAATACAGCGCATAAACAACAGTATAATTTATTGGAAACTAAAATATAGGGTGTATTTTTAATGACTGTGTGGTTTTTTGAAAATATTGCTGTTCCAACTTTTACATTCACCCTCTGTGGAGTTCATCTATACTATAAAAGGCAATGTATGTATGTATGTATGTCCGTGCTTTATGCGATCGCGAACGGTCCATCCGAATGAGATGAAGTTTTCGACATGTTTTCTTTTCATTCCCGTGCAACCGTCATAGTTTTGTACTTACTAAAAGCTATTTACTTACTAAAATTTAATAATTTAAATTTACATTATCATTTCTATATGGCAAGGGGACTTCACATAAGAAAAGTTATTTCAAGGGGCATAACTTTTAATAACATTGCTATTATTTTATATATAGATTCTTGCATTGTTTTCAAAGATTTATAAACTCTTTGTCTACAGTTATTTACAGGCATATGAGTTATAATAAATAATGATATAATCTTTAAGGCATTTTCATAGTTTTCCTAAAAATAACCCATCTATTTTAAATAGTGATTAAAATTTTCTAACTCATCTTTTTATTTTTCTTCAACAGCACATAAATATTTTTTTTTTTTTAACATTCTCATATGTATGGCGCGTTACATCTACTTTGGGGATTATTTTTTGTTGTCAAAGAATTGCTTCATAAGAGATGTTGAATGAAAGAATGTATGAGAGGAGATAGAGAAGAAGGGCAAAATGTAGGACGGGCCTGCGATTTTCGTTCGTTTAAAAAAAAAGTAATTTTTTGTGAGAGAAAGTTAGGTGCATATCGTTTGCAGTCAACCCACCGCCCACCATTTATTGGCTGTTCGTGATATCTTGGTAAGTTTACTTTAGATAGATCTCTTCCAATCATATTTTCTACTATCAATCTATCTATTCTTCTATTCTATCTATATTTTTAATGGGAACGGGCCGAACATAGATAGATAGACAGACAGACAGACAGACAGATCGGGAACGAGAGCTTATATGACTACTTATATGAATTAAATGAGATGCTCCCCACCAGGGCCTGGGCGAAGTCGGGCCGGGTCGGACAGACAGATAGTCGGGAACGGGAGCTTATATGACAACTTATATGAATTAAATGAGATGCTCCCCACCAGGGGCTGGGCGAAGCCGGGTCAGATAGATAGATAGATCCCCGCCAGGGCCTGGGCGAAGCCGGGCCGGGTCATCTAGTGCAAAATAAAAGGTAAATACAAAACTTGGAACGGCAATATTTTCAAAAACCCCAGTATTTAAAATACACCCTTACTTTGGCAGTGCCTTGCAAAGAATAGTATTGTATCATGTTATCTGAAGAATAATATCATGTTTAATTACACGAGGGGGCTTCAAATAAATGCCTTAAATTTTTTTTTGTTGGGTGAATATATTTTGAAAAAGTAAAGAAGACGCATATCATTTTTCGATGTAGTCAATACTGTGTTCAGTGCAAGTGCTCCAGTGCTGTTAAGGTACTGGGATTTTTGTAGACAAATAGACTCTGGGGTCACTAACTCAGTGTGCCTGATCCAGTATTGAACAGGGTCTGTTAAAGAAGTCACGCCTTTTGAAACTTCCTACTTCATTTATACCCTTGCTGGACTGACAGGCATGCATTATCATATTGGACCTTTATTCACTGATGAATTTCTATAGATTTCACCCTTTCAAAAGACGGATAACAGAATTCTGCTCCTCTTTGGTGCATGTCAAAAGTGGTATGCCCTTATGACATCACTGTGTTCATCTGCACCATGATGCCATATTCTTAACACTCTTGACATTCTGTAGAACAATATTGACAGGATACAAGACAATGGTGTTGCTTTTGTAATTTCTGTCAAACGTGTAAGGTTATCATTTGAAGCTCCCTCGTAAATTATCTATAACTGCAAATATCTCAAGAAATGATACTAATATTTTACTAATACATATTCCTGTGTGATCATCATTGTTAATGTTTGTAAATATGTACATTAGATGTCAATTTGGGCTGATCTTGTTAGGGCAAGTCAGCCATTGTTCACAGATCCTGCCTTATCTTGCTGCTCTTCTACTGTTTTAAGGAATAAATGACAATAAGACATTGGTGACTATTTATTTTGAAGTAGGATGATTTGGTGAAACGTGTAAAGCTTGCCTGGTTTGAAAATATCACACATGTTGGTCTAAATACATCTCCAAATGAATGTGCTCTATAATAAGTTATCTTTGATCAACGAGATACTCAAGCTCCAAGCAAAGATTTACATTTAAGCTGTTAGACACATTAGGGGCGTTCATTTGAAACCCGTTCCAATGGCTTTATTACAAAAGCATGAAAGAAACATTAACAGGTGTGGTAGAATTAAACAAAGCATTCATTTTGAATGAATTATGCACCATGGGTTGGTCAGAAGTCGCCGTAGGCATTCAGGCAAGCATCCCATTGCTTAGGTAGGCGGCGAATGCCGTCCGCAAAAAAGGATTGTGGCTGCTCACTTAACCAAGTGTTTACAGCGTTCATTACGTCTGCATCTGTGTGAAATCATTGCCCCTTGAGAGCTTTTTTTAGAGGTCCGAACAAATGAAAATCACATGGTGACAAATCAGGACAGGATGTTGCAGAATTTCCCACTTCTTCCTTGCTAATGCTTCCTGCACAACCTTTGTGACATGTGGACTGTCGTAGTAATCCTTTATTACTTTAGTGTCATCCCTGGAGAGGGGAATCAACACCCACATTTTTATTAACCCAATATTATTGTCCTAGAGAAACCACCAGACTCCATCCACAAAACTCTGTCAGTCTGCAGACACCTCTTTCTTACTCTCACTCACCCCTAGATCATGCCCCCTCTCACTCTTCCCCAAAACAACATACT
This sequence comes from Cepaea hortensis, assembly GCA_963921405.1. Taxonomy (NCBI): domain Eukaryota; kingdom Metazoa; phylum Mollusca; class Gastropoda; order Stylommatophora; family Helicidae; genus Cepaea; species Cepaea hortensis. The sequence continues at coordinate 254,024,430 of OY992876.1, forward strand.
CAACAACTCTAGCTTTAACAAATAAATACAAAATAATTTATTAAAGCAAAGAGTATGTGTGTGAGAAGTATGTGTGTGTAATGTGTAGAATGTATGTCGAATTCTAGTGTGTCTGTAGATTCAGAGCAGCAGATCAGGAGCCAAGTCAGATGATCATCATAGCAAGGGTACGCCACAGCATGATAGGTTAGTACGTGAACACCTCACCCATTGATGCGTCTCTTCTTCCAGACGTTGACTTTCTCCGGGATCCACTGGGTCGACTAGATGCATGATCCTCCGAAAATAGTTATTGTATAACCTTAATCATGGATCTGTCACTCACTGTAAAGACTAAGGTCCCTATAACTCAGATAAGTACGGATCTCTATACCGTGAAAACTAGGTTTCAATGTCACAGGTCTCACATTTGTTCTAATCCATTTTCATAGATTGTCACACACAAACGGTTCTAAAGTACTTCACTGTACTAAATTATTCCACGAGAACGCCATGTTCAATGTTCTTTTCTATTCACTAGTGTTCAGTGGTATGTGGTGAAGAAACGAGTATCACCCAACCTGGGTGAATCCCTATTGTAAATGAATCGTTTATAATGTTTTGCTCAACCCTCTGGATCCTAGGCCCAGCATAAACAGTGCTGATTGTACTTTCTTCTGGGTATTTATTCATCTTATAAAATAAAGTGAATGTTCATTTGATGTTCTTTTTAATGAGAGTTGACCTCCATCAAACCCAGTGTAGAGCTTCCTCATAGACGTAGGGGAACCTTATGCAACACTGCATCACTCCTGGATGGCATCTACAACTTGCCATAAAGACATATGTTATTTAATGTTAATTAAATCGAACACATTAGATGCTCTCCAAATTTCCTAACAGCGGTACAGAAACGCGTCAGCTCAAGTCAATGTTCTTGTCTACACTCCTGTACACAAGTCTTGTTTTTGTCAAAGAGCCGGGAGTGTTCCAGTGAAGTTCTTTGAAGTCAATACCTCAGATGTTCCAGGGACAGATTATCCATTTCAGAATAAGTTCTCTCCCTTTTGTTTAATCAATGCTACAAGAGTAGTTTCCCCTTTTCTCTCAACAACAGCCCCCGTCTCTCTTTGATCCCGCTGGTCGGCAAAATAACCTTGACATATTTTCTGTCTACCCAAGAATTCTCAAGGACGGCGGTGCTGTTTCATCTCCCGACCACTCGTAGTAAACAACTGCAGCTGTGAATCAGACTGTCTGTATTATCTGTATCATATGATTGTTAATCCGCAGTGATTTCATGACATGGACGAGCATTATCGTATCATGCAGCAAAATCACACCGCGAGAAAGCATGCCGGATCATTTATTCTTGATGGCTTTTTTTGCAGCTCGTCTAGTGTTTGCAAGTAGTGGGTAGAGTTTATGTTGACACCAGATTCTTTAAAGTCTGCCAACAATAGCCCTTCATGGTCAAAATGTGCGCTCAGCATAACCTTACCAGCGGAAACCTGTAACTTGAATTGTTTGGCTTTCGGTGATCCAGCATGCTTCCATTGCATGCTCTTTCTTTTGCTGCTCGGCTCAAAGTGGTGACACCATGATTCATCTCCTGCCACTATGCGGAAGAGAAATGCATCACCCTCTACCCTGAAATGCAGCAAGTGGTTAAAACAACATCGCATGTGTTCCTCTTTTTGGTGGTCGGTCAACATCCGTGGTACCCACTGTGAACACACCTTTCCATATTGCAGTCTCTTATGAGTGTGACGAAACAACTGCAGATAGTCTGGTCTCTGAGTTATATCCCTTTGATGGGATGGTGAAGGGTTAGTCTCCCTGGAATTAGTAACAGTAAATAGGGGGTTTCCCGTCGAAAGTAGTGCATGACGTCACGATTCTGGTTATTTCTAGAGAAATCTAGAATGTCCCCCAGTAAGTGCGTACGTGGTCAAGATCACGCTAGACTCACAATGGCCTCATGGAACACGGGATGGTGGAACAATCCGTGACGCAGGACTTCTCCGTGGCTCATGGAATTCACTCGGCCCGTGAAGGCATTGTGACGACGCACTTAGCTGGTCGTGAGCAGTCGCCAGTCGGACCTCAGCGTAGAAAGATCGCAGAAATGTGCTGCTGAAATTTGATGTCAGTGTTTGCAGCCAGAGCGGGACATCAGCAGACAAGATTGTGATTTCGGAATCACAGGTCAGTTGAATACTTTGTCTATTGTTTAACTGTTGTCCTTATACCGCGCCTACCTTCCCGAGAGAATTATTCGCCGCCCGGAATCGTCTTTGCGAAGCGCATAAATTTACCGCCGGCCGCCTGCATTTTTAATTAGCGATTATCGATCGGCTAGGTAATGTGTTGACAGACGGAGCCAGCCTGCACGACAGCTGGGAGTGTGTATACACAATAGGCTGGAACGTGTGTTCTTTCTAGTACTGGTGTGAAACCTTTGTTTGTAGATTGATAGAATTATAAACTGTTTGTTTACAAATGCTTTGCATGGTTAGTGATATGTATGCTATTATCACTGCTTTGTGCAAGGAAGATTCTGGTACTTTACCAAGTGTGTAGCAGTGACTTGTTTGGTTTAGTAATTACACATGCAAGGCAGGTTGTTTGTCATTCATTACATAGAAATGGTAGATGCTGTTAATAATGATAAGTTAGGGCTTGTTATTATTATAGATGTATAATTTGCTTCGTTAGATTAGGATTGTAACTTAGATGTTAGATCAGAGGTGGTGATTATTCTTGGAATCAAGGGATGATTCAAGGGAAAGATCGGCAGGTAAGTATGTGCGGTGTAATGGTACCAGTGTTATTCCACGTAGGAAGAATGGTGTTACATTTATTGGATAACAGTTGATAGGAAGTATTTATGAGACCTATTGTCACTGCTTGTTTACATGTCCGTCCGCTAGAGTGGCCGTGCGTGTTCAATCTTGCGTATGTCTAGTCAACCGACTGGGAAGTAGGCCGGTCCGCCCGACCCGTTAGGTTGCAGGTCCGACCCCAAAGCGATCGTGCGTATCCGATGGTTGAATATACCCGACCGAGAGCGATGCGGAGCTCTGTAATTCAAGGCCGTTGCGTCTAGGTAGATCCAAGATAGGAACCGAACCGGGTCTGTCTCTATTATTCTACTCTTCCATAAACCTGACTCTGTTCATGGAGTACTTGAGGTACTGCCGTGAAGAAGGAGTAGTATGTTAGGGGAATGAACCCCCAAAAATGAGGAGCTGAGTTTTGGTAGAGGAGAGGCTGGGGGGCTTGCTACATTGGATGACGTGACCTAAGTTGTCACGGGACAAGATGCACGGGACCCACAGTAGCTGTGGGAAAGTGTATTGGTGGAGGGCCACCAAAGTTGTGCTCGACCGGCACAGAGATGACCGACCTGAATAAAAGTCAGTTAAAAAAAGGCAACTCAGGTTCTGGGACAGGGATCCCAGGACGGAGCGATGGCTGTGATATGAGTTTGTTATTTAAGTTTAACAATTCATGAGTTATCCTTAGTTAATACTATAGTAATGAATTATAAGGAGTATAATTTATTATGGTCATATAGTTATTAATGTGTGTAGTTGATCAATCCACGGGTGAAAGGATTGGTTAATTGGTGAGTATGTGTGGAAGGAGGATTGGTCCGGCTGGGCACCTCCTAGATAAAGTAATCACTACACTGAAAGGAAGTAGGTGTATTTGTTGATTGATGATGGAAGAAGAAACAGGAGTGGACTAGCACCAGGCCAAGGATGCTTTGACAGAGTCATACAGTCGACTCTGGTGCTAGGGGGTTATCTGTAGCCCAGACGAGTTACTTGACTATGCACAGGTGTACTATTGCTTTCTCTTACATCATCATACCTATACATTATAGGTAAGAGTGGATCTATGATGTGATGATCTCATACATATATCTTTATTGTATTATGTATGACTGAGAGGCAGGTGTAATGGTGGAGATGCAGTTAGTTCTTGTTGTAGTTGAGTACTCACACCACCCCCTCCATGTTTCAGGATTTGTTATTGCTATACTTAAGGAGATTCCGAAGTTTAACCATGAGCTCTAAGGGACCGGCTCATTCCAGTGACGATCAAGATGATGGTTAAGGCATTACTGGGAGCGGTCATCGGAATCTGCCGAGATCAACGATTGAAAAGTCTGAGTACCGAATAAGTCGGTAGGTCTATGCTATGACCGCCGCAGAGAGTCCGACGAGTGTCAACAGATCCCGGTAGGATCCAAGACTGAAACATCTGTTGATTCTAGCCAGTGAAGCACTGGTGGAATTCGAACTCAGTGAGGACCTTGATGATTGCAAGGTAGTGAATTTCAAAGTTGATAGAAGTGATCTCTGTTACCAGTCACCATGGCCTGTTTGTTATGCTTCCGGCCCGGCTGGGTCGTCATGGGACACCTTGTATATTATCATGCTTGAGTGGTGTGTACCTACAAAGGTTTACCTTAGTGAAGCCGAAACTTGGTCCAGTGGCCTAAGACATTGATTTACTTATTGGTGTAAACACCGGAGTGACATGCTTGAGAGGGTATGGATCTACCCCATTCCGAGGTGTTGAACATTGACAGTGTATGTTAGGATGTGATTGATACCCATCGACCAGGGTAGTTACTTGTGAATTTGTGAAGATCTATTATTCCAAGAGACATGGGAATAGGTGAAGTGTTGTATTCACCGGTTAGACTTTGGAAGTGACATTGTGTGTATGTGGAATAGGTGAAGGGTTATATTCACCTGTTAGACTTTGCAAGTGACATTGTGTTTATGTGGAGCGAACGCTCATGTTATAGGTGACGTATCAGTGTGTCAGTCACTTACGAGACAGAAGATCATCCAGGCTCTTGAACATTAGGGTACGGTGCTACACGTACTTGTCTGCAGTTGGGAGACAGCTAGTATTCTAGGATCGGCCCAGACTTCATCCGTAGAGTGTGACGGTGATATAGTACGACATCAAGGGAGGATCCTTGATCACCGGTGCAGTGTCGGTCAGGCAGTGGTACTACGCTTGATCAGCCCGAGAGTTGGATCACTGTAAGAAGAGGGAACTTTGGAGAGACATCAGACCTTGGAGTTCCTGTCCACTGGAGGTTCCTGGGTGAGTCATAACCACGACAGGACGACCGCACGAACTATAGTCACAGTCTCTATGATGAAGAAGAGTCATCTGTAGATCTGCTCTTGTACATATTGTCTTATAGTCCGGCTTTCAGCCATCCTTCTCTGTGTTGCAGTTGACGTAGTTATGAATTAAATTTTGTTCTGTTAGCTATGACTTTGTGCTGTGGTATGACTTGTGTTTTGTCCGAGCCCCTTTGGGGTAGGAAACCCTAGGTAGGGGAGGGGAGGTTCAGCTGTTTCGGCTTGTGTGGGGCCTGGTAGATGTGAAGTGCTAGTGAGGTGGTTGGAGCAAAGGCTGGGGATATTATCTATAGTAGCAAACCAGTCCAAGCCCCGGCGGTCTTGTTACAATGAGCAACCTTTTGAATTGTCCCAATTGACACATCAAATTCTTTTGCTAGCGAACGATTGCTTCGACAACAGTTCATCTGTACTGCTGCATCAATTTTGGCGATGGTTTTTTCTGCTGCAACAATATGCGCTTGACCCGGCCGTCAAAGATCTGTCGTGAACTGATGTCCTTTCCGAAACATTCATGCTCAGTCTGTCACTGTTGTCTTCGACATACATTTGTTACCATACGCTGCCTGCATTTTTCGATAAATGTCCATTGGTCGACATCCTTCAAATGAAACTGAATCAACACTCTTTAAGCTTCTTTGGATGGATTTTGGATCAACCCGGCCATTTTCTCAACTGTCAGAAACTGAACCTATGCATCAAGGGACGATAAGCACTTGCTCTTTTATTCATTGGTCAGTACTTATCACATGACTATGACATGATCATGTTCAATGTACGAAATTACGCGCGGTGCGGCACAAATGGATTTCAAATGATCACCCCTTATATATATGAGGGTAAGTTATAAGTAAGTCACAAATGGCTGTAGAAAAATAAATACACATGATAACTTGAAACAAGTTTATTTTTATACATACCTTGTCCCTTTATTTCTCAACATAATTTTGACCAATATTGATGCACTTATCCCATTGTTTTATCAGTCCTCCCAAACTGGATGTATAGAACTGTGTGCTCCGTGAAGGTTAACCCGGTCAACAAATGCCCGCAGAAGTCGGATGTGTCGGCCTAACGGCGCAAGAACGCAGCTCTGCTGTAAACAGGCACAACGCAATCACATCCGGAAAAAAAAAACTCCGGATGAACGCAGAAGAAGAAGAACTGTGTGCTCTGTTTTCTAAACCACGTTTTCACTTCATGTTCAACTTCGGCGTCGTTCGCGATATGTCTCCCACCAAGGTGGGTTGTCAGAGTTTATGCTGACAAATGTTTGTCACATAAAGCGGTGCATAGCTGGGTAGAAAGTTACGAGAGTGAGTCAATAAGTCAATAAGAAGAATTATGCGATAACAGTACATGATGTTGTTTTGGTTCAAGTGCAGAAATTCACGGAACATAGATCAACTGGAAGATGCACAACAGCGATTAAGAGTAGAATATGACATGCAGGCACGGTATTTAAATGAAAGTATCTTAGTCATTTTTCATTTAACGTATATGACAAGTATCTTAGTCAACAAGGGTGTGTCTTGTCACCAGATCTCTACTCCCTATATACCGAAGTAATAATGAGAGCGATCAAAGAGATGCCAGCCAGGAATACTAGTTGGAGGTTATAATATAAACAATATACGCTATGCAGATGACACAGTATTGTTGGCGGATAATTTAAGAGACCTTCAACACAATTATTGGATATTGTAGTAACAGAGAGTGCAAGGAAAGGACTCTCCTTGAATATCAAGAAAACAGTAACAATGGTGATATCAAAGAAAATGGTGACACCAAAATGTGACATAGACATAGAAGGGAAAATTCTTAACCAAGTGGATAATTTTAAATACCTAGTGGCATATATAACATCAGATGGAAGATGTACAACAGAGATTAAGAGCAGAATAGGTCATCGGCATACATTGCTGCTTTAATTCCATGCGGTAGATTAGCAACAAGATCATTGATGAAGATTAGAAAAAGTGTGGGGGACAAGACTCCGCCCTGGGGAACACCGTGATGCAGTAGTACTTTCTTGCTCTTGAGTCCGTCTATCTGTACTCGGGCTCTTCTGTTGTGCAAGTATGTTTTCACCCATTGGTACATTCTTCCATTGACTTTGCAGTTTCTCAGTTTCTTGTGACGTGTAGTGAGAATTTATATCATACACGTTACTTACCAAGAGCCGTTTGTGTACGATCTCTCTTCTTGTCTGGTTTCACCAAATAATGAGAAAATAACCGCTGCGTGTCCCTTCATATACGGTCGGCGTGGTTAAATCACCAACTAGAATGTGGGCAGTCCAATTTGGTTGGGATTTTATTGTAAAACAACTAGATATTCTGTTTAAAATATGTCTAGTCAGCGATTCTACCCTGTGTGTATCTATAGACACATTCAGCTGTTTTGAGAATGTTTTCAGGCATTTCCCAAAAATCCCCCCCCCCCTAAAAAACAAAAAAAAAAAAGCTCTGGCCATGTTAAGGTCAGTTCACCACCCTATCTGCCAGGTCAGGTCATCCCGGGTTTTTCTTGTGACGTGCCTAGACACGCTTTCACCAGCAGCTGCACGATGAGTTATCGGGAGTTCACTTCTTCGTGAGTTCAGGTCAGAGAAGGTCAACGGTTCTAGAGTTGATTGGATTATCTCCTATAGTTTATATAGTCAATAGGAATACTGAGATCACAAAGGTATACAGAGAGAGAGAGAGAGACCAGATCATGTAGATGCTGACAAGGGAGAACAAGAAACTCAAGATCACCAGTGCTGAGAGGATCATCGGAAAGAACAACATCCCCTCCACGGTCGTGACAGTAACATCAGAGGACCGAGTGATCCCTCAATTCATCATATGGGACAAGACAGACCAAGTTCCAGAGCACTACATACCGAGAGTGCTGTAGTGCTTTAAGTGCCAGAAGTTTTGGCAGACCCGTGCCACCTGCAATAGTAAAGTAGAGGTGTGTAGATACTGCACCGGACCCCACCCATACGGTCAGTGCCAGCAAGCAAAGACCAACAAGGTCTTCAGGAGGCCCAACCCTAACAGAAAGTGCGCCAGGTACCTCGACTGCCCCTGCCACCAAAACAGCAAGAAAGCCATGAAGATTGCCATTTGGAACCAACCTACCATATAAAGACGATAGGAGGCAGTACGAGGCAACCAATCGACTCACAAAAAGCGCAACTGGACGGACAACTGAAGAACCTGCGATCAAAGTTCAACAGCATGGACGAAGAAAAAGACAAGACGCAAGAGACTCAGATAACAGCCGCTCAGCAGATCCTGGACGAAATGAAGGAAGTTCGGCAGAAGATTGAGCAAGATGTCGCTCGAATGACAGCTATAAAGGCGGAGACAGAAGAAAGACTATCAAGCATGGAGGAAGAACAAGACAAAATGCAAGAAACACAAATGGCGGCCGTTCAGTGCACCCTGGACTGTCTGAAGCAAATTCAGCAGAAGATTGAGCAGGATGTCGCTTGTATGGCTGCTATAAAGGCTGAGGCTGAAGAACAACTATCAAAAATACAAGAAGTGAAAGAACAGACAGAGGATACTCTACGAGAGATATTAGAACTTCTCAGGACCAAGACAGACAAATCCGAATCAGAAGATACAAGAACACAGTCAGAAGAAGAAGCAACAGATGAAGAACAATATAGCTCACCACCACGATCGGGCTGGCGAACACCGAGAAGATTCGAAGACAACCCAAGACGGGGTAATAGGAGGAACACCAAGAGAGACGACAACTGGTGAAACTCCCTGAAGAAAACAGCATCATAATACGGGGTGAGCACACAACAACTCAAAGCCTGAACAAGTGCACGACTCTGTCCCGACATGAAAAACCTAACGAGAAAGGAATGAATACAATCAAGCCATGAGAAGCCGGGAAGCCGACAACAAGCAGCCCAATGTAACAAAGACAAACTACAAGCTACACCATAAATACCCCAATTATAGCGAAGTCTAAAACTCTAAGGCTGAAAGGGGTATTCTTACCAAAAATTGGATTGGATTGGACAGATCAATGTCTACGGCCATACCACGTTGAAAACACCGGTTCACTTCCGATCACCAAAGTCAAGCAATGTCGGGCGTGGTCAGTACTTAGATGGGTGGCCACTTGGGAGCACCACGTGTTGTAGACATATTTTTTGTTTGTCCGTAGTTAGTTATCCTCATTGCACATCGAACCATTCAGTCCATAAGTGCTCGGATCCCCTCCTCAGCAAATCCCGCAGCGTGTAGCGGCTAACGACGCCAGTTCTGTGTTGGTTTATCAATCTTCTTTGGCTTCCTGCGTAGTGTTCTTGTTTGGCCACACCTCTTTTAATTTGCTGCTCTCGCAGTCTTGCCATTGTTGTAGATTCACAGTCATCACTTGGTTCTCGCAAAAGTCTTACTTCTCGTAGAGCATTCAGAATGTCGGCCTGGTCCATGGCGCGTCCGCCCTCCACAGTAGCCTCACCTGCGAGCTTGTCAGCCCGCTCATTTCCTTGTACTCCCGCATGCCCTGGCACGAAGATGAAACTAATCTTTGCCAGTCGAGACCGCTCCAGAGGCAGCAACCATTCTCTTCGGATCGACCCCTCCTCTATCCTCTTGATCATGTTCATTGAGTCGCTAAGGAAACAAGCCCTAGTGAATGTCTGTGTCTCGGGCCATGTTATTGATTTACTTACTGCCATGACTTCCATGGTCAGGCTACTTGTGGTTTCAGTAAAAGCACCACAGTCCTCCTTCACAATTCTCCCTCCGGCCCGAGCTGTAAAGGCCCATGAGCTTCTCACATGTCGGACGACCGACCCATCTGTGTAGATGACCGCGTCACCGTCTAGCGAATTCTCGAAAATCAACGCTTGTACTTCAGCCTCAACAGCAGCCGGATTTTCTTGTCTGCATTTTCTGTCAAGTTGGATGCAAACTGAAAAGGATGTGCAGAAGTCTGTTGGCACTTGCACCCACTCCTCGCCAGGTTCTAAGTCCTCAAGTGAACACACCTGTTGAAGAATGTCTTCGGCTTGACCCATCCACGACCGTCCTCTTTTTAACCTGCTGCCCTTCACCTTCCTAATTTCACTATGCAGTGGATGTTGTGTGTTTGCGTTAATTCTGAGGTAGGCGCGTGCCCTGCAATCTTGTATTCTCTCTTCAATGGTTGGAAACCCAAGAAGGTAGCGCATCGCCCTGCATGCTGTATCTCTTGTACATCCAAGAATAATGCGCATAGCTTCATTCTGTATCCTTTCCATCCGTTCTATCTGCTTATGGCTGAGAGTCAGGATTGCCATTGCATACTCCAAAACAGACATGACCAACCCCTCGTACAGAAGACATAGATGGCGCTGCTCACAGTTTGCTGCCGCCATCACCCGCATCGCTGCCAAACCCCGCTTGGCCTTTGTTATCACCTGATTTGTTTGTCCTTGTCCGTGAACAATATTAGTTGTCTGCTTTGTAGGTCCCTAAGTCTGTAAGCATCATTAGCACTCCGGACACACTCATCTGTGCTCAGTTTCCCTCGGGAAAACACAAACCCGTATGTTGTAGAAATCATTTTTTCTATTTTTCATCCAATTGCCATATGTTTTGGGGGGTCTGTTTTTGATGTCTGCTTTTAAGTAACTTAGTTTCTGCGAACCATAGAGCTTCAGAACATGACACAAATGCTAAGTCTCCCTCGAAGAATGTGGTCAGGTACAGGTAGGTAGAAGTAGCTTTATTTTACTAGGGCACTGCCAACGAGCCTTTTCTGACGTAACTAGGGGTATTGAGATGCGGCTACGTTGACACTCTTTATGAAAGACACACTGACACACCGTGAACATAACTCGTTACCGCAGAGTGCTAGAATGGCATCATGTAATGTTTCTATGCGACACAACCACTGGTATATTCCGTGTGACATATACACCCACGACATTAGTTTACACACCTATTGTAGTACGTCCTGCGATCCAGGCTATCTAATCAACTACAATGGTCTACACATACACTCTTCTAAACCCTACTTACAGTTCCGTTAAACATGGCCGCATGGCGCCTACATTCACCGGTCGGCAACCTCTGCACACGGCACACCACTCGACTCCGTGCTGTAGAGTGAATATGTCTGGTCGCGGCAACGCTGTTCTCAGCCATCAGTACACGCTTGAAATATCTATCGCCCACTCAGTTACTTGCCGTCGATGTCTATCGACATTTCATTCCGCCAGTCAAGATTAGTTCCCGTCTCCTCGTCGTACGATGTGTACCCAATCGTCTCGAGCTCTCCGACTCCCGTCTTTGTTTCACTTTCTCGACCTTTCCTATCACGTGGCCTAATCCTCGCAATCCTATTGGCCCTTACGAATAACCGATCTCCGGTGTCTTTATTTCCTCTGACCATCCATGACAATTTATCCTACCATTGTTCTATAGTAATCTACTCAACCAGAATTTACTTAACCAGACTCATGGCATATGCCCCCCGCAATTTCAAAATGTTCTAACATTTTTGGGTTCTTCCTTATCTCTACACTTGACATGAGTCAGCTTGGTCGCACATGCCTGTCATCTGGTCGCACATATCTGTCTACTGCCTCATGCCCTAGAGCTTGCATCTCAGTTCCCTTTAACTTCCCTCTGTGTTACGTTGATATCCTGCTATACCTTCACACAAATTATAATGTCGGACACGAATATCCGTCTATTCCCAAATAGACCTCGTGTGACCTCAACCCCCTTTGTGTTCGGCAAGTTGAGGACCAACCTACTATGAGTCACAATGTCCCACCCCGGACATTCCCATAAGGTTCCTCATTTATACCTCGGTATAAGCAACTGACACCCTCCCCAGCCCTGGGTGCAGGAACGTGTGTATTGCAGACATATCAATTTCACACCTATTTTGTTTAAGCTCTTATCTTGCTTCTGAGTAGTGTATCTTACGACTGTGGACCTTCTTGATGCGAGTAGATATGACTCTTGTATTTATCTTGTCAACGTGTGTGTGAGGTCGGCTGCCATTAGTTACCTTTTGCTATGGTGTTCGCTTGTGCTCTATGGCTAGATATTCCCTTCACTTTCCTTTCTCTATTTGATCCTGGTATCTTTACTACTAACTTTCCCTTGTCGTGTTCCTAATACCATGACCCTTATGTACATCTACTACCATGCCAAAGTACTTCATGTTAAAATATATGTACAAAGTACTATCACTTGGTACTATTATCAATGGTACTACTAATACTCCTACTCCACTATCCTTGTATTCTTTCTTTCACCTGTACTTGTACTCTGTTCTCTCTCTCTCTCTTTCATTCTCTCTCGTTTTCATCCATTCATCCCACTTTTCTCTCTCTCTCTTTTTTTTTTTTTTTTTTTTTATTATGCACTCACCTCAAATGTTCCGTCTATGCCTGTACGCTTCCTGTATACCGGTGTGCAAGTATCCCGGTTGTGTTCAAATTGATTCTCATTTGCACAAATTCCTACTCTCAGTCTTCTCGTCCCCTTTCTCTCACTTCACTGTCACTCCTCATATTCGTATGTTATGTACGTGTTACCACCATCACATAAGTTTCTCCTACCAATTGTACATGTCTGTCTCTCCAATATATAATATTGTAATAACACCTGAATAGTATATAAAATTGGACTCACATGTAGCATTGCAAGCACTATTCAACTTTCACTCTCCCATCACTATCAAATCTGTGACATCAATATGTATCACTGGTAGTAGTGTCTCAGTTAATTTCTTCTTCTTTTTCTTTTGTGTTATGGGTGTAATATGTGATGTATCGTGGTTTTAGACCCACTGTCAACCATTCTGCTTTCGCAGATGTCAATTCTTCTTTTCTTCCTTTGCGATCATTCATCAGTTTCTACCAACATCTCATTTTATACGTTCTGTGTTACCATCAGGTACTAGTACCATCAATAATGTTACACTTATCGCTAAAATTACATGCATACTGTTTGTGAATATACATGGCATGATGATTATGATCGTAAGAATGTACTGCTGTTTATGTATGTACTTATAAGCCAATAAAATGATATTATTTATCTCTATATGTATTATGAGTTTTGTTTATTGAATGATAGTGAATGTTATTAACTATTACTCCCTTGGTTGGTTCTGGCGGGTATCTGTCTTCGCTGACTGTATCTTCTACCAATCAGATTCCCAATCTTCACTTGCGTCTGTCTGTCTCAGCCTCTTTAGTCAGCTAGTGAGGTAACATCTTTGAGGTACCTTCGACACTATCTCTTCTGCTCAGTCATTTATACCCCTTAGCTATCTGAAATTAATAACAGCCTTAGATGTATATATATCCATACATGCATATGTATGGTTACATATTTGCATATTATATTACCACAATCATATCAAATTTCCTACATTGACATGTTGTTCTCATGGTCAGTACACCAACGTGCTATCCACTGGATCAGTCACCTTGTATGAACGCATGGTTTCCTAGATGATAGTATTACCGTATACCATATTGTACTATTGGGATTCTGTCCCTAATCTGACCAGATCATCTTGTCATATAATCGATGTGCCATTTCTTAGGTCCTGTCATGGCTAGCATTCACAGATCTCATATAAATGTTTTAACCACACTATTACACCTCTGTACTGTTTTTTCCACTGATGACTTTACCATATCATCATGTTACTTCAATCAACATTATACCTATCAATGCATTCATTCTACAACACCAATTCTATCTATACCAATCACATACACATAGCTTTTATACACTACAAGTATATACAATATACATATCATACGATAAGAGTTTCACGTAGGAACATGTGATGACTCCTTAACATGTAGTATTGTACAATGATTTGCATCTTCTTGTGTAAGATATGTTGTTATTGATTTGAACTTATCTATTTCTTTTGTCTTTTGTTTCCTTTCCTCATCTGTTAACCCTATACTTTTCCAATACCTATTCCAATTCCTTATTTTGATGTCTTGTGTTCGTTTATTTATTTGATCTTTTTGGAATTTCCTCTTGTTGCCATTGTGCTAACAGAGCGCCTGTGTCAGTGTACCGTACCTGTGGCCTCTTTGGGGGAACTTCATTCTCCCAACCAGATTCTGTGTAGTCTGTAACATCTGTTTGTTTTATCTTCACCTTCTCTTTTGACCTTTCTTCTTGACTGTTTTTCTTCTTGTATACGACCCCTTCGTCCTGTAACCTATACCCAGATACTGACCTAATCTCTTGTGCTGAACATGCTTGTTGTACCATTTGTTTTTCTAACCTGTTAGCACATGTGTGAGTCAAGTATGGCATGAAAAATTGTTTCACCGTTGCTGTGCTGTCGTTGAATCGTGGACAATCCACTCTAAAGTTTTCAACACCAAAGACTACTTTCTCCTTTTCATACTCTGTTAGGTCTGGCCTAAAAATTAATGTATCCCACGTCAGTTCTTGCTGTGTCAACTGTCTTAGTTCTTCGCAATTATCAACTGGTCCATGCCTGTCGTCCATGATTGTGTCGTCATCGTCGGGACACGTTCCCTATACGGTCCCTATACTAGGGTCCCTTGTTTGTCCTTGATTTCTTCTGTATTCTTCGTCTGTCTGGTAAATGTCTGTTCCTATGTCTGATGGGTCATCCTCTACTTTAATTTTAATGTCTTCTGTCGGGAATGCCCATGCCGCATCGCAATCTGCTATTTCTAAGTTCTCTTATTCCCATTTGTTTATGTCCTGGGGTGTGCACTCTTTGACCTCTGGGATGTTGCCCAATATTAGCTCTGTTGTGGGATGTGGTAACACTGCCGCTTTTTTTCGCCCTTTGTAGTAAGGACAGTCAATGTCTGTCCAAGCTACTCTATACTGCTCTAACGCCCCGCCAAATGTTCTGCACGTCACTCTGTCGTCTGTATAGTCTTCGTCTCTTACCATCTTCCAGTCTACCCCCACAATTGTAGTCCCTGTGTCTCTAACCATTTTCACTGCAAAACCATTCACTAATGCTCGCCGAACGTCCAGATTTCCGTTTGTTATGTATGCAGAGTTGGCTTCCTGCATATACACTTTGTTGTCAGTCATGTCGCCCTGACTGTCATATATGTGTGTTGCATTCGTGTCTTGTTGTTCGTCCTCGTCGCTGCTGGACATGGCGTATGCCATGTTGGTTGGTGTCTTCATTCAGTTTTCTCAGACTACACGTCCTTGCCAAGTGGCCATAGCTTCTCCATAACCAGCATTTCAGACTGTCTCTATAGTCTGCATGCCTATTGCTTCTTCTGACCGACAAGTTCTTGAGGTATGACTTATACTCAGGATTTCGGTCGCACATTTCCAACGACCAGTGTTGGCGATCACAATATTTACATTCTCTTACTGGCCAGTTCGAACTACGTCCGCTTGTCTCAGTGGGATTTGTGTATATCTATTCGTTGGTTGATATTTACTTCTGGGTCCGTATGATTGCCTTCGATCAGAGAACCTGGCAGCTGCTCCTACTATAAGTTCTGGCTGTGCCCCCTCTGCAAAAATCTCCCTATGGGCATTATAATACGCCTCACCCTTGGACTCCATTTCAGATATTGTGGCGCATTTATTTTCAAGCAGGAACGTTGCCATGGAGTCTGGCACAGCTGAAATAATTTTATCTCTCAGCATCAGATCTCTGTGCTTTTCGGGGTCGTTGCCTACTCTAGCTGCCTTCAGCCATTTGTCATATAGAGATTGAGTTTCGGCAACGAAATCCATGAAGGTTTGGTTCGACTTCGGAGTCAGCACTCTAAATGCGGTTCTAAGACCCGCCTCATCTAAACTAAAATGTGCCAAGACTCTTTCTTTGACATAGTTGTAATCAGTTCGCCGATGCTCTAGGATGCCCTCTACTACCTTCAATGGCCCCAGGGCCAAATGCTTATGGAAGAGGATCGCCCACTCTTTAACTGGCACCTTGTAGTGGTTCATCAACACTTCGAAGTTGGTAACCCATGCAGAGATGGAATCCCCTTGTGCAAAGTTCCTGATGATACCTTGATATCTTCGAATGGGGTCCAATGCTTTGGCTGCCAAATTAGTTTTCGCAACTTCAGTCTCTTTCTCCAGTTCTAGCATCTTTACTTTAATACTACCCTCCACATCTTTGTCTTTTAATGTTAATTGTACTGCCAGTTTCTCTTTTTCGAAAGCTAGTGCTGACTCTTGTGCTGCTAATTTCTGCAGCTCAAGTTCTTTGGCGTCTTTAGCTGCCGCTTCTTGTGCTGCTAATTTCTTTTCTTCGAGTTCTGCTTGTGCTGCTAATTTCTGCCTTTCAAATTCTCTGGCTGCTGCTCTATCTTCCTGTTCTTGCTTCTGATGTTCAGTCACTTTATTCTCCGCCCACGTCATAAGCTCTTTCCCTGTGAAACCACACTTCTCACCTAAAGCTATGAAGTCTGCCAAGGTAGACATTATTATCTGCTATCTATTAGTCCGAATATCTATATCACTATCAGTACACACAGTCAGTGTTGTCGCTGATCTTTTTTGGTAACCTGTAACAAAAGAGGTTAACTAACCAACATCATCCCTGTGGGAGAACAATCTAATTCATCAGGCTGATTGCACAATACCATACAAAGGTGTCTAATAGCTCTCTGTAATTGAGCAGTACACCTAGAAAATTAATTAGAATTAACTTGCCCTGTATATATCCAGCAATGTTTCCAGTGGCTTGATCCCGATGCTCGGTTCACTTCCGCTTGCTTCTGGGCTTGATCCAAATCAGCGTGGCCGTCCCCGTTTCACTCACAGGTCGACAAGGATAAACTTGGTCGTCAGGTGCAGCTCCTCATCAATGGTGTAGATACCTCATAGTGTACTACTCACTGTCCTGGAACAGATACTAGTTTTGACATAATTAGTCTATGCCGGCTATATAGTGCATGCAGCCCCCCGAATACGGCTTCACACTGTTATTCTTGTGGCAGGATGCTATACTGTTCGGGATATTTATATTGTTCAGGATTTCTTAATATTAAGGTGTTGTTGCTTATGCACAACGCCAAGTTAATCAGAAATAATAGCGTTGAGTATCGACGTATGTTCCGTTGTTTGTATTGCTGCTACTCATCTTCTTAGCTTTCGCAGAATTGGCGGCTTACCCAATCCATTGTACTTTGCAACATGAATGTTAATTTTTATGATGATACCTCACTTTGAAACCATCAGATGAATCAAGTTGCCCCATATCCTTACTTATGCTTTTCAATGTTGTTTAATACAACCGATTACTTTCCTGAGCTGTTGAATCTCGCTCACTGCGAGTTACTTTCTTGTACATAAGCTCAACCGTCCTATGTTCTACACCTAGCCATGGTTTTCTGTTTATCTATAATTAATGCGCTTGTACTATTATCTTGTTGGTGTACATAGCCTTAACTGTTTATGGTTTATTGAAAAATCTGTAGCTGATAATACATCTTGTTTACTACCATGATAACCATTGCAACTTTACATAGTTTGTGTCTGCGCACATCATTTGGTGTACTACTTTGAATCATTTGTAATAATCTGAAGTTAGCAATCTTTTACTGAGCTATTGACGCTGACTATCGCTCACTGTGGGTTCGATTGCCATTTGCCTCAATTTTGCCGAGTTCTTTTGAAGGACGAATACTCCCAAGTTGCCAACGAGCCTTTTCTGACGTAACTAGGGGTATTGAGATGCGGCTACGTTGACACTCTTTATGAAAGACACACTGACACACCGTGAACATAACTCGTTACCGCAGAGTGCTAGAATGGCATCATGTATTGTTTCTATGCGACACAACCACTGGTATATTCCGTGTGACATATACACCCACGACATTAGTTTACACACCTATTGTAGTACGTCCTGCGATCCAGGCTATCTAATCAACTACAATGGTCTACACATACACTCTTCTAAACCCTACTTACAGTTCCGTTAAACATGGCCGCATGGCGCCTACATTCACCGGCCGGCAACCTCTGCACACGGCACACCACTCGACTCTGTGCTGTAGAGTGAATATGTCTGGTCGCGGCAACGCTGTTCTCAGCCATCGGTACACGCTTGAAATATCTAGCGCCCACTCAGTTACTTGCAGTCGATGTCTATCGACATTTCATTCCGCCAGTCGAGATTAAGTTCCCGTCTCCTCGTCGTACGATGTGGGCCCAATCGTCTCCAGCTCTCCGACTCCCGTCTTTGTTTCACTTTCTCGACCTTTCCTATCACGTGGCCTAATCCTCGCAATCCTATTGGCCCTTACGAATAACCGATCTCCGGTGTCTTTATTTCCTCTGACCATCCATGACAATTTATCCTACCGTTGTTCTATAGTAATCTACTCAACCAGACTCATGGCAGGCACTTTAACTTTCACGCAGCAATTCTATCTTTCCTATATAATAATATTAAAGCTGAGCACACACACATTATCGTGATAAATGACACATGCACATAGATAGACAGATAGCGATCTCCTGTGCATTTGGAGCAATTGCTGAACTGGCAAATGATGAGGGGCCCTGAAAAATGCCGTATAGTGGGTTGGGGTTAGTTCGGAGGTGTAAGGAGGTGATTTTACTTAGACTTGGTGTAATTGGCAACGACCTTGATGTCTTTACTGTCGGTGTGCGTGGCCAGCCCTCCATGTAGGTATAGACGGACAGCGATCTGGATATCTCTTGAGTTTAGTTTAGTCGATGGATCAACATCAGGCACACAGGTAAGTGCTCTGTTCTACTCCTAACTCAAGCCTGAGTCCGGAGAATCTCAGCTCAGTGCACGAACTCAGTAGCACCGGCGAGGATCCTGAAATACTTTGGGTAGTATCACCAAAAACAGACCCCCAAATTATATGGCAATTGGATGAAAAACAGAAAAGAATTATTTCTACAACACACGGTTTTGTATTTTCCGAGAGAAACTGGGCACAGGTGAGTGTGTCCGGAGTGCCAATGATGCTTACAGACTAAGTGACCTACAAAGCAGACAACAAAAATTGTCCACGGATAAGGAAAAACAAAACATGTCTACAACACGTGGTGTTCTTAAGCGGCCACCGATCTAAGAACTGACCACGCCCGACTTCGGTGATCGGACGAGAACCGGTAATATCAACGTGGTATGTCCGTAGACAATGATCTGTGATGGTTGGTGGTATATGTACTTTGGGGATTCAACGACACCTAACTAAGGCTAACAATGGAGCACGCGAGCTCATCTGCCAGCAAAGGATCACCCCCGCGGCACACTTAACACTAGGTAAACAAATACTAATAGCTGGTTACGATGCAGTGACAAAGATAATAAGCCACTATTGCGAGCCGACGCTTCAATGACGCGTACTCAATTAGACACGGGAGATTATCTGCTTATACCGGCAGCATCTGCGACCAAGTCAGCGCTTTTAGTAAACAAATCTCCAGATAAGATGCAGCTAAACTCACACACCGGCATTTCAAGAAAAGTCATGTCATTATGAATTCCATCGTCAATGATCTTTCAACGCATTTCCGCCGAAGCTAGCCACCTGTCCCAATACAACAAGCGCAGCACCATCAACTCCAGAGATGTGTTTCCAGTATTGTATTTTCATGTGGACTTCTAGTAACAAAATTTCCCCCAGGTCTCTGGGTAGTGAGATCGGACGCCAGTTTGTTTTGTTGCGCACGTAAAAAATCCCTTGGCAGTTGGAAATTGAAAATGAGTAGCCTAACGGCGCTGCCCAGGCAACATTTCGAGTTAAAAATCCACCCAAAGTATTTCATGATCCTCGCTGGTGCTACGGAGTTCGTGCACTGAACTGAGATTCTCCGGACTCAGGCTTGAGTTAGGAGTAGAACGGAGCACTTATGGGTTACATCTATGTGCCGTGATGTTGATCCATGAGTACAAATCTATCCAGTGATGTATTTATACATGACTACAAAACTCGCCAGTGATCCAGCTGTCTAGTAATGTGTTTATACATGGCAGGATTTACGTATAAGCTAAACAAGCTATAACTTAGGGCCCTCAAGAAAGTGGGGGCCCCTAAAAATATTGTCCGAGTGAGCAATTGTCATATATGTATACTTAAATATACTGCAGTATTATTAGCGATTTCGTAGCTAACGGAGGACACCTTTTTTTCCCCAGAAAGTTCAAGGTCATCGGATCCGCGGACCGTTTCCTATGGCCCGCGAAAATAACCCTGTCGAGTTTCCTATTGGATAAATACGAAACTGTTTTTATGAAAATCGCAAATGACAACTTTAACGAGGGGTCAAAAGGTTATTCTTCAGTCCTGCATGCTTGAAAGCTATTGCAAGTGAATTGTTTGAAGAATATTTTCCACTGTTTGACAAAGGTAAGGAAGTTTATAGTTTGGCTTGTTTATTGTCAAAGGTAAGCTAATTTTACCTGCATTTTTGAACTGCGCATACAATTTTACATATAAATGTTGAGTTTCAACAATATTCGTTATGCAGAAGACAGAATAAAAATTTTTTGTGAGCACGGCCGTGGTGTGTACTCTTATTAAATTCATAATGTCGGAATCGCGGCATATTGGATTGGTGTCTGCTTTTTTTAATAAACAAGAAGATTTACAATCATCAAGTTAAACAAAATATCAATGTACGTTTAAATTCTATTACATATTTATTTTGTTGCTTTATATTTATTGTATTTATTATTCATCTTGCTACATGACTTAAAATTTATGAAAGTCAAGTCAGTTTTCAAACTTGTCCATCGTCCATTGCTGAAATTTAATTGACTGGTTCATAGTTTTATTTGTATTGATAAATGTCTTATCAAGAGAATTATACTTTATTGTGCATGTATGAATGATGTGTCCATTTTTGCACACAACTATAGAGGTATTAGCAAGATTCGTTATGCAGAGATGTGGAAAAAAAAATATTTTGTGAGACCACCTGGTTACATCTTTACAATCGGGAAAATTCACAATGGCGGCATTCCAGCATATAATATCACACTAGTGTCTGTTTTTATTGAAACACTGGAGATGTAGAATCATAATATACAAAATATCAAATAATTTCTACAGATAATTTGTGTTGTTGATTTAATAATTTTTATTCATGTGACGTGGCGGAACCATTGTTGATTTGTCTGCCCACAGTTTGCAAGATGTCAACCAGAAGTTATAAAAGTGGAGCTCAAAAGAGGAAAAAGAAGCAGAGCTGAAGAAGTGCTTAGCAAGATAACAAAATTAGATAGTTTTTTAACAAAGATAGATAAGGGGCCTGATGAACCAAAAGCCTCTACCACAGTGAGTCAGTCACAGGATATTCACCCTATTCCTGATACAGAGCCTGGTACATCTAGTTGTATAGAATCTACTTCAACGAATGAAGCAACAAATATTAAGATTAATAAACCAGAGTAGTACAAGCACAGAAGATTCAGCATCAAAAAACAAACAGAATGATGTTGGGGTATGGGGTGATTTAAGTAAAGATGAGATTTTATACTGGGTAGAAAAAGGTCCATCAGAATGTTAGCACTGAAATGGTTCATTTGAAAAATCAAAGAAGCTTTTTGCAAACCAAGACAGATATTGCTCGAAAAGCTTGTTCTATCCCAAACGGGCTAATGGTGAAATATATTACAGAGAATGGTTAGTATATTCGCCAGCAACTGGTCGTGTATACTGTTTCATGTGTAAACTCTTTTCAAATTCTTCTACACCATTATCATCCGATGGATTTTGTGATTGGCGCAACACCTATTTAGTTCAAAGTCATGAAAACTCTGTAGACCATATAACAGCTTCGATAACATATCTTACAAGAAAACGTGGCTCAACAATTGACTGCCAGCTAGCAGAACAGATAAATAATAAACGGCAGTACTGGAAAAATGTTCTTGAACGAGTTGTGGCAGCCATAATTACTATGGCAGAGCGTGGTTTACCTTTCAGAGGAGATAAGGAAACATTTGGTTCTCCTCACAATGGCAATTTCCTTGGATTACTCGAACTTATAGCAAAATTTGATCCTTTTCTAGCAAGCCATATACAAAAATTTAGGAATAAAGGATCAGGTGTCACATCTTATCTTTCTAAAACAATATGTGATGAATTTATCCAAATTATGGCACATAAAGTAAGAGACTCAATCTTGGATGATTTAAGAACTGCAGGGTACTTCAGTTTATCTGTAGATTCCACTCCAGACCGGTCCCATATTGATCAGCTCACTGTTATTGTGAGGTATGTTTCACCAGATGATGGGCTCCCTATTGAACATTTTCTAACTTTCCTAGAAATGGGTAGCCACACAGGGGAAAGTATGGCTAAGATGGTGCACAACTACCTTACAAAAGAGTGCAAAATAGATTTTAGTAAGTGTCGAGGCCAGTCATATGATAATGCTGCCAATATGTCTGGCAAATACAAGGGTATGCAAGAAATAATATTGAAGATTAACAAGTATGCTATGTATATTCCATGTGCTGGTCATTCCCTGAATCTTGTTGGTAGAGCAGCAGTAGACTGTTGTTTAGAGGCAGTAAACTTTTTTGGAATTGTTCAAGAAATATATAATTTCTTTTCATCATCTACACATAGATGGGCAGTGCTGTTGTCATTCTTCAAAGATGATTCAAAAGTTCCAAAGTCTTTGTCAAAGACTAGATGGGAAGCACATTCAATGGCCACAAGTGCAAAACTTGATAGTTATGATGGAATAATTTCTGCATTGCATCAGCTGCATATTGATACTACAGAGAAAGGCAAAACAAGAAATCAAGCCATAAACATTTTGAATAAAATAGAGGAGTTTGAATTTATGGTATTGTTATGTTTGTGGAGTTACTTGCTAGATGAATTTCACAAGACTAGTCAATCACTGCAAGACCCCCAAATTAGTCTAGATGTATGTAGGAAATTGTATGCTTCACTTTCGGATTTTGTTAAAGGTTCCAGGGATCTTTATGATCATTTTGAAGAAGCAAAGAAAAAATTGCCCGATGTTGATTACAAGAAAAGAAGATATAGAAGAAGGCATATCAATGATGATGAAGATGATGCTTTAGAGAACCTTGAGCCAAGAGACAAGTTCAGAATCAAAACATTTATACCTGTGATGGATGCATTAGAGTCAAGTCTGGCACAGAGGGCCTCAGTATACAATGATGCTGCAAAAAAGTTTTCATTCTTAACAAAACTAGAAGCTACAGAAGAAGATATTCATGAAGGAGTTAGTGCTTTATGCCAAACATATCCTGAAGATGTGGACATGAATCTTGTAGGAGAAGTCAAGCATTTTCATCAATATGTTAGACATAGTCAAGCCCATAGTTCAGCGGAACAAGATAGTCTGACACATCAGGATCTGTATAGGGTAATATTTAACGATCATGTCCAATCAGCATTCCCTAATGTAGAAGCAATTTTGAGATTGTTTCTTAGTATGATGGTTGCAAATTGCTCTGGAGAAAGATCTTTTTCTCAGCTGAAGAGGATAAAAAATGAATTTAGAACAACAATGACTCAAGATAAATTATGTACCCCCAGTCTCATGTGCATAGAAAGCGACAAACTACGCAGTTTATCATTTGATGATGTCAACAGTGACTTTGCTCTGGCAAAGGCAAGAAAGAAAATATTTTCTTAATTCTTATAACATGTTTCAAGAGATTAGATAATAAGCCTTTGTAAATTGTGCCTTTTAAAAGAACTTTTGTTTCTTTTTACCAGAGCTTGCATTTTTAAGTTTGTTATGAATAAAAATGATTTTAAGTTAAAGATTTATTATTTCTCTATCAATATACTTCTTAATTGTATTTCAGTTCAACCCTCTAGGTATCCGAAAATCATATTTGTCACTGACATAGAATATCTGGACTTATAAAAGGCCCCATATTTCAAATAGCTTAGGGCCTTATCAAGTCTAAATCTGGCCCTGCATGAGTACAACTCTCTCCAGTGATCCAGCTGTCCAGTGAGGTGTTTATATGTGAGTACAACTCTCTCCATTGATCTAGCTCTCTAATGATGTGTTTATACATGAGTACAACTCTCTCCAGTGATCCAGCTGTCCAGTGATGTGTTTATACATGAGTACAACTCTCTCCATTGATCCAGCTGTCTAATGATGTGTTTATACATGAGTACAACTCTCTCCAGTGATCCAGCTGTCTAATGATGTGTTTATACATGAGTACAACTCTCTCCAGTGATCCAGCTGTCTAATGACGTGTTTATACATGAGTACAACTCTCTCCAGTGAGTTGTTTATACATGAGTACAACTCTCTCCAGTGATCCAGCTGTCCAGTGATGTGTTTATACATGAGTACAACTCTCTCCAGTGATCCAGCTGTCTAATGATGTGTTTATACATGAGTACAACTCTCTCCAGTGATCCAGCTGTCTAATGATGTGTTTATACATGAGTACAACTCTCTCCAGTGATGCAGCTGTCTAATGACGTGTTTATACATGAGTACAACTCTCTCCAGTGATCCAGTGATGTGTTTATACATGAGTACAACTCTCTCCAGTGATCCAGCTGTCTAATGATGTGTTTATACATGAGTACAACTCTCTCCAATGATCCAGCTGTCCAATGATGTGTTTATACATAAGTACAACTCTCTCCAGTGAGTTGTTTATACATGAGTACAACTCTCTCCAGTGATCCAGCTGTCTAATGACGTGTTTATACACGAGTACAACTCTCTCCAGTGATCCAGCTGTCTAATGACGTGTTTATACATGAGTACAGCTCTCTCCAGTGATCCAGCTGTGTCTAATGATGTGTTTCCGATTTCTGCGGACATTTGTAGACCTGGTTAACCGTCCCGGGGATACATAAATACCAAATGTTCACTTTGTGTATTTTAGCTGCGACATCACCACACTTGTGACAAACTCACACGTTCTCAGGCTCTCTCGATTCCAACTTCAGCCTGTCTTTAACAAAACAAATATTCAAACAAACAAAAAATACAAGAAGCAATTTAGAACACCCAGAATTGTTTATAGTATTAATCATGGTGATTCTCCTGTAGGCACACAAACATACAGCAAACTACAAATATGAAAGGGGGGGGGGGAGGGGAAGGGAGGTAAAAATAGATTTATATAACCTCACCATAAAACAAAGCAGGTTTAAAATGTGACTTGATGGAAATACAATGACGAACATAAGATAGAAATAGGAGAGAAACTGGAATGGACTCATTGTCATGTTTTGGCACTAGTGACTTGCTGCACATTGTTTGCCATTCTGCAAACTCACTTTATGCATGGACAATGTCCTAGAGATGCCAGACTTTCCAATCTGGAGAAACATGCTGTTTTCTGATGCCTTTACAATTCCACACATTGAGCCTGCACATGCTCCACTTGGTTGCAGCAGTAGTAAAGTTAGTTACACATCCTTTATAGGACGTTATATTTTTTGGCTGTTTGTGATTTCTTGGCACGCTTACGTTCAGTAGTTGCCACTGTTTCTGAATGACCTGCACCCATACCACTGTATGAAAACCAGTGTACGGTAGTCTGCTTACAAATCACCTGCAGCAGTGTCTTGAATGCAGTATGCAGGAATGCAAATTGCATTCATAACCTCTTCAAAACAGTGCCGGTACACTGCCCTAACAACAGGCTAAGCAAACACGTGTACGCTCTCAGATGTTAAATCTTTGGTGGACAATGGCAGGTGAATCCATGAGAGTTTAGACAGCCACTGCTAATGTGCAGAAAGTCATAAAGAGATGATCTACATTAGTCACACACACACATGCACATGGAAGAAAAGATATGTTTAAAGCAGCCAATGTGTAAGAGATAGATCTACGCTAGCCTGCATCTGTGACCATTTCACTGTCATGTTCTCACTAAACTAGGAACTTTTCTATGCAGCTTGGAAGACCACAACAGCCTAAGACAACCTAGTCCTGTATTGTGAGGATGTCATACCATGCCAATGATACCAGCTATACATCACTATTATCAAGTGCCTCACTAACTGGTGTGGGTGAGCATGCCTCTGCCCTACCCTCATCAAAATAATCCTACCAGTGCTGAGGACTGAATCCAGATTACCGTCCCATTGGGTAATTACACTAACCACTACGCCTACTTAATTGATGACACTATAGTGCGTTCAAAAATGTTTGCTCCCGTATAAAAATCCATAACTCAATAACCAACTGAGGGAAAATTATGAGATTTAGCATAAAACCTTATCATTATGTACCCCCAACAACACAATATTTGTATTGAGATTGTACATGAGATCTCAATGTTTGTTTATATGTGGTATATAATTTACGAGTCAGATATTAAGTAATGTATTATATCTTCACACGGAAACATCAGTGTTCAATAATGAATATTCTCCGTGGTGCACAGGAATTTCCTTATGAGAAGCACGTCACATAGTGGAACAGAATTGTTTAGAATCATTACCCGAATTTATGTGCATTACTGTAAAACAAGTTTGTTAGCGTGAATTCAATACATTTTCTCCAAACCATCACACAAATTAGCTGCTTTCCATGATTTCAGTTGCCTTTGGACCTATCGAAGACATATTCCCTGGATGGGAGTAAATATAAGACAGCAAGAAAAATGTCATATCAATGAATGTGAATGAGGGCAAATATTTGTGAACGCACTATAACACTAATTAGGTGGTGCAGTGGCTAGCAAGCTTGCCTGTGGACTCAGGCAGGTCGTGTGTGGGAATCCCCACCACAGCTGGGATCTTGAGAAAACTTGACCTGGATTCCCAGGTGGACCCGGCCTGACACGGGTCCCAGAAAGCCCCTGGGAAATAAAGGCAGCCAACTACATCACCCATAACGTGTTGATTAGTCTATAAAAATATGGAGCTAGCACTGTTAAACGTAATATGCCTGAAGATGTGAAAACAGTCCTTTACTGACTACTTTACAAAAACAATGGTAACATTCTAAATGCAGCAACTCTCCGGGAAGAACATTAGTTAAATCACTGACCATCATTGAGTGTTTCTAGATAATTGTG
This sequence comes from Cepaea hortensis, assembly GCA_963921405.1. Lineage (NCBI taxonomy): Eukaryota > Metazoa > Mollusca > Gastropoda > Stylommatophora > Helicidae > Cepaea > Cepaea hortensis. The sequence continues at coordinate 254,051,597 of OY992876.1, forward strand.
CCAAATGATTGCCTTCAGTATGATTCATTATAAACATGGTCATGTCCATAGTCGCCTATGAAACTATCAACTAATGCTGTTGGCGTCCAAGACATCAGGAGATGGCACAAAGAGATGCTGAATGCATGTTCTAGCCCTGGGCATTGACTATGTCCAGGAATTCTGGTTTTAGAGATGCTCCACCAACTAAGAATCCATCAATGTCTGCCTTCTTTGCTAACTCAGCTGCGTTGGAGCCTTTCACAGATCCTGTTTAGAGAAAAGACAAGGAAAGCAGATTTCAGTGATAATATATAAAAATAATCACACATCAATTAGGACTAAAGTGGGGGTTATAGCAGCGTTAGATTTCATTAGCAGGCAGCAAGTAAAATGGTTTGGCCATGTAACTAGATTACCAACCAACAGTATACTACAACAAGCAATGATGCACAGACCAAAAGGACGCAGAAGAAGAGGCTGACTGTGTAAACAATGGACAGAGGGAATAGCAGAATCCATGGGAATCTCAATACATGAAGACTGAAAATGGGCACTCACCTGCTGTTTATGCTTCACCTCGACACCGCAAGGTACAAGAGGAACAAGATGAGATAAGAAATATCAATCTCAGGTGGACACCAACGCCTGATAGCTAATGTGAGAGACAAAGACATTAGAAACATCGCAGCGATATCTGATAGCAGATGTGAGAGACAAAGACATGAAGATAAAAGACACAATAGGGTGATACTGACATGCTGGCACAAGATTAAACAGTTACAGATAGACATCAATGATTGAATCACATTTCCTGACACCAATACAGCAGCGATGAAGATAAAAGACATACAATAAAGTGAGACAGATGCTGCACAAGATTAAACAGAATAGAACGACATCAATGAATGAATCATATACCCTGATGACTGCACTGGGGAAGTGATGATGACATTGCAGACAAAGACAGACACTATACTCACCACCATAGATGATTCTGGTTCGATTAGCCACATCAGCAGAGACCGTCCTCCTCAGCCACTCCCTGATCTTCTCATGAACTTCCTGGGCCTGCTCCGGAGACGCAGTCTTGCCAGTACCAATGGCCCACACAGGTTCGTAGGCGATGACCACACGAGACCAGTCTGTGATTTTGTCTGAAAATGAAAGGGAGAATTTGTGCATGCCATCAAGTTTGAGGGCCTAACTGAGAAATCTTGGCAGTGAGGTTATCAAAGGTGCTTATTCTCAGGTAAACAATAGACAGATGGACACAAGGAGTAACACATAAGTGATTACCAAAAGAAGTGTGTTCATTTAAAGAATGCAAGAAATAAAAACTGGACAAAGTCAGATTTACAACAGCACTCCCCACATCTCCCGTCACCTTCTTGTCCTCACCATTATCCCAGCTGCTATTTGTATCTGTGTAAATAGCAATGACTGTGTGCTCAGCCTGCCCAACTCCTGGGTTATTCTAAGACTTGTTACTTCTGTTTACAACTTGCCTATAACACCTGTTTTTGTGTGTGTTCTTATTCGAGGAAGTTAGGTATCCTATCACAAAACCCAAGATATCAAGAGGGGCATGAGACATGATCAGTTAGCAGTGGTTCTTGGAACCTGTGACATCAGGTGGAGAAAGCTGGGGAACAGACTGAGAACCTCTATGTGAAGAGAATGATATGGTGGGGGATCGGCAGGGGTTCTGGAAGAATCTGAAAACTGAGAGGGAAGACCAGGAGAACTTTCAATCAGATGGCAGTTGGAACGATCAGCAGTATGACTGTTCGCTGGCTGTTGAACGAGGGGACGGAGCATGTGTAGGAATGTCCTTAGTGTAGTGATGTCGGTTCTTAGCTCAACTCAACTCTTGGAGAAATTCCCAGCCCTGTGCTTCAATCAAACCTGATGCCTTGTGAGCCTGAGGCTTCCCCTGGCCCTCCCCCCACACCACATACATCACAGTGAGTTTAAACCTGAATACAGCTATAAATACGACCAACTGGAAAATGAGCAGATCAAATAAGAGTGGATGCTGTAGCTGCAAAATCTTCAGCAACTAAAGAAAATAAAGACAAGAAAACACAAAATATATATATTTAAACGATGACATGAAGCAAGTCCAGAAAAAACTATTATCCTTCTGTGCTACAAACAGGGATATCTGTGAACAGGAAGTAACAGGAGGTCAACTAAGAAAATTAAGAGAAAAGAGAACTAAGAAATTAAGAGAATGTGTAACTGTACACATCCTATTGTAACTGTGTAACTACACACACCGCTGTAACTGTACACACACTTAAATGTAACTGTACACACCCCGCTGTAACTATACACACCAACCTATAACTGTACACACACCCTACTGTAACTGTAGATACTCAAATTAACTACACAAATCCTACTTAACCCTGCTGTAACTGTACACACCAAGCTATAACCGCACACACACCCTACTGAACTGTTCACACTCAAATGTAACTAGACACACCCTAATGTAAATGTACACACACCCTACTTAACTGTACACACACAAATGAATTATACACAACTCACTTAACTGTGTACCCTCTCCAATGTAACTGTGCACAACCTGTTAATATTATACACATTGCTAAAACTGCTGTACACAGCCGCCGTAAGCATATACATATTATATATATACTGGACGGCCCCGGTTAACGTCAGGGTTACGTTCTTGGAAAACGCGACGTTAAGTGAAACGACGTATAGTGAAACAGTATTTCCCACAGAATTAAATGAAATACAGTGTACTGTGTACTACAGTAATGTTTATTTTGATGGTTGTTATTTATTGGCTAAATAGAGGTGGGTTGGAGGGCAAGTGGTAGAGTTATTGGGACGTAGAAGTATTAAATTTGCCTCTTCATCTGAGGATGAAAATGTAACCTCTTCCTGCCTCTTTCCCTGGCTTTTCTTTGCTTGAAGAAAAAATGCGCCCAATATCTGAACTACCCTCCTCAAACATGGCCATTAACTCTGCAGGGAAAGGTCTCTGCAGCTGCAGTATCAGCACTCGGCGCTTCACCTGTTGTCTGAATGTTGTGCAGGTCTGAACGCTTCTTAAACCAACCATGACTCGCTCCAAAACTATCATCAGCACTACTAGTACTGCTCTCACCCGCTTTCTTAGCTAGATCTCCATAGAGAGACTTTGCTTTCTCTTGGATAACCATCTTGCTCACAGGCATATTCCATTGGTTCTGGTCTTCAATTCAGACGGCCAATAGTGCTTCCATGTTCTCCATAAGAATACTTCTGGTACAAGTGATTTTGGAAGCACTCAAAGGGGTTACGTTTTTAGCACCCTCTTTGATTTTGTCAGCACCCGCATGAATTGTCCCAGCCTCAAAACAACGTTATGGTGAAACGTAGCGACGTAAAGTGAAGTTAGTCCCCTATGTGACAATGATGTTATAGCGAAACAACATATACCGAGGCGACGTATAACAGGGCTGTCTAGTATATATATATATATATATATATATATATATATCACAATGTAACCGTGTACACTCCTCACTGTAACCGTGTACACAACCCACTGTTACCATTTACACAACCCATTGCCACTGTTTACACAACCTGCTCTAACTGTACATAACCCACTGTAAATGTGTACATACCAGCCAAGGCTTTCATCTGCCTGTTGATGACTTCCATGGTCTGGTTGGCTTCTCGCTCCTCCAGCTTCTCCCCAACACAGGGGATGACTCCCAAGCCAGCATCCAGGGCAAACTTGGTCTTCTCCGCCACAAACTGCCACAAAGACAAGCAAGTAGAAGTCAACCTCAGCTACAAGTTACCCAATGCAAACACTGGTGCTGCAATGTCAGATGACGGGACATTACAGAAACTAGATCATAACAGTATTATTTCCTGTGTGGGACAGGAAGGCAATGCAATCAGCTAAGTCAAGGTCATCAAGCTACTTTGTCAGGAGTCCATGTTAACTCTGAGGTATTATGCCAAATCTTTGGGTTCTAACAAGTATCATAGTATATGATAATGAAATAGGTCAATATCCGCCTATTAAGATAGGTGTGCAACAGGGATATGTAATGTCTCCAGATCTGTTTTCTATGTACAGTGAAAATATTTTCAGAAATGTAGAAGATGTGAAAGGAATCACCATTTGGGGAGGTAACATCAATAACATTAGATATGTGGATGATACTGTATTGATTGCAGACAATGAGCAGGATCTGCAATATTTAGTAGATGTGGTGTGGTTGTTGCATGCAGTGAACAACTAGGGTCAGAATTAAATTGTAAGAAGACACAGATTATGCTCATCAGTAGGAAGAAAGAAATACCAAAAGTAACACACAAGTAAATTGGAATATTCTTAAACAAGGGAATTGGTACAATTATCTTGAAACAGTCATACAAGGGGCTTCTCATAAGTCTTTAGCCTGACCATGAAGGAGTAGACAGAGAAAATTAAAATTTGGCACATGTGTAGCTCATTCAATTTGTAATGGACATATGAATTATGAATTTCCCTCCTTAACTGTTTTCCCCAATATGGTGCATGGCACAACACACCATACTGACTAGATCTGCACATCCAACGGTTTGTCAGAACAATGGAGAAATCAGACGCCAGGTCTGTGATAAAATTCTTGATGTTACAGGGAAAAACACCTACAGAAATACTCAGGGAGATGGAGCCAGTGTTTGAGGAAGTCTGTCCTTCGTATGCTTCTGTAAAACATTGGGGTTTGCAGTTTAAGTGTGGCCGTTCCCAAGTTGCTGATCTGCCTAGATCAGGACGACCGTCCTCAGAGTGCAATGATGCAAATGCTGCAAAAGTGAAGAAAATCATAGACCAGGATAAGAAAATGACAATTGCAGAGATATCGGGTTCAGCAAAACTGAGTAAGAGTACAGTTTTTAGAATTTCACACAACAGACTGAACATGAGAAAAGTGTGTGCCCACTGGGTCTCACACCTGCTGACATGTGAACAGAAATACACACGGGTTGATTGCTATGGCCAGTTGCTCAACATGTGGCGGTCGAAAAACATGTTGACGACCATAGTGACGGTAGATGAGACTTGAATTCACTATTATGACCCAGAATCCAAAATTGCCAGCATGCAGTGGAAACATGTCAAGCCAAGAGCACAAAAATCTGCAAGAAAAGTGATGCTGACTGTTTTTGGGACGTCAAAGGTGTCATATTGAAAGATTACATGCTTCATGGCAGCACGGTTAATGGGCAGTACTATGCAGATCTCCTTATCAAACTACGTAAGGCTGTGACCAGAAAACGAGGGATAGCGCGTACGCAAATTCTGCCTTTGCTTCAAGACAACACACCCTCCCATAAAGCACGGCTTGTGCTGCAAACTGCCAACTATTTGAATATTGAATTTCTTTCACACCCACCATATTCTCCAGATTTGGCTCCATCAGACTATTTTCTTTTCCCAAATCTTAAAAAACAGCTAAAAGGAAATCACTTTGACAGTGATGAAGATGTCATACTGGCTTGTGAAAACTGGTTTAGTTTGAAAAATAGGTTGTTTTATTCTGAAGGTCTTTTCAAGGTCACGCAAAGATGGCAGAAATGCATAAATTCAGGTGGTGGCTACATTGAGCACTGTGCCAAATTTCAATTTTCTTCGCCTACTCCTTCATGATCAAGCTAAAGACTTATGAGAAGCCTCTTGTAACATATGATGGGAGATGCCTTGAGGAGATTAGAACAAGAATCGCCATGGCGAAGGTAGCCTTTTGCAAGATGGAAAACATACTGACCAATAACAAGATGTCATTTGGAACAAGAAAAATAGTGTTGCTGTGCTACATAGATCTTGTACTTTTGTATGGATGTGAAATGTGGATGATGAGCTGGAAGCTGGAAAACATCTAGAATCTAGTGGCAGTGGAAATGTGGTTAATACCTGGATTTCTTGGCCATGAGGTATGGTCGAGACAAGTACACTGAGCTGATCCCCGACTCTGGTGATCGCGTGAGATGGCAAAACATGACCGCTCGTGCTTGTTGGCATGGCACATGATGATGATGATGATCATAGTATATCTATTAATCAAGTACCCTTCTTTAGAATGGCCAGCCTGTCAGACCTACCTCATCATTCTCCCCTATGACATGTCTCCTCTCAGAATGTCCTGTGATGACCCATGTTCCCCCCACATCCTTGATCATGTAAGGACTGTTAGGACAAGAAGAAGATACATGACTGATTTGTTTGTATATTTCTACCAACTGTCTGTCACTACTGACTGACAGCTTCAGCAGCCACAATGCCATAGTAGCTAGGGCACTTACTGACCACACCCGTGGTCATGGTTCAAAGTCCCTTTGCCATGTGACCTTGCCGTAATACAACTAACACATGTGACCTTGCCATAATACAACTAACACATGTGACCTTGCCACAATACAACTAACACATGTGACCTTGCCACAATACAACTAACACATGTGACCTTGCCATAATACAACTAACGCATGTGACCTTGCCATAATACAACTAACGCATGTGACCTTGCCATAATACAACCAACACATGTGACCTTGCCATAATACAACCAACACATGTGACCTTGCCATAATACAACCAACACATGTGACCTTGCCGTAATACAACTAACACATGTGGCCTTGCCATAATACAACTAACACATGTGACCTTGCCATAATACAACTAACACATGTGACCTTGCCATAATACAACTAACACATGTGGCCTTGCCATAATACAACCAACACATGTGACCTTGCCATAATACAACTAACGCATGTGACCTTGCCATAATACAACTAACGCATGTGACCTTGCCATAATACAACTAACGCATGTGACCTTGCCATAATACAACTAACGCATGTGACCTTGCCATAATACAACTAACACATGTGACCTTGCCATAATACAACTAACACATGTGACCTTGCCATAATACAACTAACACATGTGACCTTGCCATAATACAACTAACACATGTGACCTTGCCATAATACAACTAACACATGTGACCTTGCCATAATACAACTAACACATGTGACCTTGCCATAATACAACTAACACATGTGACCTTGCCATAATACAACTAACACATGTGACCTTGCCATAATACAACCAACACATGTGACCTTGCCATAATACAACTAACGCATGTGACCTTGCCATAATACAACTAATGCATGTGACCTTGCCATAATACAACTAACACATGTGACCTTGCCATAATACAACTAATACTAGGGACTTCGTAACTAGGGAAGGACGCTGTTTTCAGAAAGTTCAAGGTCATTGGGTTCACAGACGACTTCCTGTGGCTGGTGAGTGCAGTATATGAAAATTAACATGTCGTGTTTCCTATTGGATAAATGCGAAACTATTTTTATGAAAATTGCGAATGACAACTTTAACGAGGGCCAAAAGGTTATTCTTGATGCCTGCATGCTTGAGAGCGGTTGAAAGTGGCTTGTTTGAAAGATATTCCCCGTTTTTTGACAAAGGTAAGGAAGTTTATAGTTTGGCTTGTTTATTATCAAAGATATCCTAATTTAACCTGCATTTTTGAACTGCGCATCCAATTTTACATATAAATGTTGACTTTCAACAAGATTCGTTATGCTAGTGACTCACAATAAAATTTTAATTTCAGCAAGGTCGTCGTGTCTACTTTGTAAATTCATTATAATGTCAGAATCATGGCATTTTGGATCATTGTCTGCCTCTTTTAATAATCAAGAAGCTTTACAGTCATGAAGCTAAACAAAATATGAATATACGTTTATATTCTATTAAATATTTATTTTGTTGCTTTATATTTATTTTATTTTTATTTATTATAATATATATATAATAATTTTTTGAAAGTCAAGTCAATTTTCAAAGTTGTCCATGGTCCATTGCTGAAATTTAATTGACTGGTTCACAGTTTTATTTTCATTGATAAATGAATTATCAAGAGAATTATACTTTATTGTGCATTTATGGATGCTGCATCCATTTCTACACATAACTAAAGAGGTTCTGACAAGATTCGTTATACTAAGGTTTAGAAAATAAATGTTTTGTGAGACCACCCAGTTACATCTTTACAATAGGGAAAATTCACAATGGCGGCATCCCAGCATATCCAGACTAGTCCTACTAGTGTATGTTTTATTAAAACACTGGGGATTTAGAATCATAATATACAAAGTATCAAATAATTTCTACAGATAATTTGTGTTGTTGATTTAATAATTATTATTCATGTGACGTGGCTGAACCATTGTTGATATATTATATATATAAAGTCATTTTTCAAACCCGTCCGCTCACTTTGTATACTCAGCTCTGGCATCATATTTTATTTTAATTTAGTTGTATATGTTAAATAATAATTTAAATTAAGAGAAGTTATATAATGTTTTTGAAATCTCCAACCAGTTTAGCTTTTATTCTTGTCTTTCTGATTATATTTTTATACATATTTCTTTGGTAGTCTCTGTGGCGAAGTGTTCAAGCCGTTTGACTCATGCTCCGAAGGTTGTGGGTTTGATTCTGGGCCGCGTCCTCAGTTTACGAGTTAAATGTTTCGGAGACTCCTGTGGGTCATCGCTAAAAGCTAAGTAGTTTGCCATTGCTTTCCTATACCTTTTTCGAAAAAACCAGCACCACTGTGTTTCGAACCCGGGTATACAGGCTCACAAACCGCGTTCGCAAGCTCTTAGCCACAGAGACCGTTTCTTTTCTCGTCAGATTTAAATTTAATAATTTATAATTTATAACTTCTTCATAATTTTAAGATCAATTTATTATAATGTAAAACATTTTTTAAAAAAATATACCTTTAATTAATAATGTATAAATTCTTCATGTTATTTTACAGCATTTTTTTTATTTTTCCAGATTTAGTAATCTTTTTATTTTCTCTTTTCAGGTTCTGGAAGACAGAAGAGATATTGAATGCCAAGACAGGTCAGTCGCCAACAGAGGTAGTATTTCTCTAATTAAGGACATTTTTCTACGGTGAGTTGAATTTACCTTTATAGTTTTAATAACTATTTATTATTATGTACAACTTTTTAAAAATAAATATACAGTATCTTTAATTTCTTTTTCATTTCTTCTCAGAGTTCACAGTTAGTTAGTCGACAAATCATCCTCATTGAACATCGAACAATTCAATGCATAAGTGTTCAGTTTATTAATCTTCTTTGGCTTTCTGCATACTTTTCTTGTTTACTTCCATAGTCAGGCTACTTGTGATCGAAGCAAAAGCACCGGAACCTTTCTTTGCAATGACAGTGTCACCTTCTGTCCGTAGTTCCTGACTAGTTAGATGCAAATCTGAAATAATAATTTATAACTTCTTCATGTTATTTTACAGCATTTTATTAATCTTGTTTTTCTTCTTTCTTTTCAGGCTCTTTTCAGAATCAACTGATGTCAAGTTGCATATATATTGTAATAATAAAAATATAAATCTGTTATATAATATTAATAAAGATTATTAACGGCAAACTATACGAGTACATATTCATCTGTTGACACTTGTGTGCAAATTTACTAATTTTGTTTTAGACGAACCTCATAACAACCATTTGTCCCAATAATATACCTGTGATAACCAATAATAATCAGTGCTCAATGAGTTGATTTTGGTGAGGCCGAGTCAAAGAGAGAGTATTATTTCATTGAATCAATTTTGTTTTTAAACGAACATCTTAGCAACCATACATCACTGCGACCAGGGTTGCCAGGCCTAATTGCTCATTTTAATTGCTAATTAGGTCACCACACATCATACTGACACAGCAAAGACACCATAAGGTCTGTAGCATCATTCCGCATATTACCAAATTCATCTGGTAATTTTTAAAGCTAAAATTAAGAAAACGTACGCTAATTTGTGAAATAGTAATTAATTAGCGGCCATTTTTAATTGCTAATTAGGTCACCACACATCATACTGACACAGCAAAGACACCATAAGGTCTGTAGCATTATTCCGCATATTACCAAATTCATCTGGTAATTTTGAAAGCTAAAATTAAGAAAACGTACGCTAATTTGTGAAATAGTAATTAATTAGCGGCCATTTTTAATTGCTAATTAGGTCACCACACATCATACTGACACAGCAAAGACACCATAAGGTCTGTAGCATCATTCCGCATATTACCAAATTCATCTGGTAATTTTGAAAGCTAAAATTAAGAAAACGTACGCTAATTTGTGAAATAGTAATTAATTAGCGGCCATTTTTAATTGCTAATTAGGTCACCACACATCATACTGACACAGCAAAGACACCATAAGGTCTGTAGCATCATTCCGCATATTACCAAATTCATCTGGTAATTTTGAAAGCTAAAATTAAGAAAACGTACGCTAATTTGTGAAATAGTAATTAATTAGCGGCCATTTTTAATTGCTAATTAGGTCACCACACATCATACTGACACAGCAAAGACACCATAAGGTCTGTAGCATCATTCCGCATATTACCAAATTCATCTGGTAATTTTTAAAGCTAAAATTAAGAAAACGTACGCTAATTTGTGAAATAGTAATTAATTAGCAAAATAATTTGCGGCCATTTTTACTTCCTAATTAGGTCACCAGATATCATATCAAAAAATAAATGACATGACCAGTTAGGCCTTGCAACCCCGATCGCAGTGATGTATGGTTGCTAAGATGTTCGTTTACAAACAAAACAGATAGTCTCAAAAAACACCAAAATTTTGATAATCTGGGCCAGATTTTGACCAGGACGCAAAAAATTCCTCCAGTGAGCACTCTTTTGTGAAAATTTTAGTCAAAAGGTCACGACACTCAAATTTACATAACTCAGCTTAGAATTGAGACACACAACTCATTGAGGTACCGTTAGATTTGGTTTTTCAAGGCCTATCTATCTGTGGTTCTCCCAATAGTAAATGATCAATTTGAAAATCACGATCAGAAAGCCTACTAATACATGTGACCTTGCCATAATACAACTAACACATGTGACCTTGCCATAATACAACTAACACATGTGACCTTGCCATAATACAACTAACACATGTGACCTTGCCATAATACAACTAACACATGTGACCTTGCCATAATACAACTAACACATGTGACCTTGCCATAATACAACTAAAACATGTGACCTTGCCATAATACAACCAACACATGTGACCTTGCCATAATACAACCAACACATGTGACCTTGCCATAATACAACTAACGCATGTGACCTTGCCATAATACAACTAATGCATGTGACCTTGCCATAATACAACTAACACATGTGACCTTGCCATAATACAACCAACACATGTGACCTTGCCATAATAAACCAACACATGTAACCATATTATTTGTTGTTACCACATCATCAAACAAGTCTATCATCATTGCATGATGAACACATCCATGGCTGCTCAGATCTCCTCAGAATGTCTATGAGTGTGTGACAGCTGATTGCCCTGGTTTGGTATTAGTTCACCAACCTTCTTCACCAATACTGTTCTTTCTTCTTCTTTTTAAACAGATGTAGTGGTTGGGGTTTCATTGTGAAGGCTAATGAATGATTCTTAAAAAAGGAGTCTGGCATATGAGGCTACGACCTCCAGCATGAGAATGGAGATGGAAGCAGTAACAGCGGCATTCCATTGGAGACCACTGCAACATACACTGTATTCTTTACGGATTCAAAGATTATGCTTAGTAAGGTGCAGAAAGGAATGTTTTGTGTGGAATGGCTCATCTCGCTTCAGAGGTCACAGATTGTGATACTTGCATGGATTTTTTGCCCTGGCCATGCGGGAGTGCGGGGGAATGAACAGGCTGAAAAGCTGGCAGGGAATGCACCTCTTGGTGGTAGATTACCTATGGACAAGGGAGAGGTAGTCATGCGCCTGTGGGACCAGGTGGAGAAGGCAGGAGAACAGATTGAGAACCTGTATGTGGAAAGAATGAGATTATGAGGGATTGTCAGGGGTTCTGGAGAATCTCAAAACAGAGAGGGAAGACCAGGAGAAATTACAATTAGATAGCAGTGGGAACAATTAGTAGCAAAGCTCTTCACTGGCTGTTGAACAAGGTGACGTAGCACGTATGGGAATGTCCTGAGTGCAATGATGTTGGTTCTTAGCTCAACTCAAGTATCTTCAATCAATTTCTAAAGAATGAAAGAAAAAGAATCCTATCTCTCAGATTAATTTACTAGTTTCATTTGTTTCTTGCAGGACTTTCCCATTAATTTCTCTATTCATCCTTAACATGCTTTGCATTTTCCATAGAAACCAAATTTCCACTATCATTAGATGTTTCTCAGCTTACAAAACCATTTAGTCTAACAATGGAGGTGATGACAGTGTTTCGCTGGCTGAAGGACAAACAACAAACGCATATCCTAATTTAACAGACTCACAACGTATAATGAAAAAGGTGCAGACAGTCTTGCTGTGGGCAGAGTGACAGGCTTCAATTCAACAATCAAAATTATAGAGCATCTGTTGGATTTTTTCCTCAGAACAATCCTGGTGTGGTGGGAATCAAGCAAGTGGTCAGATTGGCTGGGTCTGCACCACTTGGTGGTGCATGGTAAGACAGATGTGGTCGGGGCCCTTTGGAATTGTGTTTAAAGTGCAGGACAGAAGGAGAAGGAGAATGCTAAACAGGTACAATACCTTGTCCAGAAAGTAGAGGAAAGGAGGGACCTTATTTTTTTTTCCTTCCATAGGGATGCCATAACCCCACAACAAATAAATACGTCAAATATAATTGATTTCTCAATGTTCCCAAATACACATGTCGTATATAACTGCTTTCTCAATGTTAACAAATACATATGTCAAATAGATCCGATTTCTCAATGTTAACAAATTTTGTTTAGTTGCATGTCCTTCACAGGACATAGCAGTCAACACCAGCATTATGGCTGCTCGTGATTCCTGGGCAAGTTTTACGTTCAGCAGTTTGCCATTGCTTTCTGAACGACCAGCATCTATATCTTTTTTGAAAAAACCAACACTGCTGTGTTTCGAACCCGGGTATATGGGATTACGAATTGCGTCCGTAACCCCTTTGCCACAACATGTCAAATATACCTGATTTCTCAATGTTAACAAATACACAAAAATAGTATGTTGGTATCACAAGAAGAAAATGGACTGGTAACATCTAAGACAATTGCACAGAATGACACTATCCAGTGCCACCCATCGAGCACTGAAGCGCCAACTATTCCTCCCCACGACGCTAGAAGGCAACAGTGGAAGATGATGATGATGAACAAATACACGTTAAACATACCTGATTTCTCCAGTGAATGCACCTTCCTTTTCCTTGTAGCAATTCTGTGCAGCAACTTGCACATTAGACGGCAGTCTGTCACGACTGTACTGAAGGTAACAGTAAGGTGGGGCCACCACAACCTCTGCAAAGTAATTCTAAACATTGATTCTATTGTGGTTTTATCACTAAATTATCACACACATGTGTCAGATATGACTCAGTTACAGTATGACAGTAGAGAGTACTATCTACTTTCTGTTGGGCGGTGCTTACCATACCTGACACTCAACATTGTGCCAATGGCTTCGGTGGGAGGTGCACAAATGGGAGGGTACAAGCCTGATCCTGGTGTGAGGAAATGCAACCTAAAGACTAAATGTCATGACAGGACAGACCAGGCCCTAGGCCTTGGTTGGCAAATGGTCTAGGATGGAAGCTCAGACAGGTGGATAGTTAGAACATTCTTTGCTGAGCCACAGCTTCTGCAGCTTGTCTTGTTCCAGGCGTATTGGTGTTACCTTTCCTCTAGAGTAAGTTAGGCAGGTTGAGAAAGGGACCATGCTGCATGGGCAGCACATAGTCTCTACAATTCAGCCCAGATTTAGTTCTATATTTAAAGCACAATGTAACAAACTGTCTGTCTGTCAATACGGTGAGGTGTCATACAAACAATAAGGTAGAGACAGACATTACAAAAGACTGAAGTGTCCAGTTAACTAACTTGAGAACTACAAACAAGGCACAGGTACATGGTATAGGTATAGACCGAAATTAACAAAAGTTCGATGTGTCAGTTAACTAACTAACTTGTAAACTAAAACTACAAACAACAAGGTGCAGACAGACATTAGCAAACGATCAAAGTGTTAGTTAACTAACTAACTTATAAACTAAACCTACAATCAACAAGTAGCATGTTCGATCGTGCCACTACCCGAAGTAAAAACAAAAATCATGTACGGAGTCGTCCCGCCATTGAAAATCTCGTCTTGGAAAACGCTCTCTAATTGCATTCTTTCAACGTCATTCATTCATTCATTTCTCACGTGACAAGAACCTACGTCATCCTGGGTTTTCCAGGAAAGGTTTGCTTAATATTCTGTGCACGGCAATTGGTTGAAATCATCATATCTTTATATATATATATATATAAATATATATATAATATATAAAATATAATTAATTATAATTATAAATATAATATATAAAAATATATATATATATATATCTTTTATATAAATAAAGATATATTTTATACTTATCGTAATTAAATTTTCTTTTGGGCTGTTTATATAAAATCACCAATTATAGATGTATTTTTGAATTCTGTCAATATGGACGTGGATGGGCCTTAGGTTTGTACCAGAATACGATCAGCGTTGCAAGTAGTGGGCTGTGCTCAATATTTAAATTTCAAATCCCAAAACAACCAAATAATTAATTTGATTACTGCTCACTGGATTTTAGGAGGCCTGGTGTTCCTTGCCAGTGAGAAGTCCTGATCGTTCGGGTCCACATTGATTGACGGACATCAGTCGTGGCGATTGGGCAATCTTGAGCATAGCCTATGATGGGTGACGTTGTAATATTCTGCTATGATAATTTGGCGTGTCCGGCGTGTGCCGCGTGGTTACACACCCGCTTCACACGCCAGTGATCCGGGGCTTGTTTCCGGATCCGGTCAGCGATATGCACTACTGACGAGCTCAAACGAGAGCGAAACTTGAGTATAGTGCTTCCATATTGACGTGGATAGGCCTTAGGTTCGTACCAGAATACGATCAGCGTTGCCAGTAGTGGGCTGTGCTCAATATTTAAATTTCAAATCCCGAAACAACCAAATAATTATTGTTTAATCATTTAACATGACGGAACATATTTTTGAAGTCGATTTTCATAATCTGCCTATGATCCATTTGGTTGCGACCAACCTCGCGCGCGGAGAAAAATGGAAGGCACGCTGAACCGTAATTCATTTATTTTTTCTGTCGCTGTCAATAGAAAACCATCAATTGTAGATGGATCTTCGAATTCTGCATCATATTTTTCTGAAATTTGGAAAGTTTCATCGCTAATGTGCTTTAATTGTGATTGAAAAACAGGCGAAAATGTTACGATCATCAAACCCAAAACGGCGGCTTCACTATATAAATATCTTTGTGAATCAACCATTGTGTTCTCGCTAGTGTAGTCATAAACTGACCGCCTGTTTGTGTCACGCGGGAGACAGCTGTTCTGTTCCCGGCTGGGCATATTTTTTTTTTTATTTTTCACAAAATTATTAGGTGATATAATAGAAACTATTAAACATTACGAACTAAAATATTATACAGAACTAAGAAACTGGAAGTTTGTGAATAAAGTGTGCTCTATGGATCTGTGCAAGTTGCCGACTACTGGGGAGCGTGTCCCACAGAGGCAGCAGAATGATGGCGTACCAGAATCGATGAATCCAATAGATGTCTTTGTTTAATGTGAATTTTAATTGCCATATAAAATATTGCCCCTGAATCGTCATAGTTTCATCGCTAAACTTGCTCGAATTGTGGTTGAAAAACATTTTCTGCGAAGGTGTGACTTTGATAATTGGAAATCCACGGGTCATGACGGCCGCCGCATATCGATTGCGCTACACTTTTCAACACACAAAACGTGCGATTTACCTACTAAAGTTAAAGAGAACACAAGTTTAAAGATTATTAATAATTTGTGTATACTTGTACTATTTTGTAATCATTTAACATGACGGAACATATTTTTGAAGTCAGTTTTCATATGACCGTTTGAGACCATCTCGCACGCACACACACCCGTTCGAGGAGGTAATGGACACATTGGAGAGTTCCACTTACGGGTGAATAGCATGAAAAATCGCAAATCGTCTCACATTCACAAAGATGTGAATATCTTCACTTATAAGTGACATACAGGCATCATTGAGGTACCATTAGATTTTGAATTTCAAGGCCTATCTTCTGTGGCCGTCTCATTAGTAAATACTCAAATTAAAATTGTCATAGGACTTGCTAAACAAGGTACAGACAGACATTAGCAAAAGATCGAAGTGTTAGTTAACTAACTAACTTGTAAACTAAACCTACAAACAAGGAACAAGGTACAGACCAACATTAACAAAAGATCTAAAAAGTGTTAGTTAACAAGGTACAGACCCACATTTAGTGTCACTGGATTAGCAAAACATCTAAGTGTCAGATACTGAGTTAACTAACTTGTAAACTACAATAACAAACAACAAGTACAGACTGACATTAGCTGATTAGCAAAACATCTAAGTGCTAACTAAGTGTCAGTTAACTAACTAAACTAAGGTCTTGTAAATGTAAACTACAACTACAAACAACATCAACAAGGTACTGTACCGGTACTGGTATAGAACAATACTAGTACTAGTACAACAGAACAGACGACATACACTCTCGTCTCTAAATTGAATAAATTCATTACAACATGTCAATTTGTCATTAGCAGAAGATCAAGATCGAAGTGCCAGTTTGAGTTAACTAATTTGTAAATTAACACCACAAACAAGGAACAAGGTACAGACCGTCATTGACACATTGGCTATAGAGCGAAGTGTTAGTTAACTAACTATCTACTATCTTGTAAACTAAAACTACAAATACAAACAAGTTTAACAAGCAACATCAACAAGGTACAGAGTTCAGAGTAACAGACCGACATTGCCAGAGATGGGCCCTCCACTCAGGAAGGCGACGATCCCGTCAATTGTTTTCTTGTCTCCGTTCATTTTCCAGTTACCGCCAACAAAGAACTTTCTATCAGCCATCCTTGCAACAGAGAAATAACTTGTATAAGACTGTAAAAGTAGTGTACTGTTTGCTGAAGACCGGCCGGTTGAGAAGTGGTCGAGGTTGGTTCAGTACCTTGGCACACCGGGAGAACAGTTTAACATACGACCTTGTGACCAGACGAGTGGATAAGGTAAAGGTCGGGTCAAGGCCACAGAAACATGCAGAGGTCAGACGAGAAGAAGTTTCGACAAAAGGTGGCAGAGAATCGCAACATCATCTTATTTCTCCAGACAAAGGCATTTCACATATTGAACATATCAGACATAGATGTTATAAATATTTCCCTGAAATTAAATTCTACGAAAATTATCGAAAGCCATTGCAGTAAAACTTCGAATAACCGTCACCGCCCGGACCAGAGTTGTGACGGATAACCGATTGATTGATTGATTGATTGATCCAGGAATCGACATCACAGCATTCGGGGCATTCCCATAAGCGCTCTGTCCCCATCCTCAGCAGCCAGCGAAGAGTTCCAACACTAATAGTACCAGTAGCAATCTGATTATATGTCCGTCTCGTCTTTACTCTGAGCGTTGAGCGTCGGCCAGATCCCCTCGTCACTCCTCGCTGTCTCATTCTTGCCAGACCATGGTGATCCATTTGCGCCTCCGAGGTGTGCACGTGCTCCCACAAGGCCGCAACCACGTCTGCCTTGTCATGTATCAATACTCCACCAAGTTCTGCAGAGCCAGCCAATCTGTCCGCCTGTTCATTTCCTAGCACACCGACATGCCCCGGAGAAAAGATCCAGGTGATGCTTGTCACCCGTGACCTCCGAAGCCTGCCCGTCCTCACCCTCGTCAGCATGCTTTCTGAGTCAGTTACAATCACGATGTGTGTGTGTGTCGTATTCTCCATCCAGCGGAGAGCCGCAGTGACCGCCTCCGCCTCCATTCTTAAGCTGGATGTTGTGGTATCATATGCCAGGCTCTCCTGCCCCAAACGTCGACCATTGGCTTTGGCTATGAACCCCCAGCCACTTTTTTCACCTCTTGACACCGAACCATCTGTGTAGATAATCACATCACCCGAGTGAGTATTGTCCTGGATTAGTTGCTGGATTTCCACTTCCTGCTGGCCACTCCCTGCTTAATGTGATTATAACTCTGCACAATTCTGACTGCTTCGCTGGCACTCTGACCCACTCCTCTCCACGCCTAATGTTCTCCAAGGGGCACACCTGTCTGATCTTATCCTCTGCCTGAGCCATCCACGATTTCCCTCTTATCAGTCGCTGACCCTTAACTGCGTCCAGCGAATAAACGGATAAGACAAATTTCTTAATACATATATTCAGTAATGTGATTTCACTTCGGGCTTGGGACGAAAATGAAACTAAAATCCTTTAAAGGTGAATAATACATACATACTGTATTTAATTTTACATTGACATTGGCACCTTTCCGTCTTGATAGACGATAGTTTGGTACATTGTGCTTCAAAAAGGCTTAATAACTAGTTAAACTACAACATATGGCGGTGGCGAATGTGACCAGATAAGGCCAATTCGCGCTGTACATGTTCGTCCACAGTGGATGCATGTAAAAACATGGTCATTTCCACGATCATGCACCATCTTACGTCTCTCACGCTCTATGTGTGCTTTATCTGCAATCATGTTCTCCTTTGTCTTTATTCCATTTCTGATAGTTGCGATCCATGCAACACGTTCAGCGGCGACTTGCTCCCAATGTGCGTTATCATTTATCAATGCCTGTATAATTTTACAAAACGATCAAAATAAACTGCAATATAAGAGTAGTAATGTACAGAAATGCATTGTAATACTATAATACATCATAGTACCTTGCCGGCTGGCGTGGTAGAGCATGCCTATCCACAAATTACGATCTCCGACGTCATGGATCAATTCGTGTGTTGACTCTCTTCCGTGCCATGACACAAAACTCAAGAATCTTCTCGATCTGTCTTCCTCTACCTCTCTCCCCGCAAATCTTAGCGATTGTCACAAAATGTTCCAGTATTTGCCTTCTCATAACGTGGCAAAATAAAAAAAAAAAAACGACTGCTTCTTTCTGATGTTTGTGGTAAGTTGTCTTTGCGACTCAACTTCCCTTAAAACGTCCTGATTGCTCTTTTTGGTTGTACATTTAATTTTCAGCATTTTTCTATAAAACCAGATCTCAAAGAATTCCATACATTTTTTTTTTGGGGGGGGGGGGGGGGGGGGGGGGGCTGTTTACTAATTGTCCAGGATTCGCAGCCATATGTGCAAACGTGTTCTTTTTCTGAATTTGATTTGACAGAATACAGTTTTTATTTATCCTATTCTGCTCTTTATCTCAGTGATGCATCTTCCATCTGTTGTTATCAATGTGCCTAGATATCTGAATTTCTGCACTTGCCGCAAAGTAACACCCCGTACATTAAATGCACATGTAGGCACAATTTGTTTCTTTGATATCACCATGACTTCTGTCTTTCTATTATTCAAACTAAGGCTCATGTTTTATTTTCTTCACTTTCTACAACCACTGTATCTATCATGTCCTGTAGATCGTTCGACTTGTTGCTGTCACGACGGTGTCATCAGCATAGCGTAAGTTATTTATATTATGTCCACCGACCAGGATCCCTGATATACTTTCTGTAGAACTCATTATATATTCAGTGTCAATGAGAACAAATCAGGAGGCAATACACAACCTTGTCTGACGCCCTTCATATGTGGGGGGATGTGTATGGCTGGATGAGGGTGGGGTGGATGGGGGTGTGTGGGTGGATGGAGGGTGTTTGTGTGTGTGTGGGTGGGTGTTATCCGTGGGTGGATGGGGATGTATGTGTGTGGGGGGATGTGTGGGTGGGTGAGGGATGTGTTTCATAACATTGTAATATGCATTGCTTATGTTTACAACATTCATTTGAATGTATCATGCACTATTAATGAATGAAAGATGAGTGATTGAAAGGGCCGAATGCCTGCGTGCCCAATTTGTAAACATTTTAAAATAAAGTTGAATTGAATGTTGGTCACGTTTTGAGGAGAAATAAATTGGAGAACTTGGTGACAACTGGCAAGATCGAGGGAAAGAAAGCAAGTGGAGGGCAGATATTGGATGGCTTACGTTGTATAGTCGAGACAAGAACACGGAGTTGATTCACGACTCTGGTTATCGGGTGATGTGGCATGACACATGTGATGATAATGATTTTAAAAACGATGCCGGATAATCGAAATTGTAGGTTAAACGAGATACGTTTACTCGAAGTTTTACTGCACTTATGTTCTTCCCGGGGAAGACAATCACATTCCATGGACATGAGTGGGTACCCCCAGTCTTTCCCGTTGTGAGCACTCCTAGTTTTTCCTGGTGTGGGTACTCCACACCCCACCTGATGTGGGGACCCTCCCCATCCCCCGCAACAACCTATTCCAACACTTCGCCAAAATTATTATGTAAAATAATGGCCTTGTAGCCATTTACCCTTTAAAATTTTATTTAGCTCAAGGAGTGGGGTGAGACAACTGCAACCACTCTTCAGACACAAACGCCATTTTAAGCCGTGGTGAAAGCAGTTCACCATTCCTTCCAGATCTGCGTCCCTTGGAGTCTACATGTGAGCACATCTGGCCAGTCTAAGCCTGGTGTACAGTACATATTTGATACATTTTATATGCACTGTGTCCTCAAACGCTTTCCCACTGATTGTTGGAGCGAGCTCCTCAACAACTACATCTCTGTTGTTCCTGTCGCCGTGGTCCACTGCTCTATAAATCTGTTAAGGAATGCCTCTCCCTTCTTCTTGTCAGTTCTCAGAGGTTTGCCATTCTCGTATTATAACATAGCACACGAAGTGCGTACCCACATTCTGCACATTTGCCCGATAACCCCCAGAACTTGCCCACTGTCCTACCCCCTCCAAACTCATTCATAAACTTGTCCTAATTTTCCTTCTTGGAATCTGCAGCTCATTTTTTAAAAGCCACGGTCTTTGTTTCATTCAAGTCTTTCAGCTCACCATCGGGTCATAGAAGCAACCTCCGCTCTGGCTGCGACTTCCTTGCCGTCCTTCCCTTCTTGGCATCTGCGGCGTATATTTTCAAAGCCACGATCTTTGCTTCATCCACGTTTTTCAGCTCACCGTGGGGTCTTAGAAGCAACCCCCACATGGCTTTCACTTCTTTGCAGTCCTCCCGTTTTCTACCCTGCTTCTTCCACCTTTGGGGTCGGGTCGTCCACGCTTTCTTTTGCGGAGTCTGATCAGCGACTCTGCCCTATAAAATATTAAAGTTTATTGATATTGTCTTGTTTATCATGAACTTCCCGCATTTAGGCACTTGTATAGAACAGGTTAGGTGGTCACTTCCATGATCGCCCAGTATGTCCGATTCCGCCCCCCGAGTGACGACTGCAAGGTCAATGGCAGTATCTGCGTCTCCTGGTCTCATTGCTATTCTCGTTTGGCAGACATTATTAATACAGACAGTACGACTCAGCCAAAGCTTTATTAAGTGAAGACTATAGAGATGAAGACTCCAGTGACTAGTTATTCACTGAAATTAGAGGAAGAATACATAATCGTCATTTATTCTACAGGAGCGCTCGCGTTGGGTGCAAAAGAGTTGTCCGGACACAACTCTAGACAGTGATGGCAATCTCATTCACCAGCAAAGAACTCACTATATATGCTAATTTGTGAATGAAAGATGATGTTCACTTTTTGTCTTAACTCGTATGCTAATCTACACACAAATCATCACCTTCACTTTTTGTGTGTTAGTTCATATACTAATCTGCACAAAAGATCATATTTAGCTTATGTCATCAGTAGCAAGAAACTCTCTATATATACTAACCAATGTATAAAAGATCATGTTCATCTTTGCCTGAACTTTTTCCATAGCAAGGAACTCACTATATGCTCACCTGTGTATTAAGTATTAAAGATCATGTTAAGCTTCTGTGTGAACCCTTTCAGCCCCAAACAGTTGTTATAGTTACCAATGTCTCAGTAAAAGATTCTGTATGCACCGCTTGTATTAGATTCATTGGCTACTTCATGTTGCTGACAAGTCTTTAGATTTGTATTAGTGGCATTGCTTTTTCTCATTCTACTTGTTCATATTGACCAAATTGAGCATAGAGAGGCAGTAAACATCAATAAGATAACTGGTGTTTATTAAAAAAGTGTGTTGAACACATAGAACCTGTACTTTTGTATGGATATGAAATGTGGATAGTGAGCAGAAAATCTGAAAAAAACATCTAATGGCAGTGGAAATGTGGTTTCTGATGAAAATGTAAAGAATACCATGTACAGACAGAAAAACCAATGAGTAAGTCCCACAAGAAATAAATGAAAATCGTAAACTGATTAGAGAAATTAAATGCAGAAAGTCCAAACTTGTTGGGCATGTTATCAGATGAAATAAACTAGAGAACTTGGTGACAACTGGCAGGATTGAGGGGAAAAGAACAAAGGGAAGGCAGAGAAGTAAATACCTGGATGGTTTGGCCACATGGCATGGTTAAGACAAGAACACAGAGCTGATCCACGACTCTGGTGATCGTGTGAGATGGCGAAACATGACCGCCAACGCATAGCGGCATGGCACATGATGATGTATTCATTATTTGCTGCTTGTCTCTTTTTTATTTCTTTATTTTGAAACTGATATGGCCCGTGAAGGTTAACCCGGTCAACAAATGCCCACAGAAGTCAGATATGACGGCCTAACGGCGCAAGAATGCAGCTCTGCTGTAAACAGGCACAACGCAATCACGTCCGGAAAAAAAAAAAACTCCAGATGAACGCAGAAGAAGAAGAAACTGATATGGTGGTCAAAATTCAGCACATAGAAAGTATTTACTATCGATGGTTTGTGTTTGTTTATTTGTTGCGGAAACCTACAAAGTGTTGGTATCAAAGATAAGTTACTGAACGTGACTTACATGCCAATTTTGTGTAAATACATTTTAAATGCAGCTGACAGCTTCAGATAGTGACCGACCATGGTCAATCATAGTGCTTGTTGACTGCCGGCATGTCCACCTCCTACTAGGTTTGATAGTAAACACACTAAATAAGTGGTCATTAATGATACAAGTTAGCACCAGGCACACTGACAATGTTAGTAATTGATTCTTCCAAGCGTGCTCATTCCTAAACACCCGTTGTGCTGACGCTGAAGTGGCAGGTTCAACTCCAACACCGGTCAGTTGGTCTAAAGTGCTGACTGCTCGTCCTTGACTTGGGGACGTAAATTACAAGTACCTCAGAAGTCGGAGTGGTTCGCCTGATGGTGAGGGACACTGGTAATAGGGAAAACTAATCTACATGCAAACATCAGCCCATTGCACTAGACATAACAGCACGTGTATGGACTATGTTTGAGTTCAAAGTGAGCAAACACCCAAAACAAAGTTGTTTACTGAGGAGAAACAGCCCCATAACTATTCATTAATAAGACAGTTCTACAGCTATTGTATTGAAGAGCAACACCCCCATAACTGTTTGTTAATGAGAAACACATCACAGTTGTTGTTGTTTTGGATGATAAATATCCCCATATCTGTTTATTGATTAGAAACAGCTTAACAATTATTTAACGCAAAAAATACTCCATAAATGTTTTCACCTTTTTTCTTCTAATAGTCCATGCCGTGCGGCATTGGTGATCTGTCTCGAGTGCTGCCAATCATTTCTGATATTGATGTTTCTTCCTGCCATGATGTCAAACTGCCCAGCATCTTCTCTCTTGGATCCCCCTCCCCTTTCCTCTCCAAATGCCCTGCTGAGATGACATACTACAACTTCCTCATCTCAGATATGCCCACAGAATGTGGACCTTCTGACGTGAATAGCCAGTTCTTTATATGAGTTAACTTCTTTCAAGATATATTCATGACATTTTCTACCTGTCGATGGTGTTCTCATAATTTTTCTATAAAACCACATCTCCATAGCCTCCAATAAATTCCCCAGTTGTCTACTAATTATCTATAATTCTCTTCCATACAACAGGAATGGCTCAATATAGCACTTAAGAACTCCTTTCTTCACTAAGACAAATTGCAAAGAATATTCTCCATCTTGTGAAATGCTGTCTCTGCTTGGGCTATTATATCTGACTTTCTTAATACATCTTCCACCTGCTGTTATTAAAGTACCCAAATAATTAAATACATTGACTTGTTTCAGACTGGTCTCACACAGTTTGATGTTGGATTTGGGTACACAATAAATTGTATATTAATAAGAAACACCCTGTAAATTGTTCCTTGATAAAGAAACACCTCCAAAAAATAACCACAGTATAACATCTTCTAAGAGATTGTGCTATAACGCAGCCACAGTATGACATCTCCTAGAAGACTTTGCTACAGTATAACATCTCCTAGGAGACTGCTATAACAAACCCACAGTATAACATTTCCTGGGAGATTGTGCAAAACAACCACAGTATAACATTTCATAGGAGACCGAGCTATAACAAAACCAGAGTATAACATCTCCTAGTAGACTGTGCTATAACACAACCACAATATAACATCTTCCAGGAGAATGTGTTAAAACACAACCACAGTATAACATCTTCCAGGAGGTTGTGTTAAAACACAACCACAGTATAACATCTTCCAGGGGATTGTGTTAAAACACAAACCACAGTATAACATCTTCCAGGGGATTGTGTTAAAACACAACCACAGTATAATATCTCCTAGTAGACTGTGCTATAACACAACCACAGTATAACATCTCCTAGTAGACTGTGCTATAACACAACCACAGTATAACATCTTCCAGGAGATTGTGTTAAAACACAACCACAGTATAACATCTTCCAGGAGATTGTGTTAAAACACAACCACAGTATAACATCTCCTAGTAGACTGTGCTATAACACAACCACAGTATAACATCTTCCAGGAGATTGTGTTAAAACACAACCACAGTATAACATCTTCCAGGAGATTGTGTTAAAACACAACCACAGTATAACATCTTCCAGGGGATTGTGTTAAAACACAACCACAGTATAACATCTTCCAGGGGATTGTGTTAAAACACAACCACAGTATAACATAATAATAATGAGACATTAAGAGCGCATACAACAGTGTAGCTAATGAAAGGATGATCAATGTTTATATTATACACAACATTCAATGAGAGATGTTTCCTAGTTCTTAAACTGTTTTTGAATCTACTTGCCACACCTGTTGTCTTCTTGTCCCAAGTAGCGTGGCATGTCACATTCTTCTGAAACCCCTGCTTAAATGTACAGTTCACAGTTCCCACTGAGATCAGTCATTTTACATATTCTACTATGCTATTACATACTACTTCCTGTTTCTATGAGGTGGAGTGACCGATTATTTTCCTGGCTTCTTATTTGCCATACCCAACACAGACTAAAGTCTAGATTGTCTGTACAACTTGTTGCATGGGAGTGATACTCCAACTCTGGCCCACATCAATCACAGAAGTGACACAAGCCAGCTATAAGAAGATCAAGAATGCAATAGGGCTCTTAGTGTTGACCTTGCAGACAGGAAACGAAAACCAAGAATGGTAACTTAGAATGTCAAGGTTGTGAACAACTCAGGGACAATTAGAACAACAGGTGAACAACTCATTAGAACAACAGGTGAACAACTCAGGGACAATTAGAACAACAGGTGAACAACTCAGGGACAATTAGAGTAACAGGTGAAAATCTTACATTTAAGCACCACAATGGAGGTCAACATAACTGAATGGATAAGAGTACTCACTCTCAAATTTCTGGTGTGTTGATGCCGAGGCAGCGGGTTCAACCCCTAGACTGGTCAGTTGGACTAAAATGTTAACATCCTGCCCTTGACTTTAGGACGTAAATTACAAGTAGCCCAGAAGTCGGAGTGAGTTGGCCGTATGGCCAGGGACACTGGTAATAGGGAAAGCTAATCCACATGCAAAAACATCAGTCCAGTGCACTCAATAGTATAAGCACGTGTATGAACTACGCTTGGGTTCAAAGCGAGCAAAAGCACACACAAAAAGCAGCCTTTGCTGCTTGTCTTGTTCCAGATGCATTGGTGTTACCTTTCCTTTGGAGTAAATTAGGCAGGCCGAGAAATATGGATTATGCTGCATGGACAACACATGGTCTCTACAACACAGGCCAGGCTTTGTGCTATGGAGAGGTATAAGTCCATCCCTGGTCCCTGCCATGGGTTGCAGTTATTATGCTTGTTTAAAGCACAATGTAACAAACTGTAGCCTGTCCAAATGGCCAGGTGCCAGTGAATACCTACATGCCATCAAGAATAATCTCTTGGTTTGCCTCAGCTTGTTCTACCAGTGATCATTTCATTCAACATGATGTTCTCCAATGGCTCTCTTCTCACTCTATGACCAAACACGCTTTGCCACTTTTGTAAAGCTGTGTATAATGTTCTATTTTCATTACTCTCTTCCAGGCAATTGCTGTTAGCTACACTAGTCATAGAAAGTGCTCCCAACATTCATCTCAGAAACCACACATCCGCTGCCTCTAATATCTACCTAATTTGTTTGTACACATTCCAAAGTTCGCTGCCCTACAACAGAACTGGTCTGATATATGATTTCAGTACTCTCTTTGGAAAAAGTGATTGTGTTTACATAAAATATTCTGCATTCTGTGAAATTATGCTTGTGCTTCATCTATTCTATCAGACATCTTTGATCAAATATCATGATTTCCCCAAACTATTTGAATGTATAACAACTGGCTGTCACTTGGGACCTGTGAACATTATGCAAAATGTGCAATTAGACCATAGAGTAATTTACTAATGAAGCCAGACAGTGAAGCATTACAAGGAACTTGTTTCATAATGAAATTGAGCAGTAGAAAAGAAGGATAATGGCTTTAGACAAACTGTAATTGTTGCTACTGATATAAATGCTTTAAGATGACGAGGCAAGACATACAGAAACATATGAAGCAAACATGTATGCTGTGTAAATATGATTTCAAGAGTGACAGCTGAAGATCTGATTTGTACAAAAATGGTTCCTTTAAGTGCAGGTGTGTAGGTGTGAGGTCATCATTCACACCTGAGAAGACATATATTTATACAGCACATCTACTACAGAATGTGGTAATTTGTGAACGTCACTTTTGTTTTTGTCTTACATTTGAGCATGCTAGTGTTATATGTGTGCATGTGTATACAAACAGATGCACAAATGTATGCAAACATGAAAACCCCTGGAAAGAAAATATTGGTAAATTTGGCTACAACTCCTGCTGATAAAACAGCTGACTGTAACAAAGGAAGACACACACATTTATGTTACATAAACTGTCACACAATGGAAGATACATACACATTCTATAAACTGTCACATAATGGAAGACACACACAGAGTCATGTTACATAAATTGCCACACAATGGAACACACACACATTCACGTTACATAACCTGTCATACAATGGAAGACACACACACATTACATAAATTGTCACACAATGGAAGACACACACACATTCACATTACATAAACTGTCACACAATGACTGACACACACACGTTACATAAACTGTTACACAATGGGGGAAACATCCCCCCTCCCCTCACCCACACACATATTACATAAACTGTCACACAATGGAAGACACACACACACTCACATTACGTAAACTGTCACACAATGGAAGACACACACTCACATTACATAAACTGTCACACAATGGAAGAGACACACATTCACATTACATAAACAGTCACACAATGGAACAGCCACACAGATTCAAGTTATATAAACTGTCACACAATGGAAGACACACACATTCACATTACATAAAAACTGTCACACAATGGAACACACACACACATTCAAGTTACATAAACTGTCACACAATGGAAGACACATACACATTCAAGTTACACAAACTGTCACACAATGGAAGACACACACACATTCATGTTACACAAACTGTGACACAATGGAAGACACATACACAGTCATGTTACATAAACTGTCACACAATGATAGACACACACATGTTACATAAACTGTTACACAATGGGGGAAACACATCCCCCTTTCACACCCACCCACACACATATTACATAAACTGTCACACAATGGAAGACACACACACACATTACATAAACTGTCACACAATGGAAGACACACACTCACATTACATAAACTGTCACACAATGGAAGACACACACACATTCACATTACATAAACTGTCACACAATGGAAGACATACACTCACATTACATAAACTGTCACACAATGGAAGACACACATTCAAGTTACATAAACTGTCACACAATGGAAGTCACATACACATTCAAGTTACATAAACTGTCACACAATGGAAGTCACATACACAGTCAAGTTACATAAACTGTCACACAATGAAAGACACATACACATTCAAGTTACATAAACTGTCACACAATGGAAGACACATACACAGTCATGTTACATAAACTGTCACACAATGGAAGACACATTTACATGATATAAACTGCCACACAATGATAGACACACACTCATATTACATAAACTGCCACACAATGGAAGACACACATACACACTGTCACATTATATAAACTGTCACACAATGGAAGACACACTACATGAACTGTCACCCAACGGAAGAGATTCATAAACAGAAAACACACACATTGTCACACTACAAGAACTGTCACAATAGAAGACAGAGTCACCCTACATAAACTGCTACACAATAGAAAACACAGTCACCCTACATAAACTGCCACAACACACGTTAGACACAAACTGTATGTGCTATACCTGCAACTCAACAAACTTCGTGATAAATCTGTACATTTTGTGCTTCGATGCTGACATTCTCACAATCCACCATCTATTCATATTCAGAATGTTCAAGTGGTTTGGGTCTTGTGTTATCACAACTTTCTCCTGGCAAAATCACTTGAGAACATCCATTCATACTGGTTAACATTATTGCACCTATAGAGTAAGAAAGTCAGACATTTTCTGGCCAAACAAGACTGCGGTTATTTCTTTGCCTTCTCTACTTGTGACCCTGCAACTGCCAGTACTTGTTCGCCAGAACCTGTCATGTTGGAGAAAAAAAATAGCTCAACTTACATAAAACAGCTGGCAGACTAACAACAATCAGATCAACTTATCCGCAAAAGCTGGATGTGTCGGTAAAAAGACGCAAGTATCGCAGCTTTGCTGTAAGCAGGCACTATGCAATTATGCTCGAAAAAACTCGCCGGATGAATGCAGCAGAAGAAGATCAACTTATAAAAAATAGCTGATAGACCAACAGCAATCAGATCAACTTATATAAAATAGCTGACAGACCAACAGCAATCAGATCAACTTATATAAAATAGCTGACAGACTAACAGCAATCAGATCAACTTTTACAAAATAGTTCACAGACTAACAACAATCAGATCAACTTACATAAAATATCTGTCCTTGGTGATCCCATTACTTGCAATCTGTCAGTGGTGATCCCATTACTTGCAATCTGTCAGTGGTGATCCCATTACTAGTAATATGTCCATGGTGACCCCTTTAATTGCAATCTGCCAGTGGTGATCCCAGAACGTGTAATCTGTCCATGGTGATCCAATTACTTGTAATCTGTCCATGGTGATCCCATTACTTGTAATTTGTCCGTGGTGATCCCATTACTTGCAATCTGCCAATGGTGATCCCATTACTTGCTGTCTGTCTGTGGTGATCCCAGAACTTGTAATCTGTATGTAGTGATCCTATTACTTGTAATCTGTCCGTGGTGATCCCAGTACTTGTAATCTGGCCAGGTGATCCCATCACTTGTAATCTGTCCGTGGTGATCCCATTACTTGTAATCTGATGGTGGTGAGTCCATTACTTGTAATCTGTCCGTGGTAATCCCATTATTTGCAATCTGTCAGAGTGGTGATCCCATTACTTGTAATCTGTCCATGGTGAACCCATTACTCTTCAATAAAAGGCTTTTCATATTTGGAGTCTCTAAGTTAAATAGCACATGAAGTCAACATGGCCCAATGGATAAGAGCACTTAGTCATAAACTTCCCATGTGCTGATGTCGATGTAGCAGGTTCAACCCCTACATTGGTCAGCTGGACTAAAATGTTAACTTCTCTGTCTTGACTTGGGGACGTAAATTACAAGTACCGCAGAAGTCACCTGATGGCATGGGAAACTGGTAGCAGGGTAAGCTAATCCACATGCAAAATCAGTCCCATGCACTCCCCAGAGGTGACAAATAATAGAAGTAGTAGCCCATGAGTGGACTATATGTGAAGTCAAAGCAAGCGACCAAGACAACAAAAGCACATATTCCAATCTTCTGGCTTATACTGCTAGTTACTTAGTTGTATATCCTTTAAAGGAAGTAGCAGTCAACTCCAGTAATGTTTGACTGTTTGTGATTCCTGGACAAGTTTATGTTCAGTAGTTTGCCATTAGCAAGATGAAAAATATACTGACCAATAAAAAGATGTCAATTGAAATGAGAAAAAGAGTGTTGAGGTGCTACATAGAACCTTGTATTTTTGTATAGATGTGAAGCGTGGACAATGAGAAGTCAAGCTGAAAAGCATCTTATGGCCATGGAAATGTGGTTTCTGAGGAGAATGCAAAGAATACCATGGACAGACAGAAAAACCAATGACCAAGTACTACAAGAAACAAATGTAAATCGTAAACTGATTAGAGAAATTAGACATAGACAGTCAACATTCTTTGGACATGTTATAAGAAAAAATAAATTAGAGAACTTGGTGACAAGTGGCAAGATCGAGGGGAAGAGAACAAGAGTACGACAGAGAAGTAAATACCTAGATGGCTTAACCACATGGCATGGTCGAGACAAGAACACTGAGCTGATCCATGACTCTGGTGATCGAGTGAAATGGTGAATCATGACCGCCAACGCTTACCGGCATGGCACATGATGAATGGATGGATGGAGTTTGCCATTGCTTTCTAAATGACCGGCACTCATACCAGTGTATGTAAAACCAACGCGAGACGGTCTGCTTCCTAATCGCCCACAGCTGTTTCTTTTTTGTAACCCCTTCGTCACAGGGCTTATATTGTATGATTCCATAATATTATGCCTTAATGTAGTTACTTTAGTGTCATTTCTGTGTTTGTGTTTTCTTCTACTTGTTTGCTTATTATTATGATTGCATTATCTTTATGCATTTGACTGTTATTGTTCTGTTTGTTCCAATCGATGAAGCAATCACGTCTCTTCCTTAAATGTTTGTTAATATAATGGACACAGCATTACACTCTGATGTGTTTGTGTGTTTCTTATTTGACATATGTTGGTTTAATATAACATTCTGAGACCTATGGTGCTATGTCAATGGTTGGATAAGAATTCTGTTCATATTCCATAGTTGTGGGTTCATGTGAATGATAGACCTGGCTAATAAAGACACCCTTTTTAGGAGTGTCTAGTTGGTTTTCTGTCAAAGTATACTTGTTCCTGCAGCGAGGCGCTGTCGTCAATTGGAGGTGACAGGTTCGAATCCTGGTTGGTAATTATAGCTTTCAACTTTTATGTTGTCTCGTGTGTCCTCTAGTCTCTAAATCTTACCCATAAAAGTGCCAAACCAATAGTGTGTATTTATTTATTAGTTGTCTTGATGGCCTCAAAGGGTTTCGCAATTGATATTTTTGCATCATCCCACAGCAGAGAATCCAGATGTCCAAAACTGGTCACTTTCAATAATTTATCTCTTGATAAATATATCTACTGCCATATTTGTTTCACTGGATGTAATTTTTGTTGTTGTTGGTGTTGCACTGAGATATAAATGTTGTTTCTCACTTTGCTCTTGCACTGGCGGTTTTATTTCTCTCCCTTTACAAGTGTGTTTTGATGCAAGCATGAGTATTCTCCCATGGTAGTGAGATCGGACGCCCGTACGCATTGTTGTGCATGTAAAACGTCCCTTGGCAGTTGGAAATCGAAAAAGAGTAGCCCAACGGCACTGCCCCTGGCAAAATTTTGGTTTAAAAATCTACCCAAAGAATTTCAGGATACTTGCCGGTGCTACAGAGTTGGTGCACTGAGGTGAGATTCTCTGGAATCAGCAGAACGGATCACTTATGGGTTACACCCATGTGCCATAATGTTGATCTGTCGACTAAACTAAACTAAACATTCTCCCATGGACAAACATGCCTACACCTCCAGAAAATTCACTTCATCGCATCTTGATGACACTTCTAACATTCAATGTTCTTGATTCACTAAAGATATCATCAAAAGCCATGCCAACTGGTGTGGTTGATCATGCTACTCCGCATCTTGATGACACTTCTAACATTCTTCTTCTTCTTCTGCATTCATCCGGAGTTTTTTTTTTCCAGACGTGGTTGCGTTGTGCCTGTTTACAGCAGAGCTGCGTTCTTGCGCCGTTAGGCCGACACATACGATTTCTGTGGGCATTTGTTGACCAGGTTAACCTTCCTGGGAGTTTCTTAAGACGTTTGACTCTCACTGTTGTGGTGTTATCCCCCATCCCAGCTGGCCCATATAGAACAGCCAAAGACATCCTGGTCAGCCCTCAAGGGAAGGCAGACGCAGACCACGGGCATACCCCGCCATTCAAGGAGGCTTCCATACTTGCAGAGCCGACACACAGCGCTCTGGTACTGGGCTCACCCAAGGAATCATCACATCCTGCACATGGCTGCTTAGCCTCACTTCCGTATATTTGGCATTCCTTTCACCATTGGCTGTTCTTCCGGAAACCAGAAGAATGCAGTCTGCAGATGACATCCACACAGTGAGCTTTCGGTTCGGACTTTCCACGTAATGGATTTGCTATCCAAGCAATATTCCATTTCGTGCCACTAGGACACTTTTTCCACCTTTTATGAAGCCCACACAGTGAGCTTTCGATTCTGACTTTCCACGTAATGGATTTGCTATCTAAGCAATATTCCATGTCATGCCTCTGGGACGCTTTTGTAACCGACATACCTGTGGTATGAAGTATGGCAGTCTAAATACTTCTTCATGCACCTTTAGACGTCAACCTGAATGTAGTTAAAGTAAGCTTCAGTCAACCTGAGCTTGTTGATATCTCCATAGAGCTTGTCCTCAAATGAAGCAGGCATGGGCCAAAATATCTTTCTCTGTTCTGCATATATTGGGCACTCCTGCAGCAAATGTTTAGCTGTAATTTTACCAGTTCCACAATTACATTCATACGTATCTCCTATCTTTAGTTTATTGAACAAGTGGTATTTCAGCCTGTTATGTCCTGGTGGCCTGGATGCTCTGATTCCCATTTGGTTCTATAAGTGCTTTTTATAAACCTCTTTGCCTCATTATAGGTTATGTCTATGTCAGGATGTGGTAGTCGTCCGTCCATTTTTGCTAGTCTGTCAGCCTCTTCATTTCCAGGTATACTACAATGTGATGGGATCCACTGTATTACAACTTTTTTGGATTTCTGGCATAGTACATGGAGTGCTGCTCTAAGGTCAGCTAGTTCTGTGCTGTTTTTGCTCTTCAGTATTGAGACAGCTGACTTTGCATCTGTGAAGATAGCTATTTGCTTCTCTTTATTTTCATCCATCAAGAGCATTTCTGCTGCAGTTTTCAAAGCCTCTACCTCCGCTTTGAAGTTACTTGAAAATTTTCCAGTAGCCACTGACTGTATTTTTTTTCACTCTATTTTTTAAATTTAGGAGAATTCCTTTTCCTCCATTGTCTATTGAATTTTTGGCTGATCCATCTGTATATGCATGGGTCCAATTGCTGCTTGGGTAATGTTCTTTTATGTAGTTTAGGGTTATTTTTCTTCTTTCGGTTTCATTCTGGGTGTTCTTTTTCTCAATACCAGGAATGTTTTCTATCATCTCAGGCAGTTGCTGTTGTCTCCAAGCTGGAAACTTGTGTGCATTGTAAATGGGTTTGACTGTTGATATGTCAAGTATAGGATCTGCCCTAATCTTTCGTTTTGCAGTTTCTAAAAAGGTGCTACGCTTCAGTCCCTCCCTTTCCAAAACCGTTAAACCTGTTATACATAGGGTGGTGTGTCAATCTTCTAAATTTTTCTACTTGTTGCTGGGCTCTGCTATCTCTTCTATCCTGCATTAGTTGTAAACAAGTGATCTGTTCTAGTTCATTAATAAGCGTTGTCTTCAGGCTTCCAGTTATGATTCGCATTCCTTGATTTTGGACTACTTATTTTGTTAAAGTTTGACTTAGCTGCTGTTGCCCAATCAGCGATGCCATATTCCAGTACTGGCATCACTCATGTTGTACCAGCAAGCTTTTTTAGATCTGCCATTCTTTGCCTTGCTCTTGTTAGATTTTTCTCAACCTGTGTCTTCCATGTCAGGCAACGATAAAAGGTGACTCCTAGATATATTGGCGCAAAATTTTTCCATTCAATACCAGCTTAGGTTGCTGAGTTTTATTTGAGAGGGAGAACACTGTGCATGTTGTTTTCTCCTCACTCATCTTCACTAGCCATGATTTTGACCAGTCCTATACCGCTAATAAGGCTTGCTGTATTCTGCTGTTAGCTGTACTAATATATTCCTCAGATGTCCATATGGCTAGGTCATCTGCAAAGGAGGATGTGTGTACTTTGGCTGGAGAATTTTCCGTGATGTCATTTATATATTCTAGGAATAATGTTGGTGAAAGAACTTTTCCTTGGGGGACACCTTGCTCCAACAGCATCTTTTTTGCTGGTTTGTCCTTGTACTTTTGTACTGGCAGTTCTGTTCTCAAGGTAGTGGCTGATCCATTTGTAAATTTTCCCACAAACATGCATTTTTTGCAGTTTTACTTTCAGTCCTTCCTTCCATACTTTATCAAATGCTTTTTCTAAATCTATCCAGACTGCTAGTGTGTGCTTTTTCTCTTGGAAGGCATCCTCTATTTCCTGAGCTATATGGGTTATTTGATCTTCAGTGAATCTGTACTTTCTGAATCCTGCTTGGTGTGGTGTTAAGAGTTAAGATTTATTCCAGATGTCATGTTAGCCTGCCATTGATAATGCGTTCCATTAATTTTCCTACACAGCTAAGTAGATTGATAGGTCCATAGCCATTTGGTTCTTCCAGGTCTTTTCCTTTCTTTGGGACTGGTATTAGTATAGCTTCCTTCCATGCCTGTGGGGCTATTCCTCTCTTCCAGCTGTAAGTTAGGACTGCTAGTAGTTTCTTTTTTGCCTTAGTGCCTAGTCCTATTAGCATTTCATTTGCGATTCCACCCATTCCTAGTGATTTCTTTTTTTTTTAGGGTGTTCATTGCCTGTTCCATTTCTTCCATTGTTAGATTTGCCATCATATATTCTGCTGCTGTCTCTGTATTACTATGATGTATCTGTTTATCTTTGATTGCTTTCTTCTGTTCGATTGTAATAATGTGGTTTGCACTGGCATAGTGTTCCATTAGTGCATTTGTAGCCTTTTTCTCTGTAAGCAAGGCATTCCCTTGTTTAATTGTTATATGTTTATTTTTAGGTCCTTCATTGTTCATGGCTTTCACTAGTTTCCATAGTTTGTTATCATCCCTGTCAAAGTTCAGGTTTTCTGTTTTTTCCCTCCAACAATCTCTTGTTTGATTTACTATTCTTTTAAATTTTGCTGAGATGGCTTTGAGAGAGATGTTCGCTTCAGTTGTTTGTTCTCTCTCTTCTGTTCAACTTTGTCCTCCAAATTTGTAGTTCTTCAGGCCAGTATGGTTTGTAATTTTTCCTCGCTCTGGAATAGACTCAGTGGCCACCTGTATTATTGCTCTGGTTAACTTTCCACCATTTGCTTCATGTTGCCATATTGTGTATTTATGTTTTCGCAATATTTGTCTGTTAGTATGGCAAATCTGTCCCAATCTGCTCATTTGTAATTCCAGTGGGGCAAAGGCTTTTGCTCCTGTGGAACATACTCCATATTCATTACAAGCTTGGTTGGTCTGTGGTCACTACCTGCTAATTGGCAAGCACATGGCGATCAATTTTGTCTCCTGTGCAGAAAGCTAAGTCTGGAGTAGAAGTGGTAAACCATCTTCTGGAGTAGAAGCTCGGTGTGTCATCCGCTTTGTTGAGTAGATGGAGATTTGAGTCTATTTCCCAGTCCTCCACTTCATATCCTCTTTTGTCAGTATCTTGGTGTCCCCATCTTTCTGAATGGCTATTAAAGTCTCTGACAATAATGCAGTTTGTGTCAGTTATGTTCATGTTTGAGAGTGTAAGGTCCTTATCTGCTGGGCTATATAGATTGTAAATTCTTATTTTCATGTCCTTTATTATTATATCAACACCTATAATTTCCGTTTGCTTCTAACATTAAATATCCTGGATTCACTCAAGATATCATCATTATCATCAAAAGTCATGCCAACTGGCGTGGGTGACCATGCTACTCCACATCTTGATGACACTTCTAACATTCAATATCCTTGATTCACTCAAGATATCATCATTGTCATCAAAAGCCATGCCAACTGGTGAGGGTGATGGTGCTACTCCCCATCTTTCAATCTCCAGCAGCAGGTATCAGTTCATGCATGGACATCCGTCCGTGTCAAGACACAAGGCTGACAAGAATCTTCTATGGCTGTCTTCCTCATATATCTTTCTAGTTGTCACAACATTTTCCAGTTTTTCTCTTTACATGTGGCCAAACAATGACGACTGCTTCTCTCTGATATTTGTGATGTTACCTTTGACTTCTCATAATGTGGCCTAACAATGGCAACTGTTTCTCTCTGATGTTACCTTTGTTAACTCAACTACAGGTAAAGATAGTCAAACAGTAGATACAGCCTTGAAGTGTTAGGCTTTCACATATTCTAGGTCATGATATAAGAGGTGGGGATGGGTTGTTCCCTTCTATCACCTTTCTATCCCAGAAAATTCCCAGTCTTCTCTGAAAATTGCCTGCTATCCATTCGTACAAGACTAGGTCAACCCCAGTATCTTACTTTTTTTTTTGCATATCCTTTTTACAGGACATCGCTGTCAACATCAGCATTTTAATGCTGTTGATGATGTCTTGGCAAGTTTATGTTAAGTAGTTTGCCATTGCTTTCTGAACGACCGGCTCCCATACCAACTCGTTAAAACCCAGCGCACCGCGGTCTGCTGCCAAATCGGTCACAGCTGTGCTTTGAACGTGGGTAAACGAGATTACGAACCGCGCCCATAACCCCTCTGCCACGGAGACCGGCCAGAGTCTTACTACTTGCAAAACATAAGCCTACCTCTTTTGAGGATTGAACCTGGTCCACTATCTTGGCAGGCAAGTGCACTAACTGTGCTACTCATGACACAGCCAACAGGTATGAACTCATGACAAACCAAATCAGAAGAACATAGCTATATTACCAATGTTACATAGAACCTGTACTTTTGTATGGATATGAAGCGTGGACAATGAGCAGACAAGCTGAAAAACATCTGATGGCTGTAGAAATGTGGTTTCTTAGGAAAATGCAAAGAATACTATTACAGACAGAAAAACCAATGACCAAGTCCTACAAGAAACAAATGAAAACTGTAAACTGATTAGAGAAATTAGACATAATCAGTCATAGTTGTTTGAACACGTTATGAGAAATAAATTGAGAACTTGATGACAACTGGCAAGATTGAGGGGAAGAGAAGAAGGGTAAGGAAAACAAGTAAATACCAGGATGGCTTGGCCACGTGGTATGGCTGAGACATGAACACAGAGCTGATCCACGACTCTGGTAATTGTGTGCGATGGCGAAACATGATAGCCTATGCTTATCAACATGGCACATGATGATGATGATGATATTACCTATCTCTGTGGACACGTGTTCGAAACCCCGAAGACTCCCTGAAGAATTCTGTTGAAGGTAGACTTCCTCCGCTGGTGTCAGAGGCTCTCCAAGT
This sequence comes from Cepaea hortensis, assembly GCA_963921405.1. NCBI lineage: Eukaryota > Metazoa > Mollusca > Gastropoda > Stylommatophora > Helicidae > Cepaea > Cepaea hortensis. The sequence goes on from OY992876.1 coordinate 254,089,583, forward strand.
TTCTTCAGTGCTGTCAGGATTTCCACGGATTGTTGCACTGCCAACTGCTTGGGCAGCTTTCCAATTTTCTCGTCTCTGCTTATCTGAGGTTGGAGACAAGACATCAATGTGAAATAAGTATTCTGGCTTTGATATCTGAAGTTGGAGACAAGACATCAATGTGAAATAAGTATCTACCTTTGATATCTGAGGTTGGAGACAAGCCATCAATGTGAAATAAGTATCTACCTTTGATATCTGAGGTTGCAGACAAGACATCAATGTGAAGTAACTATTCTGGCTTTGATATCTGATGCTGGAGACAAGACATCCATGTGAAATAAGTATCTACCTTTGATATCTGAGGTTGCAGACAAGACATCAATGTGAAGTAACCATTCTGGCTTTGATATCTGAAGTTGGAGACAAGACATCCATGTGAAATAAGTATCTACCTTTGATATCTGAGGTTGCAGACAAGACATCAATGTGAAGTAACTATTCTGGCTTTGATATCTGAAGTTGGAGACAAGACATCCATGTGAAATAAGTATCTACCTTTGATATCTGAGGTTGCAGACAAGACATCAATGTGAAGTAACTATTCTGGCTTTGATATCTGAAGTTGGAGACAAGACATCCATGTGAAATAAGTATCTACCTTTGATATCTGAGGTTGCAGACAAGACATCAATGTGAATTAACTATTCTGGCTTTGATATCTGAAGTTGGAGACAAGACATCCATGTGAAATAAGTATCTACCTTTGATATCTGAGGTTGCAGACAAGACATCAATGTGAAGTAACTATTCTGGCTTTGATATCTGAAGTTGGAGACAAGACATCCATGTGAAATAAGTATCTACCTTTGATATCTGAGGTTGCAGACAAGACATCAATGTGAAATAAGTATTCCGGCTTTGATATCTGATGTTGGAGACAAGACATCCATGTGAAATAAGTATCTACCTTTACTATCCGAGGTTGCAGACAAGACATCAATGTGAATTAACTATTCTGGCTTTGATATCTGATGTTGGAGACAAGACATCCATGTGATATAAGTATCTGCCTTTAACATCTGAGGTTGGAGACAAGACATCAATATGATATAAGTATCTGCCTTTAATATCTCTGCCAGCTCAAACCCACCCACCCATCCATCATGGACGAACACCTCTGGCTGGTAAGCACAGAGGGTGTTGATATTTATTTCACCTTGAGCCAAATGTCTCACTGCCTGAACTATTTTGTTTAGATCCTCCAGCTTGTATCAATTCATGTGTTGATGCCTATCAGTGCCATGAAGCAAGGCTGTCTATAATTGTCTCTTGCTGTCTTCCTCTTTCTCACTTTCTACAAATATTTCCAGTGTTACATGTTCCGGTTTTTCACAATGTGGCCAAAAAATGACTGTGTGACATGTGGCAATAATTGAGATAAATGATTCACATTTATTGATGGGGATATAAAATCACAAAATAAAAAGAATTGAATACCTAGATGGACAACTACAACAAAGCTGATATTGCAGTTATGTGGAATAGGTAGATTGGGGCCCTGAATACCAGAGCTGACAGCACATGGAGAAAATGATAGTTTATCACCTGAACAAAAATGGGAATTAAAAATAAACCAGATGCATGATGGTTTAATGTGTTACTGGCACACAGGCTGGATCTATGAATCATTAGTCTTAGCTACGAGTGGAGAGGTAATTTATAGGTCACAAACATGGGTTAGTTATAATGTTCGATTACTTCATGGACTAGATAATTGAATCCTTAGTCACAGTCATGAGCGGACGGGTCACCAGCAAGCTAAGCTAACTTCAGTTACAGGAATTATTCAGACAACATGAAGACATCTTTCTTCTAAAGCTGTGTGTTTACATTATAATGCAGTTCTGTGAAACAGTAAGTTGTGACAATACCAATGAAGTATCAATGATCATGAGGTTGTCAGACAATCCAGCAAGTTACAGGCCAAATGCTTTTTATCATGCATCAGATATTAAACTACAATTCAGTCCAGCACAATTAGAAGTAGTGTGTATGGACTACACTTGAGTTTGAAGTGAGCAAGCGCCCAAAGAAATATATCCAACAGCACGGTCTGTGTCATCATCCACATTGGATGACCCCTCCACTAGTGTGTAGTCTAACAACCCATGTGACCTCCTCTGGCACTGCCTCTCTCTGATGTTTGTGATGAGTTGTCTTTGTGTCTGTGGGTAGCACAGGCAGACATTTCTATAAGAATGGGTTAAAGTACCAGAAGACATGATGGACTGACACAATATCATAGTAACAATGGGCGGTGAGTGCAGAGAATGGGCAATGGGCTGTACAGAGGTTGAGGTGCAACAAGTGATCCAGAGTAACACGCATCAAGGTGGCATAGGGATCTACACTGATGGGTCAGTGGTGAGAAACAGATGTGGGGTTTCGTTGTGAAGGCTAATAGACGATGTTTGAAAAAGGAGAGCCTGGCATATGAGACTCCAGCATTATAATGGAGATGGAAGCAGTAACATCGGCATTCCGTTGGTTAGAGGAGACCATTGCAACACACATTGCATTCATTACAGACTCAAGAAGTATGCTTAGTAAGGTGGAAAAAGGAATGTTTCATGTGGAATGGCTATCCGCGCTTCAGAGGTCACAGAATTGTGAGAACTGAATGGATATTTAGTCTTGGCCATGTGGGAGAGTGGGGCAATGAACAGGCTGACAGGGAATGTACCTCTTGGTGGTCGATTACCTATGGACAAGGGAGAGGTGGTCACGCGCCTGTGGGACCAAGTGGAGAAGGTGAGGGAACAGATTGAGAATATGTATGTGGAAAGAATTATATTATAGGGGATCAGAAGGGGTTCTGGAAGAATCATTAAAGGGCACGAGGTTGACTATTAATCATAGCTAGATATCAGTGAAAAGCGTTACTTTGCATTAGCAGTCGTGAGTCGGACTTTAAAGGAAGTGATTATGATTCTGAAAATGTGTTTGTAAATTGCCGTCTAGATGACGGAAAATAAATCACAAACAATATGCTGTATTTTCATAACTATTTGTGTTCATATATGGATTACCGACAATAATCACATGAGTAACATATTCTGCATGCTTTTCCCTTCATTGTGTTGTTTATTTAACTAAAATCGGTTGACCAACACCTTATTTGTGATGGTTTTACTAATGCAACCCGAAATTTTACAGAACCTGAAAAAATCTTGCCCGTTCAGGGCTAAAAAAAAATGGACAAGCATCTGCCCTGTAAAGGGTTAAGGAATATGTTTTGTTTGTTTACTAATTATTAATGATTCACAGCCATATATAAACAATGGTTCTATGCAACACATAAGAATTATTTTTATAACTAGTTTACCACTGGTTTACCGCATAAGATTTTCTTCATTTTATAAAATGCAATTTTTGCTTGTCCTATTGTGTTCTTCTTGTTCTTGTGTTCTTTTTGTAAACCCGGGTTCGAAACGCAGCGGTGCTGGTTTTTTCGAAAAAGGTATAGGAGCCGGTCGTTCAGAAAGAAATTTCAAACTACTGAACGTAAAAATTGCCCAGGAATCACGAACAGCTAAAATGCTGGGGTTGACTGCTACGTCCTGTGAAGGACATGCAACTTAAAAATTGTGTTCTTGATCTCTGTGATACAATGATGTTATTAAGGTGCCTATACACTTGAATGCTGGTCTCCATGGCAAAGGGCTTACGGACACGACTACAAGTCATTACATTAATAACATTTCAGCATACTACACACACTTAATAATAACTAACAACTACACAATGTCCGTATATTTATCGCATGGTTTGTTAATTTAAACTGTCTATGATATCACACAATTCTTAATTGTTCGTGATCTTTAACACTAAATAGACACTGTCCATTATTCCTACACAGTATTTTGTAAACACGATCGATAACTACACACTTCTGCCCTAATAATTAACAGAGTTCTATAAGTTACTGTTCATAGCATCAACAATTTAAAATGTCCATATGTTCATAGCACTGTTCTTTTAAATTAAAGTGTCTCTAATATCGCAGTTTTCTAAATTACAAAATCTCTATAATATCACAGATTCTTCTATTCAAGTATCCGGAAAATTATGCACCATGTTTTACTAACTAATTTAAGATCTTAAGACTTGATAAGTAATAATTACGTTGTTCTTACCTATAAAGCAATCTATTTTATTGCACAGTCTCTAATAAACACAAAATATTCTCATTGTTTTAATTTCTACCACTGTTCACTGTTGAATGTCTCCAGAATCACACAATGTTTATCCCCGACTGGCCAATCAAATTGTCCTGTCTCGATGTGCTGACCTCCTGTGTACGTCAACACAAGCTACCGGTGTCTGCCAATTGCAAACTCCATGTTGACTGTCTGACCTATATACCACTGTCCCATTTAGTTTCGCACAAATTTACCAATGTTCACAACTGTTTTTCCACACCATCTCTAGTTATAGTATGTCCACATTTGTTTGCCTTCATTCACGATCAATTATTTTGAAAACTGTCTGTTGCACCGTTATGAAATTTTTCCAGCCATCTTATATTTACCCCCACCCAAGGAATATGTCTTTGATAGGTCCAAAAACAACTTAAATCATTGAAAGCGGCGACATTCCTTTGATGTTTTTCTGAACAACTAGTGATTTCTCGCTAACAAAATTATTTTTACAGTATTGGGAGACCTGGCAATTCTGATGACACACAAAGGCGTATCAAGGAGATATCTCATTGCTACACAGCTGGTGTCTTTCGTGTAGCCCAAAATGATGCGCATGGCTTCGTTTTGTACCTTTTCAAGTCTTCCAATCTGTGTAGGGCTGACAGTGAGGATGGCCAAGGCATACTCTGCTCAGACCTTAATCTGTGTCAGACGATTCCAGTAGGTTGATGATTGCTCTCGGTTGCATAAAATTCAATCCATCCTTTCTCCAATAGTCCTCTTCCTCTTTCAACACATGGTCCTCACATTTTTTCCAGTAACTTTTATCAATATTTAATAGCGCGGACTGGGTTAGTATCTTGACGTCAGACAATTTGAATGTAGTATTGGCAGCTGCCACTTGTCCTTTAATTTTAGCCCACACAAGTTCTATAGGGTTTAACTGAGAATGATACGGCGGAAGTCTCAAGCACCTATGGCCATGCTCTTCTATCAACTTGTCAATTTGAAATTTCTTGCTTTTTTGCGTCTGTTTTACAAGGGACAACAACTGTAGCTTGAAATATGTTTCTGGAAATGGTATATTTTCCCTTCGGAGCCATATCTTTATTGCTTCCTTTGTGCTCGATGCCGTAGGTATTTTGTCTTCTTGGGCAACAACATTGTCCATGATTAGACAAGACGGTCTATCAAGGGATGTAAGTACTGTATTCTCGAGCCAATCTCTAAATACATTACCATTCATCTCATTATGATAATCCCTATTGTCTGTATGCTTTGATACGAACACGAGCCCAGCATTCTGTAGTAAGCCATTATGAGTACTACCAGCATGGGCTATGACCAAATGCTGTTCTTTACTACTGGGCACATAACATTTTATCTTTCCATCCATTGATTGCCATTCCTTTTCACTTGTGTGGTGCGCATTGATCCACGTTTCATCCAAATACACTATGTCATAATTTTCTTTGCACATTTCCCTTATTTCACGTAGGTATCTGCTTCTCATGGCTCCTAAATGCGGTTGCTCGCAAAGGATATTTCTACCTCCCTTGTACTTTCTAAAAGTGAAGCCTAATGTCCTTATAATTTTCCACAAAGTTGTTTTGGATAGCTCTATGTTATTGTCCTTTCTCAACAAAACCCTCAGTTTTCTTACACTCACTGTTTCTTTGGCATCCATCAACTCCTTGTCAAAGCTGTCTACAATTGCCTTTCTACCTACCGTTTGCTTATCGCGTGTTGGTTTCATTCCAGATTCTTGCACCCATCGACGAAACGATCGTTTACTCAAACCTAATGCATGCACTGTTCTTTTTTCGGGATTTGTAACAGTATGAAACAGTTTCCTGCGATCAGCTTCTTGACAAAAACATGTGTACAACTTCATAGCGATGTTTTGAAGTGTACACAATTTCACTTTTAATCCCATTGAACAGTATTAACACATTCAAATATTAGCTATTAAGATTACATTAATGGTAAGATTTATTTATATAATCACGTTTCATGAAATAACCCACAGTTTGACGACACCTCTGAACTATAACACTCAGTCTGTGCAAAAACGAAAGACCGCCAGACAATTTTAAAAATAGCGCGAATGTGTCTTGCTGGAGCTGTAATACTCTTAAAATTAAGGCATTAATGGCGGGGCCATAAAATATATACCGCATATAAGCAAACATTGAAATCTGCTGTACAATCTCCAGAACAAAAATTTTTTTATTGGGTGGACATAATGATACGGTTACATACTAAATCTCATCATTTTCCCTCAGTTGGTTACTGAGATATTGAATTTTATATTGAGGCAACAAAAAAACACACACTATAACCAAAGTCCTACCTGTTTATCCAAATCTGTATAATGGTCACATTTTACTTTCCCAATACGTGATGACACAAGTTTCGCACTAGTTCGGTTGAAGATATTCTGTCTTTCATTATATGTTAAACTTAATTTGCGTAGTTTGTATCACGTGTCTATTTGACCTCATTATGTCCGCCACAATGATTGTAATTATAGTTCTTAAATTTCTTTAATATTTCAAAAATATTGTTCATTTAATACACTCTGATCACTGGATATGTTTTTGCTAAAATCTATGCAGACTTTTCACATTTTCAGGTGTCGTTTATAAGAAGCCCTTTGAACGAGAAGTTCAAACTCATTTTCAGGTCAACACATCATTACTCGTGTTATCATGCACTCCACTAATACACGTTACGAAATCTGTCTATGTGCTCTCAAATTCATGAAAATAACAATACATTAATTGAGTTATTGTGTCTGGTTCGAATGTTCAAATTGATAATCGCATATTCACAACATCCTAGTGTGTGGCCTCAAAATTTAAGTTGACAACTGCTACATTCATAGAACCATAATGTGTAGCCTCAAAATTTTAATTGACGACTGCTACATGGCCCCAAGGTTCTGAATGACAGGCACCCCATTTGCCACAGTGTGATAGCTTGTTTGCTGCATGGATCTGATGGTGTGGAGGATGTGTGTGATGGGTGCGGGGAATGTGTGTATGGGTGGGGTATATGTGTGGATGAGTAGGGGATGTGTGGTTGTTGGGGGAAGTATGTGGGGGTGAGTGGATGGGAGATGTGTGCGTGGATGGGGAATGTGTGGGTGGGGGGGTGTGTGAGTGGCTTAGGGATGTGTAGGTGGGTGAGGGAGATGTATGTGTCGGGGTGGGATGCGTGAGTGGGTGGAGGATGTGTGTGGGTAGGGGTATTGTGATCGAGAGATGTTTGGTTGGGGGTGGGGGTGTGTGGGTGCATAGTGGAGGATGTGTGCGTGAGTGAGTGTGTGTTGGTGGACGGGTAGGGAATGCGTGTGTGGGTGGGGAGAGGTGTGTGGTGTGTTGGTTGGGGATATTGTGTGGGTGAGGTATGTGTGTGTGGGTGGGAGATTTTTGTGGTGTGTGAGTGGGGGTATGTGGGGTGGATGGGTAAGGGTATCTGTGTGGGTGTGGGTGGGAATAGTGTGTGGTATGTGGGTGGGGGATATGTGTGTGGCGTGTAAGTGGGGATGTGTGGTGGTATGTTGGTGTGGGATGTGTTGGTGAGGGATATGTGTGTGTGCGGTGCGTGGGTTGGGAATATTGCGTGGTAGGGGATGTATGTGATGTGCGGGTGGGGGATTGGGTTAAGGCATGTGTGGGTGGGTTGAAGATGTATGTGTGGGTGGTGGGGTGTGTGTGAATGGATTGGGGATGTATGGGTGGTTAGGGAGATATGTGTGTGTGTGTATGTGGGGATGGGGGTAGGGACATGTCAGTTGGTGGGGATGTGTGTGTATGGTTTGGGGATGTGTGACTGGATGTGCGATGTGTGGGTTGGTGGGGGATTGTGTGCGTGGGTGGGGAATATGTGGTCGATGGAGATGTGGCTGGGGGATGGGTGGTTTGAGGTGTGGGTGGGGAGAGGATGTGTGGGTTAGGATGTGTGTGTGGGATGTGTGGGTTGGTGGGGGAATGTTTGTGGGTGGCGAGTGTGTTTTGGTTGGGGGATCAGGTGAGGACAGTGTGTGTGGGTGGGGGATGTGCGGGTGGGGGATGGGTCGGTTGGTGGGGTACGTATGTGTCCCTTGGTGTGCGTGTGTGTGGGTAGGTGGGGGTGTGTGTGTGGGTGGGGTGATGTATGGGTAGGTGGCAGATGGGCCTCATAACATGGTAATTTGCCTTGTTTATGTTTACAACATTAATTTCACAATGTTTATTTTTCTTCCTATGTAAATGTATAATGCTCTTGATGAACGAAAGACGAGTGATTGGAAGGGCCGAATGTAAGACGGGCCTGCGCGCCCAATTTGTGACCCTAATAAAGTTGATTTGATTTGATTTGATGCCTAGGGGTATTAGTTGTATCTTCATCATCATCAAGTCGCCACCATGGTTGTTTCTCAGCACTTTACTTTGCTGATGGTTAGACTCTGCTATTCTACACAAGTTACGCCAACTTACTATTAAACACAACTCATCTCTCCTGTAGAAATGTGACTCGGACTCAGATTTAGTTTTGTTACTGTATTCATCTAACCACTCTAGCATAAACATTATCACTTTTCACAATCCAGGTGTCCATTTACTGAACACTGCCATAACCTCTGACCTAGTCTACTCTGGGTTATGGCATGACTATTCCATGACCTAATATGGATCATGGCACTCCCAGTGTATATGTTTGGTTAGGGAAGTTATTTATATCATGACCAGGGATAGATAATTACTCCCACTGTAGATGTTTAGTTTGGGAATTTATTTATATCATGACCAGGATAATTACTCCCACTGTAGATGTTTGGTTTGGGAAGGGGAAAACACAGGAAAGAATGAACAAACTGTATTTTCAAAGTTGGTCACACAGAGACATGTTTCTGCCAATCCAACCAACCATCCTCTACATCAAATCCTTATACTGAATATGTTCATATTATGTCCATGTAAAGCAATGACTATAGAAGAATGCTGAAAATTAATTGGACAGCCAAAATGAGCAATCAGGACGTTTTAAGGGAAGCTGAGTCGCAAAGACAACTTATCACAAACATCAGAAAGAGACAGTCATAATTTTTCGGCCATGTTATGAGAAGACAAAAACTGGAACATTTTGTGACAACTGGAAAGATTTGCATAAAGAGAGATAGAGGAAAACAACATGGAAGTTTCTTGACAATCTTGTGTCATGGAACGGAAGGAAGTCAACACACGAACTGATCCATGATGTTAGAGGTCGCAATTTGTGGAGAGACATGATTGCCCAGGCCAGCCGGCAAGGCACTGGATGATGATGAAAGTAAATACAATAAGATAAACATTAAGCATAATCGTAACACAAATCCTGTGTTATCAATTGACAAATGAATTTCCAAAAACACACACATGCACCTATGCACAGTGTAAAGTAAGCATTTAAAAGTAGTGGCGAAATTACTACTTTCATACAGTAAAATCTAACATACCTGACAAAATGAAGAGACAGAGTAAGAGAGACAAAGTGAGAATGGCTGAGAGTGTGACAGTCAGTCAGAGGTAACTGACACACAAAACTGTTGAACTGTTATGCATGACACAAAGTATCCAACAGCTACTTACGTCTGCTAGCCTAGTTCTGAGTTGTCCTGGCTGCTTCTTGGCAAACAGTCGGATCACCTCTGGTGTTTTGAAAGCTTCAGTAATGGCTGCCTGAATTGCCTGGGGAGAGGGACAGAATATGTGTCAAACTGACAAGTGGTAACACTAGACAACAATGACACTTCATGAACACTTTTACATATTTATTTCATTCTGGCTGTATTTATACAAAAAGTAACACCAGACTACCTGGCGTTGTGGCAAAGGGGTTACGAATGCAATCCGCAATCGCTCATGCCACATATGAAACACAGCTGCAGTGATTTGGAAGCAGACCGACTTTAGCTAGTTTTCATACAATGGTATGAGTGCTGGTCACTCAGAAAGATAAGGTTTAACTATTGAATGTAAACTTGCCAAGAAATCACAAAAATCCCCTATAAAATGCTGGGATCGACTGTGACGTCCCCATAAAGGACATACAACAATCTTTTTAACACTAGACTACAATGCCACTGTTCATGAACACTTTCACATGATCTGTTTCATTCCTGCTGTGTTATACAAGCCTCACAATGCATGCAGCCCAGACAATGTGTAAATAAGAATGCGTTTAAGCTGACAAAATTAGCAAACATACAAGAGAGGTAGGTTGTGACAATGCATCAACACAGGACAGCATGATTCAAATCAACCACCTCCTTACAACACAAGATGAAGCACCGCACAACCATACTTATCAGACTCTGCATAGGACATTATAGACAACCCCATTTCTAACAAATGAAAGCCTCTCAAACTGACCAATGCAATTGTCAAACTGGGCCCTAAACTCAAAAATGCATAATGCAAATCTGCCCTCCCTTTGGTGGCTTGAGACTTGAGAAAACCTGGCCCCAGGAGATGAAATGAGAACGGATGAGTTAAAAGAATATGGGTGATTTAGACTATAGGTGATTTAGACTATATATGATTTAGAACAATCAGGAATCATTTCTTAAGCAAATCCCCGTACTCATCTCCTTTAGTGATAGTCAAAAAGAAGAAGAATAGTTACAGACTTTACTGAGTTTAGAAAACAGTAAACAGCTACACGTAAACCAGGTTCACATACAAGAATACCACATATCTACTACCAGCTGCATGGCATTCAGCTCATCGACCAGGCTCAGGTTGCCCTCCAACATTTTGCTGAGATTCTCCTGGAACTCCTTCAGCTGCTCTAAAGTCTCCTTCTTTGTGTCTTCATATTCTTCTGGCTCCAAGTCTTCCCTGCAACACACACATTACATCACATATCATGCTACAAGCAAAACACTGTAATTACATATACTATGAAATATACTGTCAATACATACAATAGAAATACACTGTGACAACACAACGCCAGCATCATCTCTACAGATCAGTTTACTGCCACACTGTACCCGTATTGATGTATTAACCACTGATGTCCCCACATAACATTGTGATACATTCACATCACTGGCCGCTGATATGACTGTGTCCACTGTGTAATATTGATGTATTGACCACTGATGCCCCCCATATAACATTATGAAACATTCACATCACTGGCCGCTGATATGACCGTCTCCACTGTGTAATATTGATGTATTGACCAGTGATGCCCCCCATATATCACTGTAAAACATTCATATCACTGGCCGCTGATATGAACGTCTCCACTGTGTAATATTGATGTATTGACCACTGATGCCCCCCATATATCACCGTGAAACATCCACACCACGGACCATTGATTTGTTTTTTTTTTGAGGCGCTGGCTTGCTTTGAACTCAAGCGTAGTCATTACACACTATTTATAGTAGTGATGGACTGAATTTTGTGAGTGGATTAGACTGAATTTTGTGAGTGGATTAGCTTTCCCTATTAACAGTGTTCCTTGCCATCAGGTGAACCCACTCCAACTTCAGAGATACTTGTAATTTACGTCCCCAAGTCAAGGACAACAGGTCAACATTTTAGTCCAGCTGTCAGGTGTAGAGGTTGAACCGCTTACCTTGGAATCAGCACACCGGATGTTTAAGAACACGCATTCTTACCCATTCGGCCTTGCAGACCTGCAGGGACCACTGGTATGATCATGCCCACTGTTTGAGATATTCCAGGCCAACCTTTGCATTTAACATTGAACTATCACTGGAACTGACACTATAATCATTTCTGAATATCCACTTTCCCCATCACTGATATTTTTCTCTACATTTCAGACAAAGAGGGCACATTCGCGGTCACTATCAATAATTGCTCACTAAGTTTTATGGGAAATAAATCTAAGCAGCTAATTTAAAAAAATAATTTTTCACGCTCAAGCTGTAACAAATTTCTTGAAAACAAGATGAATATTGAAAGGACATGCCATACTTCCATTACCAATTTATTAAAACTGCATTCATGAATAAGTTAGTTGCATATCCTTTGCAGGACACCGCAGTGAACAAAAGCATCTTTTGCTGTTGTGATCTCTTGGTAAGTTTATGTTCGGTAGTTTGCCATTGCTTTCTGAACGACCGGCATCCAATACCATTTCGTAAAAAACCAAAGCAAGGTGGTCTGCTACCAAATCGCTGCAGCTGTATTTCGAACGCGGTATGCAGGATTACGAAGTGCTTCCGTAACCCCTTCGCAACACATCCGGGTTCATGAATAAACAAAACAAAATATTCAATGAAAGTAACGTTTCAAAACACTGTCTCTTCAATACATACATTTAGATTTATGAGCCATGAATACTTGCTATCAGCATCTTCAATTAGATTTATGAGCCATGAATGCTGGCTTCCCAGCATCTACACTTAGATTTATGAGCCATGAATACTGACTTCCCAGCATCTATACTTAGATTTATGAGCCATGAATACTGACTTCCCAGCATCTACACTTAGATTGAATATTGGTTTGCAAGTTAAATAAATAATTTTAATTCACAGAAATAGATCTCCCCCGACGGTGTTTTCACCTTGGCGTGGTGGGGGAGATTGAGTTTCTCAATGACCCTGAGAGCTATGCCGGCGGTAGCGTAGCTACCAGCAGGGCCTCCCAAGCCGGACAGGTCAAAGGGTAGAAAACAGACAAAGAGAATCACCCTAGTCCTCCAGGTTGGGGGTTGAAGCATGGGGTGAACATCCCCACCTTTGTAAAAACTATTTTGTTATGAAACAGATAAATAAGAATCGAATTCGGAGGACTGACTTATTTGGACAACGACCTTGGAATGTTAAAGGACTTTTGAGATTTGGAACATGGAATGCATGGATACTATATCAAGCTGGAGCGGCCAAAGAACTAACCCAGGAGCTGGTTCAATATCAAATAGATATAACAGCAATTCAAGAAATAAGGTGGCCAGGAGAGGGTACTTTAGAGCAAAATGAAATGATTGTAATATATGGAGGAAAAAACCAAAATAAACATGAATTAGGAACAGGATTTGTCATCAAAAAAGAGTTATGGGGGAACATTCTAATCTTTAAAGCTGTTAATGACAGGATTAGTAAATTACGAATAAAAGGTAAATGGAAAAATATAACGATGATTAATGAACATGCACCTACTGAAGAGAAAGAAGATGATATGAAAGAAGACTTTTATAATGATCTGGAAGATGTCATAAACAGGACATCCTGATTGTGCTGGGAGACTTCAATGAAAAAATAGGTAGAGAGCAAACTCAAAAAAAAGTTACCGGTATGGAAAGTCTACATACAACTTCAAATGACAATGGATGGAGAGTCATCAACCTAGCAGAAGCCAAAGGACTGAAGATCAGTAGTACCAGACTGCAAATAAAGGATATACATAAACAAACTTGGAAATCATGTGACAAGAGAACCTATAATCAAATAGATCACATTTTAATTAACAACAAAAATGCATCAAACATTTCACAAGTTAGAAGTTATAGAGAAGCTGAGTGCCACAGCGACCACTTCCTCGTTGGAGCAAAATTTAAAATAAAACTTAAGAGAGCTTTCTATGCTAAACTACAAAGGTTACACCCAACAAATAACAGAGAAAAACTACAAGAAAGTACAGTCAAAGAGAAATTTGCAGATGAAATAAAATGTAAACTTGAAATTCTACAAAACCCGTTGGAGGAAAGCGTTGACCAAACTTGGCTGAACATCAAGAATACAATTCAAACTACCGCAGAAGAATGTCTCGGTGTGTTAACCACGCATAGAAAGAACAGATGGTTCAATCAAAAATGAGAAGAAGCTGTCATTAGGAAAAAGAATGCCAGACAGTTGTGGTTAAATGACATCAACAACATCCAAAATGAAGAACAATATAGAACTGAATGTAAAGAGGCTACAAAAATAGTTCGGCAGCAGAAGCGAGAATATATGAGCAATATAATTAAAGATATGGAAACTAATCACCAGAAAAACGAATCCAGAAAGTTTTTTAATGAACTGAAGTCAATGAAACGAGGGCACACACAACACATATGGTTTAAAAGAAAAAAATGGGAATATGATAAATACCAATGAGGAAATGTGCAACACATGGAAAGAATACTTTGTTGAATTACTAAATATTGAAGCTCCAAGTAACACTTTCCCACAGGAAGCGGTTCTAACGTGTGAACCACAAATTGAAGAACCTGTTTTTGAAGAAATCCTATATGTAATAACACGACTAAAAAACAATAAGGCAACTGGGGCTGATGGAATTGCTGCTGAATTTATAAAGGCAGGCGGCCATGCATTATATCTAAAGCTATACGAACTAATAATAAAAATCTGGAGGACAGAAGAATTACCCCATGACTGGAAAGAGTCATTATTGATACCTATCTTTAAGAAAGGAGACAATTTCCAATGTGAAAATTATAGAGGAATATCACTCCTGTCCACAAGCTGTAAGATACTATCCGCGGTATTACTAAATAGACTAAAACCATATTCAGAAGACATATTAGGTGACTACCAGGCGGGTTTCAGACAAAACAGATCAACAATAGATCAGATATTTATCTTACGACAAATAGCCGAGAAAAATTGGGAATATAAAAGAGATCTCCATAACATTTTTGTGGATTTTAAAAAGGCTTATGATAGTGTCCACAGGAAGTCTATGGAATACTATGCAGGAATTTGGAATACCTAGGAAGTTAATCAACATGACCAGACTATGCATGGAAGATACTTATAATATAGTAACATATAAAGGCAGGAAATCAGACCCTTTCCAAATAACATCTGACTTGAAACAGGGTGATGCACTATCACCACTCCTTTTCAATCTGGCTCTAGAGAAAGTTGTAAGGAAGGTAAAGGAGGAGTGTGCTATTGGAGGAACATCCAAATTGCTTGGTTATACACATGATATAGATATTATAGGGGGAAATGAACAAAAGACATTGGAAATATTGACTCACTTAAAGGAAAAAGCTCAACAAATGGGGCTGGTTATCAACCAAGATAAGACAGAATATATGGTAATTTCAAGAGAAGAAACGGCTAAAAACTCTGGCCACATACAAATAGATAATATGACCATTAAAATAACGGAAACATACAAATACCTGGGTACAATCTTCAACTGCTCCAACGTAATAAGGGAAGAAATATAAGCCAGAATCAATTCTGGAAATAAGATATACTATGCACTACAACATCTGCTAAAATCAAATGCGCTATCTCGTAACATCAAGATCACAATATTCAAACACTGATTAGACCAGTTGTGCTGTATGGCTCTGAAACCTGGAGTACAACTAAAGGAGACGAAGCCTTGTTACAAACCTTTGAGAACAAAGTCTTAAGACGCATCTTTGGGCCCATTAGGGATACACAAAGTGGACAGTGGAAAAGAAGCAACAAAGACATTTATGATCTGTTTAAGTCCCCGCTAATCACTGGTATCATGAAGCTAATAGATTGCAATGGCCGGGGCATATAGAAAGAATGGAAGATAATAGGGAAACAAAACTCGCTTACACTCAGGAAATAAATGACCGTACACCCCGAGGTAGACCAAGAAGACGGTGGAGAGATAATATACATACAGGCCTACAAGTACTTGGAATCAGCAACTGGCAAGAGAAAGTCAACCAGAGAGACGAATGGAGGCGGCTTGTATCTGCAGCAAAAAAACCTCAATGGCTCGGAATGCTGAAGAAGAAGAATAGAAATATATCACACACTAACAGTAACAACTGATTTTGGTTCAAACAAAATGAATTTAAAACTAAGACTAATAACTTGGTAAATTGTTACAGAATTTAAGACTAATACTCACAACTGATTTTGGTACACACATTCAGAATATATGTATAAGACTTTTTTTCGGACATGATTGTGTTGTGCCTGTTTACAGCAGAGCTGTGTTCTTGCACCATTAGGCCGACACATCCGACTTCTGCGGGCATTTGTTGACCGGGTTAACCTTCCCGGTTTTTTTTAAGGACGTTTGACTCTCACTGTTGTGGTGTTATCCCCCATCCCAGCTGGTCCATATAGAACAGCCAAAGGCATCCTTGTCAGCCCTCAAGGGAAGGCAGGGGCAGACCATGGGCATTCCCCGCCATCCAAGGAGGCTTCCATAATTGCAGAGCCAACACACAGCGCTCTGGTACTGGGCTCACCCAAGGAATCGTCACGTCCTGCACATGGCTGCTTAGCCTCACTTCCGTATATTGGGCCTTCCGTTCACCATAGGCTGTTCTTCTGGAAGCCAGAAGAATGCAGTCTGCAGATGACACCCACACAGTGAGCTTTCGATTCAGACTTTCCACATAATGGATTTGCTATCCAAGCAATATTCCATTTCGTGCCACTAGGACACTTTTTCCACCTTTTATGAAGCCCACACAGTGAGCTTTTGATTCAGACTTTTCACGTAATGGATTTGCTATCCAAGCAATATTCCATTTCATGCCTCTGGGAGGCTTGTGTAACCGACCTGCCTGTGGTATGAAGAGTGGCAGTCTAAATACTTCTTCAAGCACCTTTAAATGTCAACCTGAATGTAGTTAAAGTAAGCTGCAGTTAACTTGAGCTGGTTGATATGTCCATAGAGGTTGTCCTCAAATGAAGCAGGTGTGGGCCAAAATATCTTTCTCTGTTCTGCATATATTGGGCACTCTTGCAGCAAATGTTTAGCTGTCATTTAACCAGTTCCACAATTACATTCATCGGTATCTCCTATTTTTAGTTTATTGAACAAGTGGTATTTCAGCCTGTTATGTCCTGTGCGGAGTCTGAAGATTGCTACTTGTTCTCTTCGGTCGAGTTTGTAATATGCATCATCCTTCCGGTGGCCTGGATGTTCTGATTCCCATTTGGCTCTATAAGTGCTTTTCATAAACCTCTTTGCCTCATTATAGGTTATGTCTATGTCAGGCTGTGGTAGTCGTTCACCCTCTTTTGCTAGTCTGTCAGCCTCTTCATTTCCAGGTATACTGCAATGTGATGGGATCCACTGTATTACAACTTTTTTGCATTTCTGGCATAGACCATGGAGTGCTGCTCTTAGGTCAGCTAGTTCAGTGCTGTTTTTGCTCTTCAGTATTGAGACAGCTGACTTTGCATCTGTGAAGATAGCTATTTGCTTCTCTTTATTTTCCTCCATCAAGAGCATTTCTGCTGCAGTTTTCAAAGCCTCTATCTCCGCTTTGAAGTTACTAGAAAATTTTCCAGTTGCCACTGACTGTGTTTTTTTCATTCCAGTTTTTAAATTTAGGAGAATTCCTCCTCCTCCATTTTCTATTGTATTTTTGGCTGATCCATCTGTATATGTGTGGGTCCAATTGCTGCTTGGGTAATGTTCTTTTATGTAGTTTAGGGTCATTTTTCTTCTTTCAGTTTCATTCTGAGTGTTCTTTTTCTCAATACCAGGAATGTTTTATATCATCTCAGGCAGTTGCTGCTGTCTCCAAGCTGGGAACTTGTCTGTATTGTAAATGGGCTTGACTGTTGATATGTTAAGTGTGGGATCTGCCCTAATCTTTCGTTCTGCGGTTTCAACAAAGTTGCCATGCTTCAGTCTTCCCTTTCCAAAACCATTAAACCTGTTATACATAGGGTGGTCTGTCAATCTTCTGAATTTTTCTGCTCTGCTATCTCTTCTATCCTGCATTGGTTGTAAACAAGTGATCTTTTCTAGTTCATTAATAGGCGTTGTCTTCAGGCTTCCAGTTATGATTCACATTCTGTCAAAGACTTAGGAGAGAGCTCAAAGCTAAGGAGAGCTAAATAGAGCTTAGGAAAAGGGCAAGTAGCCTAATAGTTTAGGAGACCAGACAGAAGAGACACAAATGCTTTAAATAGCCCTAACGGGACACACCTGTGTCAACAAGGAGGGCAACAAGTGCATACGAGCTGAGGTTACCCAAGAGATTGGGAAACCCGCTTCACGACGTGTAACTTGTAATGCTGGTCACTACAACCAAGTGACCAGCGTGCTGAAACACGTAAACTAGCGAATGCACGAAGCGCTAATTGCTCGTAGCTGAACACAGCACAGAGAGTTGGTTCAGACAGAGACTGGACGGCGTAAAGAGCAGACGGTGTATCCGCTGGGGAGACTGTGTAGTTGAGGACAGTATTAATAGTTTAGACTGTAGCTTAGCGTCAGTAGTAATTCTTATTAGTATCATCTCATCATTCCATCTTCATAACATACTATGATGTTTAATACCAATGTGGTATTCCGCTTGTTGAGCTAAGTTACGATCAGCTCCGAATAAAATGTATCCTTTTGCAAACAATACGAGTTGTCACTTTCGTGTGGTGCAAAAGCAGGGAATCCTTGTATGCCTGTCGCAAGTGAGTTGCTGACAGGCAGGATACCATTTGGTGTCAGAAGTTCCTGAACCACCGCTCATTACCATTAGGCAGGATACCATTTGGTGTCAGAAGTTCCTTGAACAACCGCTCATTACCATTTGGTGTCAGAAGTTCCTGAACTACCACTCATCACCATTTGTTTATCAACAGCCAATTACCATTTAGTGTAAAAATCGTGGGCCTTAAACCACAGCCAAATACTAATTGTTAAACAGATTAGAATACCATGTGGTAATCATAAGTGCCGTGAACAACGATCAATTATCATTAGGATACAATTTTCATGAGTACTTAAAATTATTATTTGAAATTACCACTTTATTACCATTTGTGGAGCTTGAACCACATACAAGCAATTTAATTTACAATTTTTCGGAAATTTGATAGAACATTATCTATATTATTTGTGTAAAGTATTTTGATGAAAATGTATCGAAATTGCAAATTTAACCATCGTTTGTGAATCATTTTGTGTGATACTATCATAATGGCATCATTGATCACATTCACGTTTGTACTTGTGCAAAAGGCGAATTCTTTTTGCACAACAGAAATACATTAGAGGTTAAGCTAAGTCATACAGCGCAGCGCAGTCAGAGACGATAGAAAGGGAAGACAAGACAACATTGACATTCATTGATGATCATTTAGACTATCATATCATTTACATCAATCATCATTATTTATATCACATTTATTTGCCGTCCATATAAACTGTAATATTTGGAAGTAATTATAACCATGTAGTGTACATTACATGCATGTTGCTGAAGTGTTGATGCTCTATTGAACAGAGACATCAGTTATAAAAGCAAGTCGATCAGTGTGTGTACGAAAGACAGCGGCGGAACATCCCGAGTGCAGTATTTTTCAGCGGATTAGATGAGTATATTTTCCACTAATTTTGATATTCATCGTTAACGACGCATCCTCTTTTTCAGGGAAATTTGTAAATAGTTAACAGATAATACTTCTAAAATTGTATTTGAAAATTGTATTGCCATCAATTGTGGAATAACATAAAGCCAGATAATGTCATCATTAAATGAATTCATCCAGGCTGGCAAAGAACTAGAATATACTGGAGAAAAATTAGAGAAATGGGCAAACGAAAGATACAGAGAAGAGACAGAGAGAAAAGCTGCGCTAGAGAGAGACCAAAGAGCATTAGAAAGACAACATCAAAAAGAGATGAAGGAGTTAGAGCAAACCACCAAACAAAAACAGTTAGATTTAGACAAAGCTACAAAACAAACAGAATTAGAACTGAAACAGAAACAGTTAGATTTAGACCAAGCTACAAAACAAACAGAATTAGAAATGAAACAAAAACAGATAGAAATGGACGATGCCATTAAACAGAAGGAATTGGAAATAAAGCAGAAGCAAATAGATGTCGAGTCACAAACGAAGTTGAAGATGAAAGAGATGGAGATCGACTCTAACATCCAGATAGCCTCTACTAAGCAGAAGAGCCAAGAAGAGCAAAATAAATTCTCTAAGTATAAGGGGGTCATCAAGCCATTCAGCCAAGGCGATTCAATATCAGCTTGGACTGAGAATGTAGAATTCCAGCTTAAAACTCAGAAAATACCATTAGAAGACTGGGCGATGATCTATATGAGAAATCTCAGTGGGGAGCCATTAAAAGTCATAGAGTCTATACCATCAGATCTAAGAAGTAACTATCAGTACATCCATGATAGGATTATGCAGCATTTTCTACTCGATGCTCCTGGATATCAGATCCAGTACTCTCAGATAAAACCAAAGCCAACTGAAACGTTCTTAGACTACGTATCAAATGTCCAGAGTATATTCAATAAATGGCTTAAGGCGGCAAAAGTAGGGAAGAATTTTGATAGATTGCAGGACTTAATGGTGATGGATAAAGTCATATCCACAGTTCCTACTCCCTTTGCTAAGTTCCTTCAACAAGCAGACATTGAATCTATTGAACAACTCGAAAAACGTGGGTCAGCGTATTTCTCCTCAAACAGGGACATATTTAAAACATCCTTACATGATACTGAGATCACTGCTTTTGTTAAGAACGTGCCTAGCAAATCATATAATCAAAAAGGGTATCAAAAGAAAGATAGACCCTATCAGAAGCCACCACAGTGTGTATACTGCAAATTATTTCATCCGCAGTACTCTATGTGTGATAAAAGTCCATCTTATCCTGCTCATCTTGAAATGATGATGAAAAAGCAGGAAAACAAACGAGACTCGTACAAACGAGCTGTTAAATGCTTCTTTTGTTCAAGTTATGGCCATTATTCTTCTAGATGTTTGGGCAGGCAAAGAATGAAGGCTAGCAATGCTGTGCTCTTAGATACATCATCAGATGATGAGAGTGTAATTGATTCCGATCTTGAAAATGTATTACCAGTCAATGAATGTGAGAGTGTGGCTGTAGTTACTGATATATTAGAGTTTAATGAATGTGACACGTGTCACCAGTTTCATACGGACGGGAAACTTAAATGTGGTCACGTTATACCATGTTCCAACGAAGATGCCAATGCAGCTTTAGCCTCCAGAGGTAATCTAAAGTTCCACGATGCACTGGTCAATGAACAACCATGCCAATGTTTACTTGATAGCGGGAGCACTTTACTTGGGGTAAGAAGAGACCTAGTTAAGCCAGAAGATTATACGGGTGAGTTTGTTAAATGCCGTACTTTCTCTGGAAACATTGAGAAATACCCGATGGCAAAAGTCCGCATAAACACCCCATTCCTTGCCGGCACATTTACGTGCGCGATCCTGCAAAATCCCTGTACTGATACGATTTTGGGTTGCTTGCCATCACTAAAACAATGTACTGATGACGAAATATTAGCCTGGAAACAAACAAACATGGCCAATGCTGTAACGAGGTCAGATACCCAAACACATTACACTGACCTACAAAATGAAATGTTACAGTTGTTAACACCCAGCGGTGACACCCAGCAGTTCCTTGATTTTGGACTCTACTTATTTGGTTAAAGCTGCTGTTGCCCAAGCTGCAATGCCATATTCCAGTACTGGCCTCACCCGTCCAGTATATAACTTCTTGAGAACCTTCTCATCTGCTCTCCACGTTGTATCAGCAAGCTTTTTCATGATTGCCATTCTTTGCCTTGCTCTTGTTCGATTTTTCTCAACCTGTGTCTTCCATGTCAGGCGACGATCAAAGGTGACTCCCAGATAGTTTGGATTTTCTTCATGACGCAATCTTTTTCCATTCAATACCAGCTTAGGTTGCTGAGTTTTATTTGAGAGGGAGAACACTGTGCATGTTGTTTTCTCCTCACTTATCTTCACTAGCCATGATTTTGACTAGTCCTCTAACGCTAATAAAGATTGCTGTATTCTGCTGTTAGCTGTACTAATATATTCTTCAGATGTCCATATGGCTAGGTCATCTGCAAAGGAGGATGTGTGTACTCTGGTTGGAAAATTTTCTGTGATGTCATTTATATATGCTAGGAATAATGTTGGTGAAAGAACTCCTCCTTGGGGGACACCTTGCTCCAACAGCAACATTTTGCTGGTTTGTCCTTGTACTTTTGTCCTGGCAGTTTTGTTCTCAAGGTAGTGGCTGATCCATTTATACATTTTCCCACAAACATGCATTTTTTGCAGTTTTACTATCAGTCCTTCCTTCCATACTTTATCAAATGCTTTTTCTAAATCTATCCAGACCACTAGTGTGTTTTTTTTTCTCTTGGAAGGCATCCTCTATTTCCTGAGCTATATAGGTTATTTGATCTTCAGTGGATCTGTACTTTCTGAATCCTGCAAGGTGTGGTGTTAAGAGTTTGTTTTCTTCCAGGTGCCATGTTAGCCTGCCATTGATAATGCGTTCCATTAATTTTCCTACACAGCTAAGTAGACTGATAGGTCGATAGCCATTTGGTTCTTGCAGGTCTTTTCCTTTCTTTGGGACTGGTATTAGTATAGCTTCCTTCCATGCCTGTGGGACTATTCCTCTCTTCCAGCTGTAATTTAGGACTGCTAGTAGTTTCTTTTTTGCCTTAGTGCCTAGTCCTATTAGCATTTCATTTGTGATTCCATCCTTTCCTGGTGATTTCTTCTTTTTTAGGGTATTCATTGCCTGTTCCATTTCTTCCATTGTTAGATTTTCCATCATATATTCTGCTGCTGTCACTGTATTACTATGATGTATCTGTTTGTCTATGATTGCTTTCTCCTGTTCGGTTGTAATATCAATATGGTTTGCACTGGCATAGTGTTCCATTAGTGCATTTGCAGCCTTTTTTCCTGTAAGCAAGGCACTTCCTTGTTTAATTGTTATTTGTTTGTTTCTAGGTCCTTCATTGTTCATGGCTTTCACTAGTTTCCATAGTTTGTTTCCATCCCTGTCAAAGTTCAGGTTTTCTGTTTTTTCCCTCCAACAATCTCTTGTTGTTTGATTTACTGTTCTTTTATATTTTGCTGAGATGGCTTTGAGAGAGATGTTCACTTCAGTTGTTTGTTCTCTCTCTGCTGTCTTCCTGGCATCTTCAACTTTGTCCTCCAAAATTTGCAGTTCTTCAGTCCAGTATGGTTTGTAATTTTTCCTCGCTCCTCTAGGAATAGACTTAGTGGCCGCCTGTATTAATGCTCTGTTTAGACTTTCTACCATTTGCTTCATGTTGCCATATCGTATATTTATTTTTTCACAATATTTGTCTGTTAGTATGGCAAATCTGTCCCAATCTGCTCGTTTGTAATTCCAGCGGGGCAAAGGCTTTTGCTCCTGTGGAACATACTCCATATTCATTACAAGCTTGATTGGTCTGTGGTCACTACCTGCTAATTGGTCAAGCACATGGCGATCGATTTTGTGGAGGATGTCTCCTGTGCAGAAAGCTAAGTCTGGAGTAGAAGTGGTAAGCCATCTTCTGGAGTAGAAGCTCGGTGTGTCATCAGCTTTGTTGAGTAGATGGAGATTTGAGTCTATTTCCCAGTCCTCCACTTCATCTCCTCTTTTGTCAGTATCTGGGTATCCCCATCTTTCTGAACGGCTGTTAAAGTCTCCGACAATAATGCAGTTTGTGACAGTTATTTTCATGTTTGAGAGTGTAAGGTCCTTATCTGCTGGGCTATACAGATTGTAAATTCTTATTTTCACATCCTTTATCATTATATCAACACCTATAATTTCCGTTTGGTTGTCAGAGATCACAGATACTTCGCTGCAAGGTATTGTATTTCGTGTAAGTATTAGAACTCCTCCTTTGTGCCCTTCTCGGTCAAAACGTGTGGCCTGGTATCCTCTGACTGAGAATTTGTGATTGGCATTGAGGCGGGTCACTTGAATACATGCCACATCTATTCTATCTTTATGAAGACGCTGTGTTAGGGAGACTTTCTTGTTATAAACTCCTTCGGCATTCCACTGTAGTATGTTGAGTGTCCGGGGTGTTTGGTCAATAGCGCTTAACCTACTCCTCTGTGCCTTGACTCCACAGCACAGGGGAAGGTGACCACCAGTAGTCATGGGTGGACCCCCTCGAGGCAGGGGGCCCGGCACTATCACCGCCTGATGGGACTTCGTGGGATTAGCACCATAACGATTAATTTTAAATTGTGACATCGTGAATCAAGTTACGTTGCACTGCTTTGTCAAGCCTGTGGTTCAGTACATCCGATTTCGACAAGCATTTTTAGGGGTGCTTTCCCTAGCCTTTGACTGTCCCCAGTCTACCTACAAGGCAGCAGGTTTGTGTGTCGCTTGGTCTGGTCCCTCTCCCTTGACCTGTCCGGCATAGGTGACCCTACCAGTAGCTGTGCTACCGTCGGCATAGCTCTTGGGGTCATTGGAACACACAAGCCCCTCTACCTCGTCATGGTGGACACACAGCAGAGGGGTGTATAAGACTAATAACTGATTTTGGTACACACGTACAGAATATATATGCAAGAATGACAGCTGATTTTCATTCACACATACAGAAGATATGTGTAAGACTAATAATTAATTTTAGTTCTACTTAATCTGGTTTACATAGAAGAATGAAGAATGACTTGCGCGATGAATTGGATTAAAGTGAGGAAGAGTTGCGGAATTCGTCGACTACACTCTCTTGCCTGAGTCAGTCTGAATCCAGTGACAAGACAAGTCAAGACGACTGGAGACAAATACAATTATTTACATAAACATAATCTTTGACACATGTCACTTAATTTGGTTTACACAAACAGAATCTTTGAAACATGTCACTTATTTTAGTTTACACAAACAATCTTTGACACACATCACTTATTTTGATTTACACAATCTGACACACATCACTTATTTTGATTTACACAAACAATCTTTGACACATGTCACTTATTTTGATTTACACAAACAATCTTTGAAACATGTTACATATTTTGAATTATACAAACAATCTTTGACACACATCACTTATTTTGATTTACACAAATAATCTGACACACATCACTTATTTTGATTTACACAATCTTTGACACACATCACTTATTTGATTTACTCAAACAATCTGACACACATCACTTATTTTGATTTACACAAACAATCTTTGACACACATCATCACTTATTTTGATTAACACAAACAATCTTTGACACATGTCACTTATTTTGATTTACACAAACAATCTTTGACATATGTCGCTTATTTTGATTAACACAAACAATCTTTGACACATGTCGTTTATTTTGATTTACACAATCTTTGACACGTTACTTATTTTGGTTTACAGAAACAGAATCTTTGACATACATTACTTATTTTGGTTTACAGAAACAGAATCTTTGACACACGTCACTTATTTTGGTTTACACGAACTGAAACTTCAACACACAACACTTATTTTGGTTTATACAAACAGAAACTTCAACAGACAACACTTATTTTGGTTTACACAAACAGAATTTTAGACACACTATTTACTTATTTTGGTTCTCAAAAACCGATCACAGACTGTGACAATGATCACTGACTTTGATTCACAGACATCAAAGACTGACAGTCACAATATTCTTACTTGCATTCCTCCAAGTCCGTTAGTTGTTGCATCAATCTGTCCAACTGCTCTTCCAAATTTTGCCGCAGCCTGGTTGTTTCTTGGGTGCCCCTGGATGCCATGATTAACTATACTGCCACTGGTGAGTCACTCTGCTGTATGGACAAAATAAACAGTTCCTAAACAATTGAAAACCATGAGAAACCGTTCTTTTCTTCACTACACTCTTCATTATTTGTAGCAATTGTAGACTACTATTATACCATGGACAGACAGAAAAACCAATAAGGAAGCCCTACAAGAAACAAGTGAAAACCGTAAGCTTATTAGAGAAATTAGACATAGACAGTCAAGACTTTTGGGCATGTTCATTCATGCATTCAGTAATGTCCTTTGCTATAAGAAGAAATAAACTAGAGAACTTGGTGACAACTGGCAAGATTGAGGAGAAAGGAAAGGCAGAGAAGTAAATATCTGGATGGCTTGGCCATGTGGTATGGTCAAGACAAGAACACAGCTGATCCATGACTATGGTAATCATGTGATATGGCAAAACGTGACTGCCCATGCTTATCAGCATGGCACTTGATGATGATGTGACTGCTATTCGCGTATCTTGAGCATCTTGAGCCTTGAAAGCACATCAACAACATGCCACTCTAACTCAGAGAAACAAACGTAGTCTTAACTCTTAACACTGGGGTTACAGCATTGTTCTCATACGTCAGAGATCTAAGAGTTTACAGCACTGTTCTCATACATCAGACGTCCAAGAGGTTACAGCAGTGTTCTCATACATCTCATACGTCAGAGATCCATAGGTTACAGCACTGTTCTCATACGTCAGAGATCCAAGAGTTTACAGCACTGTTCTCATACATCAGACATCCAAGAGGTTACAGCACTGTTCTCATACATCTCATACGTCAGAGATCCATAGTTACAGCACTGTTCTCATACATCAGAGATCCAAAAGGTTACAGCACTGTTCTTATATGTCAGAGATCCAAAAGGTTACAGCACCATTCTTATATGTCAGAGATCCAAAAGGTTACAGCACTGTTCTTATACGTCAGAGGTCCAAGAGGTTACAGCACTGTTCTCATACGTCTCATACGTCAGAGATCCATAGGTTACAGGAGTGTTCTCATACATCAGAGATCCATAGGTTACAGCACTGTTCTTATACGTCAGAGGTCCAAGAGGCTACAGTACTGTTCTCATACGTCAGAGGACAAAGACATTACAGCACTGTTCTCCAGAGGTCCAAGAGGTTATAGCACTGTTCTCATACGGCATAGATCCAAGGGCTTACAGAATGTATCTCATACTCCAGAGATCCAAGAGGTTACAGCACTGTTCTCATACGTCTCATACGTCAGAGATCCAAGGGCTTACAGAATGTATCTCATACGTCAGAGATCCAAGAGGTTACAGCACTGTTCTCATACATCTCATACGTCAGAGATCCATAGGTTACAGCACTGTTCTCATACGTCAGAGATCCAAGAGGTTACAGCACTGTTCTTATACGTCAGAGGTCCAAGAGGCTACAGTACTGTTCTCATACGTCAGAGGACAAAGACATTACAGCACTGTTCTCCAGAGGTCCAAGAGGTTATAGCACTGTTCTCATACGGCATAGATCCAAGGGCTTACAGAATGTATCTCATACTCCAGAGATCCAAGAGGTTACACCACTGTTCTCATATGTCAGAGGACCAAGGGGTTACAGCACTGTTCTCATACGTCAGAGATCAAAAAGGTTACAGCACTGTTCTCATACATCAGAGGTCCAAGAGGTTACAGCACTGTTCTCATACATCAGAGATAAAAAAGGTTACAGCCCTGTTCTCATACATCAGAGGTTACAGCACTGTTCTCATTTGTCAGAGGTTACAGCATTGTTCTCATGTGTCAGAGGTTGCAGCACTGTTTTTATACCCAGAGATCCTGGGAAGGTTAACCCGGTCAACAAATGCCAGCAGAAGTCGGATGTGTCTGCCTAACGGCGCAAGAATCCAGCTCTGCTGTAAACAGGCACAACGCAATCACATCCGGAAAAAAAAACTCCGGATGAACGCAGCAGAAGAAGAAGATACCCAGAGATCCATAGATTACAGTACTATTCTCATATGTCAGACGTACATAGATTAAAGCACTGTTCTCATACATCAGAGATAAAAAAGGTTACAGCCCTGTTCTCATACATCAGAGGTTACAGCACTGTTCTCATTTGTCAGAGGTTACAGCATTGTTCTCATGTGTCAGAGGTTGCAGCACTGTTTTTATACCCAGAGATCCTGGGAAGGTTAACCCGGTCAACAAATGCCAGCAGAAGTCGGATGTGTCTGCCTAACGGCGCAAGAATCCAGCTCTGCTGTAAACAGGCACAACGCAATCACATCCGGAAAAAAAACTCCGGATGAACGCAGCAGAAGAAGAAGATACCCAGAGATCCATAGATTACAGTACTATTCTCATATGTCAGACGTACATAGATTAAAGCACTGTTCTCATGTGTCAGAGGTCCAAGAGGTTACAGCACTGTTCTCATACGTCAGAGGTCCAAGAGGTTACAGCACTGTTCTCATATGTCAGACGTCCAAGAGGTTACAGCACTGTTCTCATTCGTCAGAGATGCATTCATTAAGCACTATTCTCATATGTCAGAGGTCCAAGAAGTTACAACACTGTTCTCATACGTCAGACGTTACAGCACTGTTCTCATATGTCAGAAAAGTATAGATTGCAGCACTGTTCTCATATGTCAGAGGTACATTGATTACAGCACTGTTCTCAGATATCAGAGGTCCAAGAGGTTACAGCACTGTTCTCATACATCAGAGGTCCAACAGATTACTGCACTGTTCTCATATCTCAGAGTTCCAGGATTCTAATCACTGTCAGGGCAATGAATGTTTTGATCTTCCTCTTTCTGTGCTGCCCCTTTTTCCATCATTGGAACAAAGGCACTCAACCAACTCCCACCAAGCTGTCTCCTGCAGGTTCCTCCATGCTCTCCCCACATTACTTATCTCTGTGTTTAATTCTCTTCTCCATGGATTTTTAGATCCTGACCCTCCTGGAGATGTGGCTTAGCAATAGCATGCATCGTTATATGACAGTATTGTGGTGGAAGAGGAGGACATGTTCTGATGGGTTATTGACGAGGTGCAATTTCAGGCCTTTAGAGTTCAGTCGGAGTACCCATTTATGTTGGTCAATGTTTGTGTCTGCAATGCAAAAGTGGACTACCAGAGGTGGCAGTGTCTTAGTGAAATTATATGCCAGAGAATAATGTCATTTTCAAGTGGTTGAGTATGTTACACCACAAAATGACATATCAATTAAGTATGTGATACAGTGATCATGGCCTGCAAGTCACTGACTGCGTTACACCTCAAAGTGACAGAGTGACTAAGCATACAATACAGTTGCTGTGGTCTGCAGGCCAGCAATTACATGTGTTCCTTAATTATTATTGCCATAGTATTATTTTTTATGTAGAAGTAGATAAACTGGCTTGTCGTCAATTCCTTTGCTAGTTTAGATAGCTCAGTTTGTTGACATAGTCGGCCTTACTCAGCTTCCTCGTTCAGAGATACAGTCAAAAGACACTGTCATTTGTAGCTTAGATGTTACCGCTAACAAGTTCCCCGGCTTTATGCCGTTAAGAACACACCTTCCGTCCGACTTCAGGTCTTGTCACCTGATCATCCTTGACCTGTCTCGTGTTGGCCGATTACTATTTGTCTCAGTTTCTTTGTCCAGTCTATACTGAACTGTTTTTAGTTATTATTGTTACTAGTCATTTAATTCTGTCTGATCTTGTGAGTTTGTCTTATCACCGTCGTTTCTTCCGTTAACTCTTTACAGGAATTCAGCAACAAAATTGATA
This sequence comes from Cepaea hortensis, assembly GCA_963921405.1. Lineage (NCBI taxonomy): Eukaryota > Metazoa > Mollusca > Gastropoda > Stylommatophora > Helicidae > Cepaea > Cepaea hortensis. The sequence continues at coordinate 254,119,070 of OY992876.1, forward strand.
TCTCTTCTGATAATTGATGCAGAGCTGAAATGAGACATCAATGGATTTCATGTTCTCGCTTGTGTCCAATTATTTTCTTAAAACTAATGTTTGAAACATTAGACATTTCATGAAATTTCATCAAATTAACTAATAATTACAGTTAATAATATATATGTTTGCATATCCTTTACAGGACATTGCTGTCAACATCAGCATCTTTCAGCTGATTGTTGATTTCTTGGAAAGATTACGCTCAGTAGTTTGCCATTGCTTTCTGAGCGGCCGGCTCACATACCCCGTAAGATTCGAACCACTGCTGATTCTCACCGTCACCACGTTACTTACGAGAGTATATGAGATTACGGAGAAAAGTCACTAACCTCTAGGCCAGGAAGCCGGCACAGTTAATAATACCATTAGGAAATTTATTTGGTTAATTTGATGGTTCCTTACTTTAATCTTCTCTTCTTCTTTTGTCCTAATGCCTTTGCCTAAGCATTTCAGAGAGGCAGTAAATGTAATTTTCTATTTTTCACTTGTCTTGTTGCCTGTGCTAATATCATTTTTGATTTCTTCAATGCCTCTTTTACTTCATCTAGCCATCTCTTCCTGGGTCACCCTTTCACCTCATTTCCCAATGTTCTCACAGAGAATGCTCTGGTCACTGGCTGATCTTGCTCCATTCTAACTAAAAATCCGAACGATTTAATTCTCTGGTGTTCTGTACAGTCAGTAATAGGTGTTATCCCTTCATTTGTTCTTAGTTTCTCATTTGTCTATCTTTTCTTTTTTTTTCTCTAGCTGCATTTATTATGCATTCAATTTCACAAGATGTATTACTGTGTCGTTATTTTACGCCTGTGTGTTTGGTAACACAGCGTGGGGACGAATAGTGTATCTTTTTTGTTTACATGTTGATATTTGGATGTTTTAGGATAAGTACTAGTACTATTTGATAGTGTTTGCTTTCGCAGTTTTTGAATCATTGTTTTTATCTGTCTATCTAGTCTCCCATCATAACACACTGCCTAGATACTTGAACTCTCTAACAAGTTTTCATGCCTTCTTGCGTTCGTTGGCTTGAGCTGTATGTCGGATGAAGGCATCCTGTTGTCCAACATCAGTGTGATGTCATACAGGACCTGAGGTTTGCGTGAGTATCCGTTGTCCCATGTCTGACTTATTGGTGTGCAGACTGGTGGTTCCTCACCGTACAGGCAGACACTCTTCGATTTCGGAGGAATCGGCGATCCTACTGACTTTAGCCAGGACCCCGAAGGGACCTGTTGCCCAGCACGCTTGACGAGAACGCGTCAATAGGTCTTGGCCAGTATGTAACCCAGCCCTGGTGCCTTGGAAACACCTCTGCGTCCCACAAGTTTCATGATTTACCACGTATATTTGCGTTACATTGCAATAATGGTGTTTGTTGAATTGTCATAAATTCTGTCTTTTCGAGTTAATCTTCATGTAAAAATTTTGACAACAGGTATATATGGTGTTCGGGATTGGCACTGTTATCACCATTTGTATATAGTAAACTTTGGTCGCAGGGAACAGCAGCTCATCATTTTGAATGACATCATCATGAAATTCCCTGGTCCAGGTTTGTGAATCTGCTTGTTTGGCAGTCTGCTTATTTTAACACATAACCGGACCGATACAAATGAGGCTCTGTAAGGGATGCTTGTTTGTTTGGGGTGAATTAAGGCAAAAGTACCCTTATTTTAATGCGTGATCAATTAGCAATGCTACTGCACGGGTTATATAAACGAACATTATACTTAACCATGCTAGAGCGGACTAGAGCCTGCCTGCAGGATGCAAGAATAACTCACTTGTGAATGCACCAGTGCCCTTCCTCCGAACAGCCAGGATTCGGTGTAGCAGACGTGAGAGTTTGTCCAGTTGTTATCTGTGTTCTCATTGGCTGTTTCTGCGGTAGGCCTATCCACGAAAATTTCCGGCAAGTTACTCATTACCAATGCTTTCCGTTTATTTACGTTTCTCTCTTTATCTCATAAACCACACTCTCATCTTTTATCCCCCCATCTTCTCCATTTTCTCGTTGTTCTTCCTTCTCTTCATCGTTCACACAAGAATGAAAAGAAAATACGAATTACGTATGCGATAAGTTTTGCTGTACCACGGTTTGGAATGAGATCTGTCTTCATCTCATCCTGTCTCATCTTGATCATTTTGTTCCTCTTCTACCTTGTTGTTTCGATGTGAAGTATATAAACAGTGTCACACTGTGCCACTGTGAGAGTGGCCGTTCATGGGCTTCATGTATGGAGATTCCCATGTACCTCTTCACCTGGCCCAAAGATATCCCGGAAAAAGGCTCAAGTTTAGATCTGGGTATCGAATGGACGATCGACAGTAATATCCAAAGTGATGAACTCTGTCGAGGACTAAAGACTAAGTCTAAACATTCTGCATGTTGTGAGATTTGCACAACAGCATTGAACAATTGAATTGGCAACCACTTGTTCACACTATGTGGGGATGAGACGAGTATGCGCATGTTTGGTCTTGAAGTTACCACCAATCTTCGGTTCTTCTCTCGGTACAAAAGTGCAGTTCACAACAACATAGCTCTGATTTCGACACCAGCACAACCATCACAAACACACGTGCGCATTACACACACTCATTCATACACATTGACGTAATTTGGCAGAAACGCTAGAAGACGGGAATATTTCCTCCCCAATTTATTAAACAATTTGTAAACAGTTGCATACAGTAATATAATGAAACCTATATAGTATATTCGTCAGAAGCGAAGCAAAATTGAAACCTAACACCAGTTACCCATTAAGCAGGAAAGAACTCGACACTTCTAGAAAATTATTAGTAATATTAGCTAAGAGGAAACCTTGCCTTGACAAATCAAGCACACACATCACCATCATCATGTGCCATGTTGATAAGCTTGGGAGGTCATGGGTTGTCCAAGCCAAGATATTTTGATCATGTTAAGAGTAGAAAAACCAAGTGACAGCTAGTCAACTTTATGGGGAAAAAACACGTGGAAGACAAAGTGATAAATATCTGGATGACTTGTCCACATAGCACAATCGGGACAAGAGCATAGGCCTGATCCAAAACTTTGGTGATCGTCTGAGATGGCGAAACATGCCAGCCCACAACTTTCCGCATGTCACGTGGTAAATATGATGCACGACATTGCTGCGTTTAACGTGACTTAGACGGGCGGACTCCTTACATGAACAAACCAACTCACTCCATGTTGTTGGATAAAATCTCCCGCTGGCAATGGAGCTTCACCCTAATGATTTATGTTGACAAATAGTCGTCAGTGCACCAGGGACAATCTCAAAGAGTACGCGCCGTTTCCATCGTGGTCTGTCGTATTTACGACCAGTTATGCACTTGATTCTTCACTCCAACAGCCGTGTTGGAGAACATCCATGAAGAATTGTGTTAATGGACTCCCTACTCCAACAGCCGTGTAATAGAACTTGTGTCACGAGATGTATTGCTGGATTCCCCACTCAAACAGCCGTGTTAGTAGAGAACATCCACCAAGAGATGTTTTACTCCACTCCCCACTCCATCAACCGTGTTAAAAAAGATGTATCAAGAGATGTGTTAACATACAACAAGCTTGCATATATTCCTCGCAAAATATCCTCCTGTGCATCTCCAGTGTTCCAATGATGGTGCATTGCAAGCTAACATTGTAATTCTCCAATTTCTACGCACCCCCAAATGACCTGTGAAACATCTCCCCTAAGCACACGAAGGTCAAAGACCTTCACGAAAGGTAGCACCCATGCAACATCCACGCTGTGCTTCAAGGAAATTGACAATCTCTTCATCAGGAACACAACACTAAGAAATAATATATCACCTTTCGTTCTTATCAAACTAAGCTTACCGCATATGCATGCCAACATTTGAATTATGGTTACAGCTGGATAAGCGCGAACAGTGATTAATTATTCTCGACGAAAGAAAACCTGTCATATTATAAATTTAGACGCATATTGACGCATATTGGCTATAGTTGTAATTACGTGAGAGGGTCTACGTTAATGTATATTTTGCTTTATTTTTCAAAGAATATCTAGTCCGTGATCTAGAAAGGTATTTGTAGTTTGGGTTTGCTTTCAACCAATCTAAATGGGCTGCTCCAACCGCCGCTCCATGGCGCGCATGTTGTTCTGCATCGCTTGGTACTGGGCTAGCATACTCTCCGTATCTGAGGATGAAATATACAATGTATGATCAACCAGACCTGGTAATAGCAAGAGAAAGTATCATACTCTCTGTTACTGAGGATGGAATATGCCATGTATGATCAACCAAGTCTCATGATAGCAAGGGAAAGTATCATACGAGTAGTATATCAGCGAGGTTTCGACCATCAAACGGGGATCCGATATCCCTGGTTTCCCGAGTATTTTCTTATATAAGGTATCACATATCGTCAAATTCTGGATCCCCATTGAGGGTGGGGATCCGATTTGTAAAGGATATAAATTTTAAATAACCAAGCGACTGGTGTTTTGTAATATTACATCACTTTTGTTTTTAAATTTAAAAATGTAATTTATTAATATGGCGAATATTATTGGTTGTAGTGCACGGGGCTTAAACACTATCATCATACACGGGCTACAGATTTTCAAATGAAACCATAATAAAATAAACAATTAAAAGGTGGCGATTCGGTGGGGTGGAGCGATGGTGGTCGAGTTGACCATCGGGTTCGAGGTGGCCGGCGTGGCTGAGGGTATTACTCATAGGTCGGCGTGACTAAGGTATGACTCGTATGGACCCAAAGAGGGGTTTCAAACACAATGGCCAACGTGGTTGGTGGTATGACACGTATGGACCTAAAGAGGGGATTCGAACCCAATGGCCGACATGGATGAGGGTATGACTCGTATGGAGTCTGGGACACGAAACCAGTGGTTGGCTGGCTGAGAGTATGACCCAGTGGTCGGCCTGGCTGAGGGTATGGCTCATAGGTCGGTGTGGTTGGGGGTATGACTCGTATGTAGCCAAAGAGGAGATTCGAACCCAGTGGCCGGTGTGCTGAGGTTATGACTCTACGGACCCGAGAAACCTTAAATCTTCCACTAGCCAAATGGGTGGGTGAGTGTGTGTAGGTTGAGGGATGGGTGGGGGAAGTGGGTGTGTGTGTGTGTGTGTTGGTTCGGGATTTGTGGGTGGGTTGGGGGATATTTTGAGGGCGGGGATGTATGTAAGTGGGGAAAATGTGTGTGGGTGCGGGTTTTATGTGTGGGTAGGTGCGGGATGTGTGGGTTTGTGGGGATATGTGTAGATGGGGGAAATGTGATTGGGGGATATGTGTTTGGCTTTGTGGTTGGGGGTGTGGGTGGGTGGTGGAGGATATGTGGGTGGGTGAGTGCTGGTGGATAGAGGATGTGTGTGGGTAGGTGGGGAGATGTGTGTAGGTTGGGGATGTGTGGGTGGGTGATGGGTGGGTGGGTACATCTATGTGTGCCTGGGGTGGGAGATGTGTGTGTGGGGGATGTGTGGTGAGTAGGAGATGTGTGTGTGTGTGTGGGTGGGAAGATGTGTGTAGGTGGGGTGTGTGTGGGATGTGGGGGATTTGTGGATGGGTGGAGGAATGTATTTGTGCCTGGGTGTGTGTGTGTGTGTGGTTGTATGGGGATGTGTGTGTGGATGGGGGATGGGTGGGTGGGTGGACGATGTGTCCTAATAATGGTAATATGCGGGAGACTCCGTGGCGAAGTGTCAAGCCGTTTGACTCGGGCTACGAAGGTTGTGGGTTCGATTCTGGGCTGCATCCTTCGGTTCACGAGTTAATTTTGTTGGAGACTCATGTGGGTCGTGGCTAGGGCCATGGAGTTCGTGCTTTGTGCGACGCTTTCCGCGCTGCGGAAAGAGACCGAGCCATATGCGATAAAACTCGGTGCAATGAAGTCGACCCTATCGACTTTTAAGCGACTTTTCTTTTTATGGTATTATGCATTGCTTATAACATCTACTAAAATCAAATGCGATATCTCGTAACTGGCACAGGAACGGAGCATAATGGGGACGACCCGTTGTTGTGAAGTTGGAACTGCGACTAACTAAATAACTAACTAACTAACTAAAATCAGAATATACAAAAGACTGATCAGACCAGTTGTGCTGTATGGTTCTGAAACCTGGAGTACAACGAAAGGAGATGAAACCTTGTTAGAAACCTTTGAGAACACAGTTTTAAGACGCATCTTTGGACCCATTAGGGATACACAAAGTGGAGAGGGGAAAAGAAGAAGCAACAAAGACATTTATGACCTGTTTATGTCCCCGCTAATCACTTGTATCATGAAGGCTAATAGACTACAATGGCTGAGGCATATAGAAAGAATGGAAGACAATAGGGAAACAAAACTCGCTTACATTCAGGAAATAAATGACCATAGACCCCGAGGTAGACCAAGAAGACAGTGAAGAGATAATATATATACAGACCTACAAGCACCTTAAATCAACGACTGGCAAGAGAAGGTCAACCAGAGAGACGAATGGAGACGGATTGTATCTGTAGCAAAGAACCGCAATGGCTCGGAACGCTGAAGAAGAAGAAGAAGATGCATTTGTTTATGTTTACAACATTCTTTGGGCAATGTTTTTTTTCCCCCTATGTGAATGTAATATGCACTATTGATGAACGAAAGATGAATGATTGGAAGGGCCAAATGTAAGACGGGTCTGCGTGTCCAATTTGTTACCCTTTTAAAATAAAGTCCGTTCGTTCACCTCCGACCTCTTACTCCTCCCATCTGTCTCCTCCTTTACATCTTCCCGCCTCATCCTCTACCTCATTCTCTTTCCTCCTCCTCCTCTTTCATCCTTAGACATTCTTCCTCCTAATCTTTCCTCCTCCTCCCCCTCCGACTTCCTCCTCTTCCTGCATTATTCTTTCTCCTCTTCCTCCTCCATCTGCAATCTTGCATCCTCCTCTTTCAGCATTCTTCTTCCTCCTCTTCTCTCATTCTTCCTCCTCCTATTTCTTTCTCATCCTGCACTCTTCCTCCTCTTTCTCCTACCCCCTTACCTCCTCTGCCTACTCCTATCCTCTTCCTGCTGTCTCCTCCTTCATCCTGTCTCCTCCATCCACCTTCCCCCGCTGCATCCTCCTCTTGCTCCTTCCAATTCTTTCTAATTTTTTCGCCTTCTCTGCCACCACTTCTTCCACATTTTCCAGGTTTGGTATTGGTAAAATAGAGTTGGTAGGAAGATTGTGCTGTAAAGTGCTTTCTTAGTAGTTATTGATACATGTTTCTTCTTTAGTATTGGTGCCATTTGTCCAATGAGTTGGTTAGCCTTATTGCATCTATTTTCGATCTCATCTGCTGACTTGCCATTTGATGATATTATACTTCCTAGGTACTTGAAACTATTTACTTGTTTCAAGGGATGTTCGTTTAGGTGAATCGTATTGCTTTTTCTTCTTTATTTACAGTCATTACCTCTGTTTTACTTGTGCTAATTTCATGTTGCCGGTCTCTCTGGCCGAGGGGTTACACAACTTTCTCCGTAATCCCGTTTATCACGCAGAGTCTCGTAGCGGGCGAGAACTGGGAGCGGTTCGTCCCCCGCTGGTGACTTGCGGGATAACTGAGCCGGCCGCTCAGAAAGCAATGGCAAACTACTGAGCGTAATCTTGCCAAGAAATCATCAGACAGCTGAAAGATGCTGCTGTTGTCAGCGATGTCCTGTAAAAGGATAAGCGAATTAAAAAAAAAAAAAAATTCATGTTATGTTCCCTACACATTTCATTTAGACTACTCATGTGGTCTTGTAATTCAGCTTCTGATTTTGCTATTAGTGCTTGATCGTCCACAAATAGTTCTTTAATGGTGTAATTTGTCGAATGTTCTTCTTCTGTGTTCTCGTCATGCGGTGTTCTTGCGGTCTCTTTTTGACTTGTTTCTTTACTTATGTTGTTTATATAAGTTATGAACAAGAGAGGGGACAGGACACAATCTTGTCGTACTCCGGATCTTATGGTGAAGGGTTCTGAGTGTCCTCTAGTTGTTCTCATTAAGCATTCACTGTTGTTATACAAGCTTTCACATAGGTTTGTAAGATGTGTGCTCACTCCATATCGTTTAAGGATTTCCAATAGCTTGTTTCTATCTACTCTATCAAATGCTTTTTCTTGATTGACAAATGCTAAGTAGAGTGTCTCATTAAATTCAATTGAGTTTTCTATAAGTTGTCCAAAAGCAAAAATTGCATCTGTGCATCCTTTGTTTTTCCTAAATCCAAGTTGAGTTTCTCTTAGCTGGTGTTCTACAGTAATTCGTAATCTTTTCTCAAGAATTTTGCAAACTATTTTCCCAGTATGACTCAAAAAGGGAAATGCCTCTGTATTGTGCGCAGTCTCGTTTACTGCCTTAATTTGTCCAAACTGGGATAATTATGGCGTTTCCCCAGTTGTTCTACCCAGCCATGGTTGAATAGTCTGTTATATATGCTGTTTCTACTTCTCTTGCTGCTTTAATTAGTTCATTTGGTATTCCATCTTGTCCCGGTCATTTGTTAAATGGCGCTAATCTGACGGCTTCTGCAATTTCTTCTTTCAGTATATTATCTAGTTCTAATTCTTCGGTGACATTTGTGTTGGTTTCTTGAATTCCTGTGGCATCTGATGGAATGTTGAGGATTTGTTAGAAGCACTGTTTCCATCTTATTAGGATTTGATTTTGTTCAATTATTGGTTCTCTTTTTTCGCTGTTAATTATTTCAGTTGGGTCCAAGGGTTCTCCTTTGGTTCTCATTCAAAACTCCGTTTCTCGATACAGATGACATAATTTTATTGGTCAGCATGTTTTCCATCTTGCAAAAGGCTGCCTTCGCCATACCGATATTTGTTCTAATCTGTTCAAAGCGTCTCCCATCAGATGTTATGACTGCTCCGAGATAATTGTACCGATTCACTTGTTTAAAATATTCCAATTTACTTGTATATTAATTATATTGTGGTATTTCCTTCTTCCTAGTGACTACTATAATTTGTGTCTTCTTACAATTTACAATAGAATGTAAAGCTTTATTTAAATAAATTGTTTAACTTAACATGCACAAGAGTTTTATTATCACTATCTTTTTTCCCTGTACAGTGAAAACATTTTCATAAATATAGAATAGATAAATATAGAATATAGAAGATATTGAAGGAATCAACATTGGGGGACGATATATCGATATTATTAGATATGCAGAGGATACAATCTTGATTGCAGACAATGAACTTGACCTGCAAAATTTAGTAGATACGGTTGTTGCACACAGTGAACAACTAGGGTTAGAATTGAATGGAAAGAAGACACAGATTATGGTCGTCACTAGAAAGGAAGAAATGTCTCAATGTAATATACAAGTATATACATATATTCTTAATATCCTTAAACAAGTGAATCGGTATAGCTATCTCGGAACAGTCATAACATCTAATGGGAGATGCCTTGAAGAGATTAGAACAAGAATTGCCATGACGAAGGTAGCCTTTTGCAAAATGAAAAATATACTGACCAATAAAAGATATAAATTGAAACGAGAAAAAGAGTGTTGAAGTGCTACATAGAACCTGTACTTTTGTATGGATGTGAAGCGTGGACAATGAAAAAAAACAATGAATAAACAGCTGACGGCTGTGGAAATGTGGTTTCTGAGCAAAATGCAAAGAATACCATGGACAGACAGAAAAGCCAATGAACAAGTCCTTCAAGGAACACTTGAAGATCGTAAACTGATCAGAGACATTAGACCAAAGGGAAGACTAAGAATTACATACCTGGATAGCTTGGCCACGTGGCATTTTCGAGACAGAAACACGCAGCTAATCCACGACTCTGGTGATCGAGTGAGATGGCAAAACATGACCGCCCACTCTTATCGGTAGTGCACATGATGGATGGATTGAAACAGTAACGATTCTACTAATAAATGGTTTAACGTAAATTACACTCACACAATAGTTTCCTTATATATATATATATATATATATATATATATATATATATACTTCTAGTTGTGCTGGACTGAATTTTGCGTGTGCATTAGCTTTCCCTATTAACAGTGTCCCTCGCCATCTGACGAACCCACTCCGACTTCAGAGGTACTTGTAATTTACGTCCCCAAGTCAAGGACGATAGGTTAACATTTTAGTCCAACTGTCCGGTGTAGGGGTTGAACCCCTTATCTCGGCATCAGCACACTGGATGTTTAAGAACGCACGTTCTTATCCATTCAGCCATGCTGATCTACAATTCTTTATAAATTGTACCTTAGACAATAGGTCATTCGTATAGTTGGTGAGGAACAGACGCTTGACACAGACAGCCCCACCGACCGACCGATCGACTGACCGAGGGAAAGATGGACCGACGGACCGGCGGACCGACGGACCGACGGACGGACGGACGGACGGACAGACAGACAGACAGACAGACAGACAGACAGACAAACAGACAGACGGACGGACGGACTGACGGAGGGACAGACCGTCAGACGGAAAGACGGACAGACGGATAGACGGATAGATAGATAGATGGATGGATGGATGGATGGATGGATGGATATATGGACAGACAGACAGACAGACAGACAAAACATGAAAAAGACATTCCCAGTTAGCTCGTGACAAAGTTGCCAAGATGGCATCCTCTGTTCTCCCATTAATGTCTGACGAAATGACACATTGCCCATCAAGTTATTTATGTCTGTCATGGCTACAGGCCCCAAGCTGAGAACTGGCAAATGCCAGCAGCAGTCTGACTACTATTCTGATGAAAGTATCACTGGTGGAAAATAACGCTCTGCTCAAAATAGTACAGAGGATTTATGCACCCTCAGCACAATTTGTTATGATAAGCTACTCGTGACTGACAACGATCTCTCAGTCAGCTAAAGCAATATTTCTGCATGACACACCAAGGAACAGCTGAGAAGTACATGTATAGGTATTGATTAGCACTCGTAGAAGTACAGGTCAGACGTTTGTACCAGAAGTAAATCCTTTTAGAAGGGCTCGTGATTCCCCCAGGAGCTAGAGCCGCCCCTAGAGGTTCCCATGTCCTCGTGTGTCATTCGGATGACCGCCTCTGTCGTTTGCCCAGGGAAGATCAAACATAGATCTTAGCCACGAGGCCGAGAAGTGATTATATGAAATCTGAAAGTTAACAGACACAGTGCCCAACAACAAATAGATTTGTATCTAACAAAAATGGATGGCAGAAAATGGAAACTAGAGGTGTGTCACAGTTATGACTTAAAAGTTGTTAATATGGTAGCAGGCATGTTGTATTATATATCAACTTAAAAGGAGTTGCATAAGGAAAACTAGTGTATATAAGTCCATGCCTGATGCGGGAAGTCCCATGAGACGGTTAATCATTCCGTGGCAATTAATCAGTTAAAGGCACATGTGATTTTGAATCTGCCGCCTGCAAGAAACGACATTGCGCCCCCATTGGAACAAATGCAGTTTGACGCCTGACCAGAATCTTCGGAGGTGCTATTACGAACCAAACCAATCATCCGTATAAACCCACAGCAATGGGCTATTGACAGGCTTCGTGTACAGCCATTTGTGTGGCACACAATGGCTCACATGGGCGTTCAAATAATGTCACGTTACTTTCAAGAACATTTTCTGGTGCCCATATTTGGTGACTAACTCCATATAGGACATCCACATCTATATAGAGGACGTAAGAGAAGCCACATCTATATATAGGACACGAGAGAAGCCACATCTATATATAGGACACGAGAGAAGCCACATCTATGTATAGGACACGAGAGAAGCCACATCTATATAGAGGACATGAGAGAAGCCACTTCTATATAGAGGACACGAGAGAAGCCACATCTATATATAGGACACGAGTGAACCACATCTATATAGAGGACATGAGAGAAGCCACATCTATATAGAGGACACGAGAAAAGCCACATCTATATATATAGGACATGAGAGAAGCCACTTCTATATAGAGGACACGAGAGAAGCCACATCTATATAGAGGACATGAGAGAAGCCACATCTATATAGAGGACATGAGAGAAGCCACTTCTATATAGAGGACACGAGAGAAGCCACATCTATATCTAGGACACGAGTGAAGCCACATCTATATAGAGGACATGAGAGAAGCCACATCTATATAGAGGCCATGAGAGAAGCCACATCTATATAGAGGACATGAGAGAAGCCACATCTATATAGAGGACACGAGAGAAGCCACATCTATATCTAGGACACTAGTGAAGCAACATCTAATATATATAGAATGCGTGGTGTCTACTTACTTGCCCACTGGTCGACGGGTCTGTTGACTTTCCAGGGCGTGGACTGAAGCTTGAACCAGTTGCCCATGGACTTAATGTTGGCCCTAGACCAGGACAGTGTAAATAAAACAATCTCGTTACCACACGCAAACAGACCTGGCCCTTCTGAGAAACTATACTGATATGGGGGGTGGGGGGGGGGGGGGGGTGGGGGGTGGTGGGGGGAGGCGGGAGATTGTCTTATGGATACGAGCAAGAGATGGGCAGGAATGGAAGTGGGATAATAACGCCAGGAGTCAGATTTCAGTCAATGTTTTCGTTGTGGAGATGGTACTCGGTTGATTGATTGCGTAATTGTAGTAACTAATGATCGTTGTGTAGCCGGTCTCCCTGGCCTAGGAGTTAACGTCTTTCTCCGTAATATTCTCGTGAGTAACGTAACCTGCGCGAGAATCGGTAGCGGTTGTCGCCGCAATGGTAACTTAGGGGTATGTGAGCCGGTCGCTCAGAAAAAATGGCAAACTACTGAGCGTAATCTTGCTTAGTATATCAACAACAGCTGAAAAATGCTGATGTTGACTGCAACGTGCTGTAAGGGATAAAAATTGCATATCCTTTACAGGACATTGCTGTCAACATCAGCATCTTTCAGCTGATTGTTGACTTCTTGGCAAGATTACGCTCAGTAGCCTGTAAGGGATATGCAAAAAAAAAAAAAAAAGAAGGCCGTTGTGTAGTTGTGCAAGGGTTTGGTGCAAATATTTGACATCATCCACATGCGCACAATAAAAGTAATTTGGGACATGTACATCCATTCATGGATCCGTCTATGGCATAGCGACTAGCACGCTTGCCCGCCGATCTCTTGGACATGAGTTGGAATCTCCGTCTAAGCGGATTCTTAAATTGACCTGGGCTTCCAGATCGACTCAGCGTAAAATAAGTACCAGGAACTATTGTGAGAAGTAAAGGCTACCCCCTCAAGTTCCCACTGATCTATGAAGACATGGGTAGCACTACATGCCCAGTGCGTCTATGGGGTGTAAGTGGGTACTATGCTGTGACTAGATGCTGCAACTGTGTGGGTTTAAATGCTCGGGGAGATAGCGATAGGGTGGGTCCGAAGAGTGCAGTTTTTCGGAGACTCCTGAGGGTCGTCGCTGGAGCTATGGAGTTCGTTCTTTATGCGACGCTTTCTGCGCTGCGGAAAGAG
>OY992876.1:254135079-254172579 GCA_963921405.1 Cepaea hortensis
GTAGTAGTAGCAGCAGCAGCAGCAGCAGTAGTAGTAGTAGTAGTAGTAGTAGTAGTAGTAGTAGTAGTAGTAGTAGTAGCAGCAGCAGCAGCAGCAGCAGTAGTAGTAGTAGTAGTAGTAGTAGTAGTAGTAGTAGTAGTAGTAGTAGTAGAAGTAGTAGTAGTAGTAGTAGTAGTAGTAGTAGTAGTAGTAGTAGTAGTAGTAGTAGAAGTAGTAGTAGTAGTAGTAGTAGTAGTAGTAGTAGTAGTAGTAGTAGTAGTAGTAGTAGTAGTAGTAGTAGTAGTAGTAGTAGTAGTAAGCCTCTTTCAGTCCTGTAGGATTATAGAGTTGTGCCGCTGGGGAGGTACCTGACAGCATCGCTGATGACTGTATAGACCAGTGGTTCTCAAGCGGTGGGGAATTCCCCCTTGGGGAGGGGGGAATTTATGGCTTCCGGGATGGGGGGGGGGGGAGAAATACTTTATTTCAAGATCGCGTTAATTAAAGAACCGATTACTCGACATTGTGTTTTCCCTCCATACTTTACGGTTCTGTACTTCTCGTCCTTCTGAAATTCGTTTTATAACTTAAGTAGGCAAACAAATCACGTTTTATGCAGACGTCTAGACTTGTTCTTGTATGTGTTATTAAATTTAGTTTCCATTTTTACGTAGACTATGTAGGGGCAGGGGGGGGGGAAATTTATAGGGAGGAAATACGAAGGGAAGGAGGAGGGTGACATTCTGAACATATGGTGAAGGGGTGCATTGGCTAAAAAATGTTTGAGAATCACTGGTATAGATCAGTGCGGGTGACAATCTCTGTCACAGTTTCCGCATTTGTAAAACAAGGCAGGTCCCGCAGTAAGTGACTGCATTTTATGCCTGTGCCGCCTGTCCTCGGTTTGCTAAATCAGATTGCGCTCAAAGAGCACCAGTCCGTTTCGTACATCTCTTCTGCAGGAACATCTGTCTGTTGCAACTCTTTCCCACGTGTCTAGATCTATGCCAAGGGTTTTCATATCTTGTTTACACACATCCCCGTATCGCATTTGGGGTCTTCCGGTTGGCCTCTTCCCTGCGGCTAGTTCTCCGTATAGGAGATCTTTGGGAATACGTTCATCCTTCATTCGAGATACATGCCCCAGCCACCGGAGGCGTGCACTGTGGTAATATCCGATCTTGTATCCAATTGTATTCGATAATATCCGATCTTGTAAGCACGCGTTTGTTTGTTATGTGGTCTTTCTACAATATGCCCAGGATACGCCTCAGACATCTCATACCGAAGGAATTCAACTTTCTTTCCTGTCGTGAGTAGGTACAAGGTCCAGGATTCAGACAAAATGTAGGTTTGGCAAATGAACAAGTATTATAATGTAAATTTCCGTTCAATGAACATTAAAATTTCGGAAGGTACCAAGAAACAAACCAACGAACACGATTACCCTAGTATAGCGATACATTGCCCTTCTTTCAAGATGAGAGGTCACATTTGGCGATATACCGCATGTTTGTAAAGTCTCACTACACTTTGTATGTAGAATGAATTTTAAAAATTAAGCGCATGAAGTCACCAAAAATTTTCTCCACAGTCCACCGTGAAGCAATATGCAGCGAATGGCTGTCGTCTGCTGGATAATTCTTTGCACTTCAAACAGAATGGTGTTATCAACTGAAGAAATAACAACAGACACTTTGCAGAAGATGTGTACCGTCATGACGTGAAGCCCGGGGTGGTGAACATTTCCAACACCTGTTATAATGAATACTTCATTAGTATTTTCCAGCTTCCACAACAGAGCGTTACACCAAAGCAGTAACTATTGTAACTAATTTAATGCATTTTTTTGGCATATTTATTTTATGACATTGTCATGTGGCAAATGACAGTGATGCAACATTCAATTGATGAGTTAGCGCATCAAAGAAGAAGATAAAGAGTGGCACAAATGTCGCACCAACATTGAACGCAATTTAGACGTCATGGTACGACGTCACCTAACACCGTAACGGCTTAAGCTTTAGTTTGGGTTCCCGCGTACGAAGTTATAGGATGTGTTTCACTACCAGTCACGGGATTCAAGCCGTTCCTAATTCATAAGTCACCAAAGGTTAAGCATGGTTCCAGTTACGGGCAGCCTGGCGACATTGGCCGTTGGAGCTCGATTATGGTGAGCTCCGGTTGAAGGTAGGCAAGTATATTTGATTAGCATTACCAAGATACTAGGCGGCTGGCTCTGTTCTCAACACTCTCACTGGTCTAGGGAGATGATGCCTGATTGAAGAGCGGGAGTGAATGGTGAGCGAGAATGACTCAAGTCTGAATCAACCCCACACTCAGAGCCGTTATCTGATATCAATCAGCTGTGGTAGAATACATCGCAGTTCACTCCACCAGCCTATTCGTTGAGTCGTTTTTTGGAGTTCAGATAGTTATGCTGTCCTATATCATCATGCCTCAATTTATGCTGTCCTGTACCATAATACCCTAGAGCCACAAAGATCTCGAGGTGAACGTTGCTGCATTATAGAGCCGGAACTCATAGCTTAGAGAGAGAGAGCAACGTAACCTCTTGACAGACATCATGCATTTAATTTTTTTTTTCTTCAGATTTGTTCTACATACAAGGTGTAGCAAGCCTTTACAAACACCCGGCATTATCTGAATCAGTTAATGGTGTACTTTGTCATTGGATCTTCTTCTGTGTTCTGTTCTTCTGTGTTCTGTTTTTCTGTGTCCTGTTCATCTGTGTTCTGTTCTTGGTGTTGTCAAACAATATCACGTCGATACACATCACCGCCGCCAGTACTCACCTGGACCTTGGGTTGCAGTTCAACCCGCCAGCCCCCGCCCGCCACTTGTCGAAGAGCTGGAAGACCCCGACGTGTGGCGAGGTGGGGCCGATAAACTCGACCTCCAGGTTGGCAATGTTGGATGGGGTGGCATACAGAATGAAGTCGGTGAAGTTGAAGAAGTTCAGGGAGCTGCTGAACGGGCCGATGGTTACTGTTGGAGAGAAGAGTATCAAGTTTAGTTTAGTTTAGTTTAGTTTAGTTTAGTTTAGTCTAGTTTAGTTTTGTCGATGGATCAACATCACGGCACACGGGTGTAACCCATAAGTGCTCCGTTCTCCTCCTAACTCAAACCTGAGTCTGGAGAAACTCAGCTCAGTGCACGGACTCCGTAGCGCCGGCGAGGATCCTGAAGTACTTTGGGTAAATTTTTAACTCGAAATTTTGCCCGAGTTAGGCTACTCTTTTTCGATTTCCAACTGCCAAGGGATATTTTAAGTGCGCAAAAATACACACGGGCGTCCGATCTCACTGCCCTGAGACCAGGAGAAATTGTATTACTAGAAGTCCACGTGAAAATAAATCCCGGTCCACACCGGGGCATTAACCCGGGACCTCCAGCACTCGAGGCGGACACCATACCTTAAGACCACGCAGAGTATCAAATAGTGTGTGAACAGTGTTTTATGGTCATGTGTACTAGATCCCACAGTGTGGTTCTCTCGATGAAACAAAACATAACACGTTGTTCAGTGTGATTTGTGACAAGGAGAAATCAACACAGAGATACACATGTATAATGTGATTTGTGACTAGGAGAAATTAACGCACAAAACGATTCACATGTTTAATATGATTTGTGACTAGGAGAAATAAACACACAAAACTATACACGTGTTCGGTGTGATTTGTGACTAGGAGAAATCATCACACCGATACACATGTTCAGTTTGATTGTGACTAGGAGAAATCAACACACAAAGCGGTACACATGTTCAGTGTGATCTTTGGCCGGGAGAAATAAACACACAGATACATATGTTCAACGTGATGTGTGACTTAGATAAATAAACACATATTCTTTATTCTTCTTTCTATCTTTCTTTCTAACCTTCTGTCCACTCTTCTTTCTGATTTAAACCACAACCTAAAGACACTAGAGTAGCACTCGCGCTGATATCGTGAGCAGTGCAACATCGTAACTCTAGAACACACACATGTGATGTCGGTTTTGACTCAACTAAACTCAACTTGTCGACAAACGAGAATATTACACGCAACACTATAGTGGTCAAACAACAACATATATAGATATTACAGAATTCACAAAACATAAAGTAAAGTAACTAGATAACTCCTCCAAGCTGAAATATACACATGTTCGCACAGTAATGTCCATTGTCTACCACGGTGATTTTAAATTGAGTATCATGTCTTTCTGTTTGCATAAAACTGGCCTATTATGTAATCATTATGGCTTCTGCAAACTTTAACATGATATAGATATAATATAGATATAACTAGACAAATGACAACATACATACACAAAACTATTGTGGACAATTGACAATATACATACACAAAGCTATAGTGGACAAACGTTAACATACATACATACAACCAGAAAGAACACAACTATGGAGAGTGAACAATTTGCAGACAACTTTATTGAAAGCAGTGTCCTAGATGGCAAGAGTTGCATGTCTTGCCTAATTTTGTAATAATTGACATCATCATCTTGTGTCATGCCGCTAAGCGTCGGCTGTTATGTTTCGCTATCTCACACGATCACCAGAGTTGTAAATCAGCTCTGTGTTCTTGTCTCGATTATACCAAGCATCTATATATTTACTTCCCTGCTTTCCTCTTGTTCATTGACAAAATCTTGCCAGTTGTCACCACGTTCTCTAGTGCCCAAATATATTGACTGTCTACGTCTAATTTCTATAATCAGTTTACAGTTTTCATTTACATCTTGTAGGACTTGCTCATTGGCTTTTATGTCTGTCCATGGTATTCTTTGCATTTCTCCCAGAAATCACGTGTCTACCGCTATTAGATGTTTTTCAGCTTGTCTGCTCATTGTCCACGCTTCACAACCATATAAAAAATATACGTTCTGTGTAGCACTTTAACACACTTTTCTGGTTGCAATTAACATCTATTTATTGGCCAGTAGATTTTCCATCTTGCAAAAGGCTACTTTCACCATGGCGAATTTGGTTCTAATCTCTTCAAGACACCTCCCATCAGAAGTTACGACTGTTAATGTTATAATAATTGTATATAACAGAGTCTCACAGCACCTGCTTGTCGTGCTGCACGTTTGTCATGTTACACGCCCTAGCTTCCAGATCGTTTCTTCTTTCGGATATTTTGTCAGCGAGCCTCCAGAAGCTGATACATTGCTAAAAGAAATGGCGACTACCTGTGTCTGTGTAGGATGGTAAAGCTGTCTGCCATTTGTCTTTGTCGCTGCAGAGATGTCACTTTACGTCGTGTTTAATGTTTAATGCGTTCTTGGGCGAATTAGAGGTTCCTGTGTTGTTGGGCCTCCCAGTCCGTGTGTGTGTTATAATCTCCCGTTGTTAATGTGATGTTGAGTCTCCCAGCCTGTGTGTGTTATAATCTCCCGTTGTAATTGTGTTGTTGCGTCTCCCAGTCTGTGTGTGTGTGTGTGTGTGTGTGTGTGTGTTATAATCTACCGTTGTTATTGTGTTTTTGAGTCTTCCAGTCTGTGTGTGTTATAATCTCCCATTGTTACTGTGTTGTTGAGTCTTCCAGTCTGTGTGTGTTATAATGTTGCGTTGTTATTGTGTTGTTGAGTCTTCCAGTCTGCGTGTGTTATAATGTCCCGTTGTTATTGTGTTGTTGAGTCTTCCAGTCTGTGTGTGTTATAATCTACCGTTGTAATTGTGTTGTTGAGTCTCCCAGTCTGTGTGTGTTATAATCTCCCGTTGTTACTGTGTTGTTGAGTCTCCCAGTCTGTGTGTGTTATAATCTCCCGTTGTTACTGTGTTGTTGAGTCTCTCAGTTTGCGTGTGTTATAATCTCCCGTTGTTACTTTGTTGCTGAGTCTCCCAGTCTTTGTGTGTTATAATCTCCCGTTGTAAATGTGTTGTTGAGTCTCCTAGTCTGTGTGTGTGTTATAATTTCCCGTTATTACTGTGTTGTTGAGTCTCCTTGTCTGTGTGTGTTATTACGTCCCATTGTTACTGTGTTGTTGAAATTCCCAGTCTGTGTGTGTGTGTGTGTGTGTGTGTGTGTGTGTGTGTGTGTGTGTTATGATGTCCCGTTGTTACTGTGTTGTTGAGACTCCTAGTCTCTGTGTGTGTGTGTGTGTGTGTGTGTTATGATGTCCCGTTGTTACTGTGTTGTTGAGCCTCCCAGTCTGTGTGTGTGTGTGTGTGTGTGTGTGTTATAATGTCCCGTTGTTACTGTGTTGTTGAGCCTCCAAGTCTGTGTGCGTGTGTGTGTGTGTGTGTTATAATCTTCCGCTGTTTCTTCTTCTTCTTCTTCTTCTTCTTCTTCTTCTTCTTCTTCTTCTTCTTCTTCTTCTTCTTCTTCTTCTTCTTCTTCTTCTTCTTCTTCTTCTTCTTCTTCTTCTTCTTCTTCTTCTTCTTCGTTCATCCGGAAAGTTTTTGTTTTTCGGACGTGATAGCGTTGTGCCTGTTTGCAGCAGAGCTGCGTTCTTGCGGTGTTAGACCGACACATCCGACTTCTGCGGGCATTTGATGACCGGGTTAACCTTCCCGGGGGTTTCATTGGACGTTTGACTCTCACTGTTGTGGTGTTATCCCCCAGCCCAGCTGGCCCATTTAGAACAGCCGAAGACATAACGGTCAGCCCTCAAGGGAAGGCAGGGGCAGACCATGGGCATTCCTTGCCATCCAAGGAGGCTTAATAATTGTAGAGTCGACATATAGCCCGCTGGTACTGAGCTCATCCAAGGAATCATCACGTCCTGCATATGGCTGCTTAGCCTCACTTCCGTATATTGGGCCTTCCGTTCATCACAGACTGTTCCTCCGGAAACCAAAAGAATGCAGTCTGCATATGACATCCTCACGGTGAGCTTTCGATTCGGACTTTCCATGTAATGGATTTGCTATTCAAGCTCTATTCTATTTCATGCCACTAGGACACTTTTTCCACCTTAGATGATGCCCACATAGTTAGGTTTCGATTCGGACTTTCCATGTAATGGATTTGCTAGTCAAGCAATATTCCATATCATGCACATGGGACGCTTTTGCTACCGACATACCTGTGGTATGAAGTGTGGCAGTCTAAATACTTCTTCATGCACCATTAGATGTCAACCTGAATGTAGTTAAAGTAAACTGCAGTCAACTTGAGCTTGTTGTGATATCTCCATAGAGCTTGTCCTCAAATGAAGCAGGTGTGGGCCAAAATATCTTTCTCTGTTCTGCATATATTGGGCACTCCTGCAACAAATGTTTAGCTGTCATTTTACCAGTTCCACAATTACTTTCATCGGTATCTCCTATCTTTAGTTTATTGAACAAGTGGTATTTCAGCCTGTTATGTCCTGTGCGCAGTCTGAAGATTGCTACTTGTTCTCTTCGGTCGAGTTTGTAGTATGCATCATATTTCTGGTGGCCTGGATGCTCTGATTCCCATTTGGTTCTATAAGTTCGTTTTATAAACCTCTTTGCCTTATTATACCGGTCTCCCTGCCCTAGGGGTTAGCGAATTTCTCCGTAATCCCGTATACTCTCGCGAGTAACGTGACGACGGCGAGAATCGGTTGCGGTTCTAACCGCGTCGGTAACTTACTGGGTATGTGAGCCGGTCGCTCAGAAAGCAATGGCAAACTACTGAGCGTAATCTTGCAAAGAAATCAACAATCAGCTGAACGATGCTTATGCTGACAGCGATGTCTTGTAAAGGATATGCAAAACATTTTTTTGGCCTTATTATAGTTAATGTCTATGTCAGGATGTGGTAGTCGTCCACCCTCTTTTGCCCTTCTGTCAGCCTCTTCATTTTCAGGTATTCTGCAATGTGATGGGATCCACTGTATTACAACATGTTTGGATTTCTGACATAGTCCATGGAGTGCTGCTTTTAGGTCTGCTAGTTCTGTGCTGTTTTTGCTCTTCAGTATTGAGACAGCTGACTTTGCATATGTGAAGATAGCTATTTGCTTCTCTTTATTTTCCTCCATCAAGAGCATTTCTGCTGCAGTTTTCAAAGCTTCTACCTCTGCTTTGAAGTTACTTGAAAATTTTCAAGTTGCCACTGACTGTGTTGTTTTTTTTTTTTTTCCACTCCATTTTTTAAATTTAGGAGAATTCCTCCTCCTCCATTTTCTATTGAATTTGTGGCTGATCCATCTGTATTTGCATGGGTCCAATTGCTACTTGGGTAATGTTCTTTTATGTAGTTTAGAGCGATTTTCCTTCTTTCTGTTTCATTCTGAATGTTCTTTTTCTCAGTACCAGGACTGTTTTCTATCATCTCAGGCAGTTGCTGCTGTCTCCAAGCTGGGAACTGTGCATTGTAAATGGGTTTGACTGTTGATATGTTAAGTATGGGATCTGCCCTAATCTTTCGCTTTTCAGTTTCTACAAAGTTGTTACGTTTCGGTCTTCCCTTTCCAAAACCATTAAACCTGTTATACATATGGTGGTCTGTCAATCTTCTAAATTTTTCTGCTTGTTTCTGGGCTCTGCTATCTCTTCTACCCTGCATTGGTTGTAAATAAGTGATCTTTTATAGTTCGTTAATAGGCGTTGTCTTCAGTTAAAATCCGCATTTCTTGTTTTTGGACTCTACTTATTTTGTTAAAGTTTGACTTAGCTGCTGTTGCCCAAGCTGCGATGCCATATTCCAGTACTGGCCTCACCCGTCCAGTATATAACTTCTTGAGAACTTTCTCATCTGCTCCCCGCGTTGTACCAGCAAGCTTTTTCATGATTGCCATTCTTTGCCTTGCTCTTGTTCGATGTTTCTCAACCTGTGTCTTCCATGTCAGGCGACGATCAAAGGTGACTCCTAGATAGTTTGGATTTTCTTCATGGCGCAATATTTTTCCATTCAATATCAGCTTAAGTTGCTGAGTTTTATTTGAGAGGGAGAACACTGTGCATGTTGTTTTCTCCTCACTTATCTTCACTAGACATGATTTTGACCAGTCCCCTACCGCTAATAAGGCTTGCTGTATTCTGCTGTTAGCTGTACTAATATATTCTTCAGATGTCCATATGGCTAGGTCATCTGCAAAGTAGGATGTGTGTACTTTGGCTGGAAAATTCTCCGTGATGTCATTTATATATGCTAGGAATAATGTTGGTGAAAGAATTCCTCCTTGGGGGACACTTTGCTCCAACAGCATCTTTTTGCTGGTTCGGCCTTGTACTTTTGTCCTGGCAGTTCTGTTCTCAAGGTAGTAGCTGATCCATTTAAACATTTTCCCACAAACATGCATTTTTTGCAGTTTTACTTTCAGTCCTTCCTTTCAGACTTTATCAAATGCTTTTTCTAAATCTACCCAGACCGCTAGTGTGTGCTTTTTCTCTTGGAAGGCATCCTCTATTTCCTGAGCTATATAGGTTATATGATCTTAAGTGGATCTGTACTTTCTGAATCCTGCTTGGTGTGGTGTTATGAGTTGGTTTTATTTCAGATGCAATGTTAGCCTTCCATTGATAATGCGTTCCATTAATTTTCCTACTCAGCTACGTAGACTGATAGGTCGATTGCCATTTGGTTCTTCCAGGTCTTTTCCTTTCTTTGGGACTGGTATTAGTATAGCTTCCTTCCATGCCTGTGGGACTATTCCTCTCTTCCAGCTGTAATTTAGGACTGCTAGTAGTTAATTTTTTGCCTTAGTGCCTAGTCCTATTGGCATTTCATTTCTGATTACATCCTTTCCTGGTGATTTTTTTTTTCTTCTTTAGGGTAAAAATATTTCATTGCCTGTTCCATTTCTTCCATTGTTAGATTTGCCATCATATATTCTGCTCCTGTCTCTGTATTACTATGATGTGTCAGTTTATCTTTTATTGCTTTCCTCTGTTCAGTTGTAATATCAGTGTGGTTTGCACTAGCATAGTGTTCCATTAGTGCATTTGCAGCCTTTTTTTCCTTGTAAGCAAGGCATTTCCTTGTTTAATTGTTATTTGTTTGTTTCTAGGTCCTTCATTGTCCATGGCTTTCACTAGGTTCCATAGTTTGTTTCCATCCCTGTCAAAGTTCAGGTTTTCTGTTTTTCCCCCTCCATCAATCTATTTCTGCTTGACTTACTGTTCTTTTATATTTTGCTGAGATGACTTTGAGAGAGATGTTCGCTTCAGTTGTTTGTTCTCCCTCTGCTGTCTTCCTGGCATCTTCATCTTTGCCATAGAGCAGGTGCCTGGATTACGCCATAGAAAGGATGGGAAGAAGTCTAGAGTCAAAAGTGCAGGAAAAACTAAGGGATACAAGTTGACAACGAAAAACGTCACACCAACGCAATCTTGACAACAAAAACATACGTTTTGCGGTTATCAAGAGGAAAGGTCGTGCGATGGGATTCTGGAACGAATTGGTGTGGCTATCGAATGGTTGGAAATCTAGCACTGGCTATCAAGTTAAGAACGGCTAGAAGTATATATTAGGAACGCCATGGATCCAAGAACGATGGGCAGACCCTAGACAGAATCGGATGAATATGACAGCAAAGACAGCCGGGATGAACGAAGGAAGGAGAAGTCGGAAAGAGTGACGGCGGTGCGAACTGAGAACAGGTTTGAATAATTTATTAGTGCGCGTTTATGTTAGAGGCTGTCCTGGCACTAATAGGCACTCTAACTGCACCGATGTTATTAGAACTTTGTCAACTGCCTAATTAAAGCAGTGTTCGTTCTCTGAACTCAGACGTTTTCCTCCATTTTTAGAAGTTCGCCGTTGATTCATATTTGACTGTTATCGTCACTCCGTGAATATGAGCAAACACCTACCGTGAAGTTCAATTTTATAAGTACATGGCAGAGCAGAATGTAGGTGGACTTACGGCTTGGCAATCTTTGTCCCCCAAAATTTGTAGTTCTTCATTCCAGTATGGTGTGTAATTTTCCTCGCTCCTCATGGAATAGACTCAGTGGCCGCCTGTATTGTCGCTCTGTTTAAACTTTCCACCATTTGCTTCATGTTGCCATATCGTGCATTTATGTTTTCACAATATTTGTCTGTTTGTATGACAAATCTGACCCAATCTGCTCGTTTGTAATTCCAGCGAGGCAAATCCCGTTGTTGCTGTGTTGTTGCGTCTCCTAGTCTCTGTGTGTTATAAACTCCGGTTGTTGCTGTGTGTGTGTGTGTGTTTTTTTTTTAAAATCGTATATTGAGTGTTAAAAAATGTTGAAATTGTATTGTTAGTATTTTAACAGGCGTGTTGCGTGTATGGTATTTGTGTAGGTCTATTTAACAGTGCATTTGTGTGTCAAATTAGTGTACAAATGCGTTTCAATCATCAAAACTACAAATTATATTCACATAATATGCATAAAATATGAGCAATAAATTAAACTAATACAATATGACTAAATGGGAACGTGTTATTTGGCGTACGCTTTCAGTCATCACATTCTTTTGTTACATCTTCTAGTCTATGCGTGTTATAATCTCCCGTTGTTACTGTGTTGTTACATCTTCTAATCTGTGCGTGTTGCAATCTCCCGTTGTTACATCGTCTAGTCTCTGTGTGTTATAATCTCCCGTTGTTACATCTTCTAGTCTGTGTGTGTTTTAATCGCCCGTTGTTACATCTTCTAGTCTGTGTGTGTTTTAATCGCCCGTTGTTACATCTTCTAGTCTGTGTGTGTTGTAATTTCCCTTTGTTACATCTTCTAGTCTCTGTGTGTTATAATCGCCCGTTGTTACATCTTCTAGTCTGTGTGTTATAATCTCCCGTTGTTACATCTTCTAGTCTGTGTGTGTTGTAATCTCCCTTTGTTATATCTTCTAGTCTGTGTGTGTTGTAATCTCCCTTTGTTACATCTTCTAGTCTGTGTGTGTTATAATCTCCCGTTGTTACATCTTCTAGTCTGTGTGTGTTTTAATCTCCCGTTGTTACATCTTCTAGTCTGTGTGTGTTATAATCTCCCGTTTTTACATCTTCTAGTCTGTGTGTGTTAATCTCCCTTTGTTACATCTTCTAGTCTGTGTGTGTTTTAATCGCCCGTTGTTACATCTTCTAGTCTGTGTGTGTTGTAATCTCCCTTTGTTACATCTTCTAGTCTCTGTGTGTTATAATCGCCCGTTGTTACAACTTCTAGTCTGTGTGTTATAATCTCCCGTTGTTACATCTTCTAGTCTGTGTGTGTTTTAATCTCCCGTTGTTACATCTTCTAGTCTGTGTGTGTTTTAATCGCCCGTTGTTACATCTTCTAGTCTGTGTGTGTTGTAATCTCCCGTTGTTACATCTTCTAGTCTCTGTGTGTTATATTCGCCCGTTGTTACATCTTCTAGTCTGTGTGTTATAATCTCCCGTTGTTACATCTTCTAGTCTGTGTGTGTTTTAATCTCCCGTTGTTACATCTTCTAGTCTGTGTGTGATGTAATCTCCCTTTGTTACATCTTCTAGTCTGTGTGTCTTATAATCTCCCGTTGTTACATCTTCTAGTCTGTGTGTGTTATAATCTCCCGTTGTTACATCTTCTAGTCTGTGTGTGTTGTAATCTCCCTTTGTTACATCTTCTAGTCTGTGTGTGTTGTAATCTCCCTTTGTTATATCTTCTAGTCTGTGTGTGTTGTAATCTCCCTTTGTTACATCTTCTAGTCTGTGTGTGTTGTAATCTCTCTTTTTTATATCTTCTAGTCTGTGTGTGCTATAATCTCCCGTTGTTACATCTTCTTACATCTTCTAGTCTGTGTTTGTTATGATCTCCCGTTGTGACATCTTCTAGTCTGTGTGTGTTATATTCTCCCGTTGTTACATGTTTTAATCTGTGTGGTATAATCTCCCGTCGTTCCATTGTCTAGTCTGTGTGTATTATAATCTCCCTTTGTTACATCTTCCAGTCTGTGTGTGTTGTAATCTCCAGTTGTTTCATCTTCTAGTCTGCGTGTGTTATAATCTCCTGTTGTTGCATCGTCTAGTCTGTGTGTGTTGTAATCTCCCGTTGTTACATCGTTTAGTCTGTGTGTGTTGTAATCTCCATTGTTACAGTACTGTTACACTCCCACTCACCCGTCCCCCAGGTTACCTATAGTATAATAGTTCGTCATGTCTGTGCGATTGTCTCATCGTATATAATATGGGATAGCCTGCCATTACCCAGCTGAAGTAAGTTCAAGCCTCTCCACACATCTCGGTCGTTGGCAGTCGGCATCGGTTCTACCTATGTTCTTCTCCATGCCGTCGTCTGAGGACTTTTCGAACAATGTTTTTGTCTGCCCTTTGTACCTCTAGTACGTCTTGTACCGTATATTTTCTCACTCATCAATAAATTTCTCTGTCTGCCCTCTGTACCGTAGATCTTCCCACATATCAATACATTTCTCTGTCTGCCTCTTGTACTGTAGATCTTCCCACTCATCAATCATTTCTATGTCTGTCTCTTGTACCGTAGATCTTCCCACAAATCAATACATTTATATCTCTGCCTCTTGTACCGTTGAGCTTCTCAGTCATCAGTAAATTTCTCTGTCTGCCTCTTGTACGGTAGATCTTCCCAGTCATCAATACATGTCTCTGTCTGCCTCTTGTAACGTAGATCTTACCACTCATCAATACATTTCGCGACAGTAGTACGGAAGTGGTAATCAAGTCGTAAATGAGGCGGAATTGTGATATCTGCCTCAGAGTAAATCCTTCTATGTTCATTGTGACGTAACAGGTCCGCCATATAGCATTCCCGCCTCATGAAGGATGATAAATAGGTTAAAAGTAGGTCAAATCTACGTCAAAGTCTGTTTAAATAAACTCATGTATAGCTGTTGTAATATATAAACTAAACACCACGTATGAATGTGCGTTTGTGTGTGTGTATGTATGTATGTATGTATGTGTGTGTGTGTGTGTGTGTGTGTGTCCGCGCAGACTATCGACCCCATCACCACGGTGTTTGAGTCCTCTGAACGTAAGGAGGCCCCGTGTACAAAATCAATATTACAAACACAGAACTGTGCCGGCCCAGAAGGGTTAACCAATGTGCTTATCAGTTATAACTTCGCCTCGTCCAAACTAATCCTGTTACGACAATAAGAGTACTATAATTGCACATACACCATGGGGTCACGACGCAACTCTACAGAAGATAATTACAGGTCACATTCTGTCTGCCTGCTGTTAATTAGTGGTTAGCGAGACAAAGTTTGTACAGGCATGGTCTATGTATGTGATTGCGTGTCTATGCGTATAAATCTACTTGTCTGACTGTTTGGACGAGGCGAAGTTATAACTGATAAGCACGTTGGTTAACCCTTCCGGGTGTTTGTAATATTGATTTTGTGTGTTTGCTCGTATAAATATCTGTCTGTATGCGTATGTGTGCGTGGGTGTGTCTAGCTATATGTCTGCCCACCAAAATGACTGCATGTGTATCTTATGTGACTGGTCGCTATAGAGGCCTACAATATTACCACAAGACCCGGGCAATGCGTAAAAATAATCGGGATCCGACGTAACATGGAAAAAACCCACTGACTAAATGTTGAAAATACTGTTACCCGTAATTAGTACGGTAAGCGCTTATAGTACCGTAAAAGGAGAGTTGGCTATATTATCTGCAGGGGGTCTTACAACAGAGCTTTTTAAGGAGTATTAATGTAAATTAAAAAATTCTAAAATGGTAAAAAAGTCAGAAAGTTCAAATTAAAGAAGTAAAAAAAAGTTCTCAAGTTTAAACATTTCAAAATTTAAAAGAATTCAGAAAGTTAAAATTAAAGAAGTAAACATTAAAAATGTGTGTGTCCGTGGGGGGGGGGGGGGGGGCACGGCATGTGCTTGTGTATGTATGACTGATGGCCATTTGCTTTTGTATACTGACCTTTGCGTGTTTGTAACACAACGAATCTAAAGAGTAACGTGTATTCAGAAGGTCTGATATCGTGACCTAGGCGACCCTAGTTGAACTGAAAACAGTATAACAAGCGACCTTATCGCGTTGGCAGGCAACGACCTTAGCGCGCGATTGTATCAACTTCAGACATGGCCTGACCGTGCCTAATATTGTGCTGTGTAATGATTCCACGTCTTCAGATATCGTGTATAAAATGACCAGCATTTTGCGAATTGAAGTATTGCTCCCTGACAACAGCAAACAGATCACCATGTGGGAAGTCGCTAATAGTAAGTTGGACTTTGATAATTTTTACACTTTTCGTTATACTTCTCCAAGTCGGCATAGGTTAACCTAACAATTCTAGCATAATCCATGAGATATAAGGTGCTAGATGCATATAACTGAAGAGGGATCAATATACTCACCAAGACAATTCTTAATACTCCATTTTTATACTGGTTCGAACTGGAACAGAGCGGGCATTTGAACTTTTGAACACACCGATACGGTGTTGCCTTAATATGCAATAGTAGTATTGGGAAGTTGAAAGTGTCTTGCAAGTTCTGCATATCCATTTTCGGTATTAATATATGGACTACATTAACCGGGAGTAGTTGTTAGATACAGAGCTAATAATGATAATATGTATTTCTACCGCCGGTATAAGCCAGTCTCCCTGGCCTAGGTGTTAAACAACCTTCCCCGTAATCCCGTATATCAACGTGGGGTAACGCAGCGCGCGAGAATTGGAAGCGGTTCTCGCAGCATTGGTAACTTAGGGATAAGTGAGTTAGCCGCTAAGAGCGTAATCTTGCCAAGAAATCAACGACAACGGTAAAATGCTGATGGTGACAGTGATGTCCTGTAAAGGATATGCAAAAAGAAAATACATCTGTTATAGTACCTTGTTCTTATCTTTTTTTTATTTACAGATACGGATGCCCAAGAACAACTAATTAGAAAACTGTGGCGCATATTAAGAGCGGAACCATACAGCTATTGCATGGCATGCTTTAATTCCCAACTCGCTCAAGAGCCCGAGGATCCATTTATTCACTTTCCTGATAATGTTAATAGTTTTGAGGGCCTAGTAACGTGTCGAATGCGTGATGTATTACAACAGAACTTCACTTAGAGGAAATAATTACGTTAATCCTCAGTAGAATTGAGCAGCGCACCCTCGACTATAATCGCAAACAGGGTAGTTCTGAGCCATCCCCATCCAACGTCTAGCGATCACCGTCGTCGACACCTAAACCAAATAATCCACACTGAAGGATGAGTCTGTAAGCAGCTACGTATAACGGGATGGTTGCAATATACTTACAGACATGTTTTCAATAGCCGAACAGTCCTCAATACGAAGAAGACTAGGGTGGATGTGCGGAGACTTCATATTATATCGTTGTTGTTCTTTCTTCTCAAGTTGTGTCTCACAGTGGTGACTACAACGCGGTATAACAATCTAATGAACATTACTGTCTCAAACAGCTCACTACACCATTGATCTCACTAGTGGTACATCGGAGTTTCCTAGAGTTGGCCCAGAGCAAAGTATTGATTATCGTTGCACATACTACCAAAAAGTTGACATTTGACCACGCGCAACAGTCTGTCGTCGCAATAATCGTTTAAGATGACCCTAGTTTCACAGCAACAAACTGCTCAATAACTTGGTATAGGTCGTGAATAATACAGATTTAGTACACTGTAATTCCGGTGATACTGGCGTAAAAACTGCATTCGACTAGTACCAGAGAAGATATCTACGCAACCAACATAACCTCACCTATGTTCCACAAGACTGGTTGCCACTAAAAATTATACATTCAACATGGAGAGGGTGGTCAGGAACAAGATAAACAGATATGCGAACTCAATTGGTCTACTCACTAAACATACTAATTCCGGCAAGTGTGTTACGGTAACACCCGAGAGTACAAGTTACTATGAGACATTCCGACTTGGAGTCTCCCTGGCGAAGTGGTCAAGCCGTTTGCCTCGGGCTCCGAAAGTTGTGGGTTCGATTCCGGGCCGCGTCCTTCGGTTCATGTGTGAAAGTTTTAGGAGACTCCTGTGGGTCGTCGCTAGAGCTACGGAGTTCGTGCTTTGTGCGACGCTTTCCGCACTACGAAAAGAGACCGAGCCATATGGGATAAACCCGATGCAATGAAGTCGACCCTGTCTACAATTAAGCGACATTTTATGAGACACTAGCTGACACGGCCCGGCTTCGCCCAGTCCCTGGTGAGGAGCATCTCATTTAATTCATATAAGTAGTCATATAAGTTCTCGTTCCCGTTACCGACTATCTGTCTGTCTGTCTGTCTGTCTGTCTGTCTGACCCAGCCCGCCATTGCCCAGCTCCTGGTGTGGATCATCTCATTTAATTCATATAAGTTAGTTAGTTAGTTAGTTAGTCGACAGATCATCCTCGTTGCACATCGGACCATTCAGTCCATAAGTGCTCGGATCCCCTCCTCAGCAAATCCCGCAGCGTATAGCGGCTAACGACGCCAGTTCTGTGTTGGTTTATCAATCTTCTTTGGCTTCCTGCGTAGTGTTCTTGTTTGGCCACCCCTCTTTTAATTTGCTGCTCTCGCAGTCTGGCCATTGTTGTAGATTCACAGTCATCACTTGGTTCTTGCAAAAGTCTCACTTCTCGTAGAGCATTCAGAATGTCAGCCTGGTCCATGGCGCGTCCGCCCTCCACAGTAGCCTCACCTGCGAGCTTGTCAGCCCGCTCATTTCCTTGTACTCCCGCATGCCCTGGCACGAAGATGAAACTAATCTTTGCCAGCCGAGACCGCTTCAGAGGCAGCAACCATTCTCTTCGGATCGACCCCTCCTCTATCCTCTTGATCATGTTCATTGAGTCGCTAAGGAAACAAGCCCTAGTGAATGTCTGTGTCTCGAGCCATGTTATTGCTTTACTTACTGCCATGACTTCCATGGTCAGGCTACTTGTGGTTTCAGTGAAAGCACCAGAGTCCTCCTTCACAATTCTCCCTCCGGCCCGAGCTGTAAAGGCCCATGAGCTTCTCACATGTCGGACGACCGACCCATCTGTGTAGATGACCGCGTCACTGTCTAGCGAATTCTCGAAAATCAACGCTTGTACTTCAGCCTCCACAGCAGCCGGATTTTCTTGTCTGCATTTTCTATCTAGTTGGATGCAAACTGAAAAGGATGTGCAGAAGTCTGTTGGCACTTGCACCCACTCCTCGCCAGGTTCTAAGTCCTCAAGTGAACACACCTGTTGAAGAATGTCTTCGGCTTGACCCATCCACGACCGTCCTCTTTTTAACCTGCTGCCCTTCACCTTCCTAATTTCACTATGCAGTGGATGCTGTGTGTTTGCGTTAATTCTGAGGTAGGCGCGTGCCCTGCAAACTTGCATTCTCTCTTCAATGGTTGGAAAATCAAGAAGGTAGCGCATCGCCCTGCATGCTGTATCTCTTGTACATCCAAGAATAATGCGCATAGCTTCATTCTGTATCCTTTCCATCCTTTCTATCTGCTTATGGCTGAGAGTAAGGATTGCCATTGCATACTCCAAAACAGACATGACCAGCCCCTCGTACAGAAGACATAGATGGCGCTGCTCACAGTTTGCTGCCGCCATCACCCGCATCGCTGCCAAACCCCGCTTGGCCTTTGTTATCACCTGGTCTATGTGCACATTATAAGCAAGGCTTCGATCAAACCGTATCCCCAGGTAATTCATTGCCTGCGTTCTTTCCACCGTCTCTGAACACAGCATTACAGTTGGTGTTGGATTGTTGACAATATGATTATTCAACGAGAACCAAGTCACTGTTGCCTTTGTTGGGTTGACCATTGCCCCAGCTTCATCACACCAAGTACTTATGCGATTGAGTTCGGTTTGTAGTTCCACAGCAACCTCCTCTCTATCCTTACCCTGACGATACACTAAAACATCATCGGCATATGACAATGTCCTGCCAGGTCCAGTGATCTGCTCACTGGTGATTCTCACTGTGTAGGCGTTGAACAGTACCGGAGATAATGGTGATCCCTGTGGTAGGCCAGGATATATTGTTGTTGGTTCCGAAGTCCAACTGCCACATCTAAAAACTACTTTCTGTTGGAAGAGGGCTGCAGCGATCCAACTAAGGAGGAATGGACTTACGTTTAGTTCAAGAAGCTGAAACATTAAAAAATCCAGTGGTACTCTGTTGTATGCGTCCTCAAGATCAATCGCTGCAGCAACGGTTTCAGTGCCTGAGTGGAAACCTTCATAGACATCGTGGGCAAAGACTGCTGCATTGGTCCAGGTTTCTCTTTTTGGACGGTACCCACCCAGGGTAGGTGGGAAAACACCTTGCCACTCTAGTTGGCTTGATATTTTCCTGGCAATTACGTATAGTAAAGACGTTCCAGTATGACAGTACAGGGCAAGATGTGGTGAGTAAAATAAGACGTGACAAGCGCAGAACGTTTCAGGGCAGGAAAAAAAGCTGGGAGCAGCCACCGTGGTGGAGTTTCGAGGTGGAGAAGGCTTGGGTGGATAAGCGTAGTGCTGTAAGGAGATGGCAAAATGCCAAGAAGAACAGAGCTGGTCATCCTAGTCCCTGCTTGCACTTAGAAAGAGAGATGCACACAAAAGTAAGCTATTTCAAAAAACTGGTCAAGGTGGTTAAAAGCGAAAAATGGGCAGAGGTGTGTCAAAGAGTAAGCACAGACAAGTCACTGAAATTGTTCTGGCGACTACATAAAAGCATGAGTGGTGTAGTCAAGAATAAGAGCATTTCTGACTTCCAAGGTGCTGACGTCATCTGGCAGAGGACTGACGAGGACAAGGGCAAAGCCCTCTTTGAACGCTACCTTGAGCAGAGCAACCAGACAGACATGGGAGGCTGGAATCTGGCCAAGGAGGTCACCTCAGACAGATGCAAGGCCCAGAACACTTCGGATGAAGACACAGTGACAGTGAAAGAAATCAAGGCTGTGCTTCGACGATCAAAAAACAGTGCTCCAGGTCCTGATGGCATAAGATACGACGACATAAATAGGTGTACCGACAATGAGCTAGAGAAACTAGCAGACATGTACAACAACAGTATAGGGAGTGCTAGCATCAAGGAGGAATGGTTACACAGCTATCTGATTCCCTTGCCGAAGCCTGACAAAGACCACAAAAAAATTCAGGGATATCGAATTATAACCATGCAGAATTCATATAAGTAGTCATATAAGCTCCCGTTCCCGTTCCCGACTATCTATCTGTCTGTCTGTCTGATCCGGCCCGGCTTCGTCCAGCCCCTGATGGGGAGCATCTCATTTAATTCATATAAGTAGTCATATAAGTTCCCGTTCCCGACTGTCTGTCTGTCTGTCTGTCTGTCCCTCCCTCTCTGTCTGTCTGTCTGTCTGTCTGCCTGTCTATCTAATCATTTATTGGTTGCAGTTAGAACAACCTTAGATAGACGAAGACCAACTTACAAAAAGCATTAGAAAGAGCACTTGAAAGATCTTTACATCTTCCCCAACAATTAACTTGGGTAAATGGAGCGGCGGCAGCAGCAGCAGAAGAAGAAGAAAAGGAGGAGTAGGAGATGGGAGGAGTTAGAAAGAGGTGGAGGAGGGAGGAGGAGGGAGGAAGAGATAGGCGGAGAGAGGAGGAGGAGGGAAGAGGAGAGAGGAGGAAGGAGGAGGAGGAGGGAGGAATATGAGAGAGGAGGAGAGATTAGGAGGAGGAGAGAGGAGGAGGGAGGAGGAGGAGGGAGGAGGAGGGAGGAGGAAGGAGGAGGAAGGAGGAGGAAGGAGGAGGAGGGAGGAGGATGAGGAGGGAGGAAGGAGGAGGAGGGGGAGGAGGAGTAGGGAGGAGGAGGAAGAGGGAGGAGGAGGGAGGAGGAAGAGGGAGGAGGAAGAGGGAGGAGGAAGGAGAAGGAGGAGGAGGAGGGAGAAGGAGGGAGGAGAAGAACGCAGGAGGAGGAGGGGGAGGAGGGAGGAGGAGGAGGAGGAGGAGAGGGAGGAGGAGGGAGATGGAGGAGGAGGAGGGAGGAGGCGGAGAGAGAAGGAGGAGGGAGGAGGAAGAGGGAGAAGGAGGAGGGAGAAGGAGGAGCGAGGAGTGAGGAGAAGGAGGGGAGGAGGAGGAGGGAGGATGAGGAGGGAGGAGGAGGAAGAGGGAGGAGGAGGGATTTGGAGGGAGGAGGAGGGAGGAGGTAGAGGGAGGAGGAGGGAGGAGGAGAGAGGAGGAGAAGGGAGGAGAAGAATGGAGGAGGAGGGAGGAGGAGGAGGGAGGAGGAGGAGGGAGGAGGAGGGGAGGAAGGAAGAGGAGTGATTAGGAGGGAGGAGGGCAAGGAAGAGGGAGGAGGAGGGAGGAGGAGGAGGAAGGAGGAGGAGGAAGAGGGAGGAGGAGGGAGGAGGAGGGAGGAGGAGGAGAAAGAGGGAGGAGGAGGATGGAGGAGGGAGAGGGAGGAGGGGGAGGGGAAGAGGAAGAGTGTAGGAGGAGGAGGGAAAGGAGGAGGATTATAACGCATATGCCTGTAGATAACTGCAGCGAAAAGGTGGGCCTGTCTATCTATCTGACCCGGCGTGGCTTCGCCCAGCTCCTGGCGGGTAGCGTCTCATTAAATTCATACAACAACAAAAAAGTAACTTAAAAGAATGTCCTTCCACACACTATCCATTATTTCTAATGAAAACTGTTTCTAATCACCTGCATGACTGTAGATAACTTCTTAAGCATAAAAAGATGAGTTACAATGTTATGCATTGTGCATTATTGTTATGAAACCTTTGAAAATGCCTTAAAGATTGTATCATTATGTATTATAACTCGTATACCGGTACATAACTATAGACAAAGAGTTTATAAATCTTTGAAAACGATGCAACAATATGACTATACGGTATACAGAAAAGTTATTAAAAGTTATGCCCCTTGAAATAACTTTTATAGAGTTAAGTCCCCTCGCTGTATAAAAATAATAATGTAAAATGAAAAAATTAAATAATATTAAGTAAGCAGCCAATTTCACACTTAAAAAATATCGCAGTTGGCTGCGCGGGAATAAGAGGAAGACGTGTAGAAAATTTCATCTCAATCGGACGGGCCGTTCGCGAACGCATAAAGGACATACAGACATACAGACATACAGATGGAGATTGCCTTTTATATATAAGACTAGATGACCCGGCCCGGCTTCGCCCAGGCCCTGGCGGGGATCTATCTATCTATCTATCTATCTATCTATCTATCTATCTATCTATCTATCTATCTATCTATCTATCTATCTATCTATCTATCTATCTATCTATCTATCTATCTATCTATCTATCTATCTATCTATCTATCTATCTATCTGTCTGTCTGTCTGTCTGTCTGTCTGTCTGTCTGTCTGTCTGTCTGTCTGCTTGTCTGTCTGTCTGTCTATCTGTCTGTCTGTCTGTCTGACCCGACCAGGCTTCGCCCAGCTCCTGGTTGGGAGCATCTCATTTAATTCATATAAGTAGTCATATAAACTCCCGTTCCCGACTATCTGTCTGTCTGTCTATCTGTCTGTCTGACCCGGCCCGGCTTCACCCAGTCCCTGGTGGGGAGCATCTCATTTAATTCATTTAAGTAGTCATATAAGTTCCCGTTCCCGACTATCTATATGTCTGTCTGTCTGTCTGTCTGTCTGACCCGGCCCGGCTTCGCCCAGTCCCTGATGGGGAGCATCTCATTTAATTCTTATAAGTAGTCATATAAGTTCCCGTTCCCGACTGTCTGTCTATCTGTCTGTCTGTCTGTCAGTCTGTCTGTCTGTCTGTCTGTCTGTCTGTCTGTCTGTCTGCCTGCCTGCCTGCCTGCCTGCCCGTCCGTCCGTCCGTCTCTCCCTCCGTCTATCCCACCCTCTCTATCTATCGGGTCAGATCTATCTATCTATCTATCTATCTATCTATCTATCTATCTATCTATCTATATATCTATCTATCTATCTATCTATCTATCTATCTATCTATCTATCTATCTATCTATCTATCTATCTATCTATCTATCTATCTATCTATCTATCTATCTATCTAAAGCCAGGGGACTTAACCTAAGATATAGCAATGCTACTAAAAGTTATGTCCCTTTATATATTATTTCTTATGTTAAGTCATGTAATTTAATTATTAAATTTTAGTAAGTAAATAGCTGATTCTACAATAAAAAAAAACTATGACAGTTGGTTGCACGGGAATGAAAAGAAGACGTGTAGAAAATTTCATCTCAGTCGGATGGACCGTTATCGAACACATCAAATACATCCCCACAGACATACATTGTGTTTTATAGATATAGATTCCGAACCCGTATGTGTAGCTATTACAAGACACAACACATCGAAACCAGACAAGACCAGAATGGGGTACATGTGGAAGACCTGTTTACAGCACTGCTGGTAAAGTTCCGCCTATATTACACAAAGAATAAGCTCTTGGTGCAAGGAATTATTAAAATATTAAGTCATGGTTAGAAATAGACTGTATCGAACTTGAAAATCTCGATACAGATATTCACGAGTAGTCACACAAACACCATTCCCGAGCCAAATGGAGAAGAAACTCACAATAATGACTGTGCTTAAGCGGTGGTCTTTGTAGCTTGTCTATTAATAAAAGATTGTACTTGTTATTGGTGTCTGTTCATAATATTGTTAATTCACAGGACAACGAATAATAATGTTGTATCACATTGGTGTGATCATTCTATGTATACCATCCCATATTGTACCAAATAATTTGTATACTGCTATTATGCTTTTTCTTAGTTTTGTCAAATTTACTGTAACCAAATAGGAAAAATATTAGCCATATCAAGAAATATCCAAACCAAATTTATAAATATGTCGAGCAAGGTCAGAAATTATGTTAGCCAAATTAATAAAGAAAATATTGACCAAAAAAAAAAAAATATCTAAACAAAACTTATAAATACTTGTATCTCATCTCATCATGTTCCTCTTGTACCTTGTGGTGTCGAGGTAAATACTTTTATGTCGACCGAAATAAGAAAATATGTTAACCAAATTAAGAACAACGTTGGTCAAGTTAAGAAGCAATGTTGACCTAATCAAGAAATTCGTCGTGCAAATTAAGAAACTATTACCCAAATTAAGAAAAATGTCGACCGACATAAGAAATATGTTAGACAAATGAAGACAAATATTACCCAAATGAAGAAACCTATTTACTAAAGAAATATATCGACGAAAGTAAGAACATGTGTTAGCCAGATGTTACATCCACATACCAGCGTCTCTCTTAGGTCTTATTTTCTGAAATGACACCCATCTTTAAAAAAAAAGTCAGATCTTTACTACCACTGTTTAACATATGAATTAATCGTTACACACAGTAGGTAAACTGTTATAATTTACTTTGCTATGATAAGCAAGGTGAAATGGTTACAAGGAGATCATTTAACATTTTATTAAATATAATAACTTACTCTTACATACTTAGCCCATTGACTCTCACAACTTGTTGACATACCCTGACCACTTGCTCATGGCTCTGACACTTTTGCCCTAGCAACTTCCCCCCTCTCTCTCTCTCTCTCTCTCTCTCTCTCTCTCTCTCTCTCTCTCTCTCTCTCTCTCTCTCTCTCTCTCTCTCTCTCTCTCTCTCTCTCTCTCTCACACACAACTTTTCTAATCGACCTATCAAATTGGCTAATGGGCCTCACAAATTCCCCATTGACTCTGACAATATGTCCACTTGCTATTACAACTTGTCGATTACCTCTCACAAATTACCTACTTACTCTTCCAAATTCCCCACTGGGTCTCACAATTTGTCCACTTGCTATTACAATTTGTCGACTGTATCTCACAAATTATCCACGGGGGTTTAATATATGTATTATTTAGCCACAATCAAGCGCTCTTACGTTCACAAGAATAACTAAATACTGAGATTTAAGCCTGTTTAAAAAAAAAAAAAAAATTCAACTATCGTTTGCAGCCAAGTATAGAAATTCTGCAGAATAGCTTTCAATGTGCATATTGTCTAGAGCAGTGGTTCTCAACCGGTGGGGAATTCCCCCCCCCCCCCCAGGGGGGAATTTTAGGGTTTCCAGTGGGGGGGGGGGATGAAGACCATTTCTAGATCGCGTTAATATAAGAACCGATTACTTGATATTGTTTTTCCCTTCATACTTTACAGTTATGTACGTCTCATCCTTACAAAATTCATTTTATAAAATAAGTAGACCCACAAATCATGTTTTATGTGGATGTATAGACTTGTTTTAGTATAAGCTATTAAATTTACCTTCCATTTTTACGTATACTGTGTAGGGGTGGGGGGTTTTAGATAGGAAATATGAAGGGAGGGGGGATGACGTTCTGAAAATACGGTGAAGGGGGGCACGGTCCAAAATTTTAATAGGAAGGGGGGGGGATGACGTTCTGAAAATATGGTGAAGGGGGGCACGGGCCAAAACAGGTTGAGAACCACTGGTCTAGAGTGTGCTCCGCTCTCTACTTCTTGTCATCACATTTATGAGTGTCGGATGTGTCGGCCACCGAAAAGTGCAGCCTTGCTGTATACGGATACTAGGTCAATAAAGTCGATTTAGAAAGAACTAGAGAGAAGTGCACTAGATGTCTTCTTGTACTTTTGAGTGTGCATTCGATCGCTTTGAACTCAGACGTAGTCAATACACGTGCTAATACACTGGGCTGATTTTTGTGAGTGGATTAGCTTTCCTTATTACCTGTGTCCCTCGCAATCAGACGAACGCGCTCCTGCTTCTGAGGTAATTGTAATTTATGTCCCCAAGTCAAGGACAAGAAGTGAACATTTTAGTCCAACTGATCGGTGTAGGGTTTGAACCTGTTATCTCGACATTAACATACCGGAAATCAAGCGCGAGCATTAAGCCATGCTAGTATATATAACACGGAGCTGATCCACGACTCTGGTGATCGAGTGAGATGGCAAAACATGACCGCCCACGCTTACCGGCATGACACATGATGGATGATGGATATATATATATATATATATATATATATATATATATATATATATATATATATATATATATATATATATATACAGAGTCTCATCTCACCATCTCATCTCATCATGTTCCTCTTGTACCTTGCGGTGTCGAGGTGAAGTATAAACAGCTGGGAGAGTGCCCGCTTATGGGCTTCATGTATAGATATTCCCATGGACTCTGTTATTCCCTGCGTCCATCGTTTACGTGGTCGGCCTCTTCCTCTGCTTCCCTCTGGTCTGTACATCATTGCTTGTTGTGGTATACTGTTAGTTGGTAATCTACTTGCATGGGCAAACCATTTGACTTGTTGCCTTCTAATAAAATCTAGTGCAGCTATAACCCCCACTTTAGTGTTGATTTCTCAATTTCTGATCTTATCTCGCCACATGGCATGGTCGAGACAGGAACACGGAGCTGATCCACGACTCTGGTGATCGAGCGAGATGGCAGAACATGACCGCCCACGCTTACCGGCATGGCTCATGATGGATGGATGGACGGATGGATCTTATCTCTTCTTGACACATTGAGTATTCTTCTCAGGAATCTAATTTCTGTTGTTGCGATTTTTCTTTTCTCTTTTTCTGTCATTGTCCAGGTTTGGCATTGGTAAGATAGAGTTGGTAGAAGACTGTGTTGTAAAGTGCTTTCTTAGTAGTTATTGATACATGTTTGTTCTTTAGTATTGGTGCCATTTGTCCATTGAGTTGGTTTGAATTATTGCATCTATTTTCGATCTCGTCTTCTGATTTGCCTTTTGATGATATTATACTTCCTAGGTACTTGAAACTCTTTACTTGTTTCAAGGGATATTTGTTTAGGTGAATCGTTGTTGCTTTTTCTTCTTTAGATATAGTCAATACCTCTGTTTTACTTGTGCTAATTTTCATGTTATGTTCCCTACACATTTTGTTTAGACTATTTATGTGGTCTTGTAATTCAGCTTCTGATTTTGCTATAAGTGCTTGGTCGAGCGCAAACAGAAGTTCTCTAATGGTTAGATTTGCAGATGATTCTTCTTCTGAGTTCTCGTCATGAGGTGTTCTTGAGGTCTCTGGTTGGTTTCTTTGCATATGTTGTCTATATATGTTATAAACAAGAGTGGGACGGGACACAACCTTGTCGTACTCCGGATCTTATGGTGAAGGGTTCCTAGTGTCCTCCAGTTGCTCTCACTATGCATTCACTGTTGTTGTATAAGCTTCTACATAGGTTTGTTAGATGTGTACTCACTCCATATTGTTTAAGGATTTCCCACAACTTGTTTCTATCTCATCTCATCTCATCATGATCCTCTTGTACTTTGCGGTGTCGAGGAGAAGTATAAACATAGTGAGATTGCCCGATTATGGGCTTCATGTATCGATATTCCCATGGACTCTACTACTCCCTACATCCAACGTTTACGTGGTCGGCCTTTTCCTCTGTTTCCATCAGGTCTGTACATCATTGCTTCTTGTGGTATGCTGTTGACTGGTAACCTACTTGCATGGCCAAACCATTTGACTTGCTGCTTTCTAATAAAATCTAGTGCTGCTTTAACCCCCACTTGAGTCCTGATTTCTTTATTTCTGATCTTATCTCTTCTTGATACGTTGTGTATTCTTCTTAGGAACCTCATTTCTGTTGTTGTGATTGTTTTTTTTTCTCTTTTTCAGTCATTGTCCAGGTTTGGCATTGGTAGCATAGAGTTGGTAGGAAGATTGTGTTGTAAAGTGCTTTCTTAGTTTCTATCTACTCTATCAAATGCTTTTTCTTGGTCGACAAAGGCTAAGTAGAGTGTTTCATTGAATTCGATTGATTTTTCTATAAGTTGTCTAACAGCAAAAATGACATCTGTGATCCTTTGCTTTTCCTAAATCCAAGTTGTGTTTCGCTTAGCTGGGGTTCTATAATAGTTCGTAATCTGTTCTCAAGAATTTTGCAAAATATTTTCCTAGTATGACTCAACAGTGAAATGCCTCTGCATTATGTGCAGTCTCTTTAACTGCCTTTGTTTTTCCAAACTGGGATAATTACGGCGTTTCTCCAGTCTCGTGGCATCTGTTGTTCTACCCAAACGTGGTTGAATAGTCTATGTAGCCACGTTGTCCCTACTTCTCTTGCTGCTTTAATTAGTTCATTTGGTATTTCATCTTGTCCTGGTAATTTGTTCAATGGGGCTAATCTGATGGCTTCTATAATTTCTTCTTTCAGTATGTCTGGTTCTAGTTCTTCGGTGGCATCTGTGTCGGTTTCTTGAATTCCTGTGACATCTGATGGGATGTTGAGAATTTGTTCGAAGTACTGTTTCCATCTTATTAGGATTTGTTTTTGTTCACTTATTGGTTCTCCATTTTCGTTGTTAATTATTTCACTTGGGTCAAAGGGTTCTCCTCTGGTTCTCATTGCACTTATCTTTTTATAGAAGTTTCTAGTTGTATAGGGGATCTTCATACTGCTCGTAGAAAAACTAAGAAGTATATACAGAGTGCGCCAGAAAAATGTAAACACAGTAATCGCTCACCAGTTTAAGTGTAATCGCAGTTTCGATCTTTGAACATGGTGTCTACGTCATCATTTTAAACATATTATGCAACACATTCTACAAATGGTGTAATATGACACGGTTTGATGGCGTTATTAAAATAATATACTCAACTGAAATGCGATTACATTTAAACCGGTGGACGATTACTATATATACATTCTCTCTCTCTCTCTCTCTCTCTCTCTCTCTCTCTCTCTCTCTCTCTCCCTCCCCCCTCTCTC
Organism: Cepaea hortensis; assembly: GCA_963921405.1. Classification (NCBI taxonomy): domain Eukaryota; kingdom Metazoa; phylum Mollusca; class Gastropoda; order Stylommatophora; family Helicidae; genus Cepaea; species Cepaea hortensis. The sequence goes on from OY992876.1 coordinate 254,163,627, forward strand.
TCTCTCTCTATATATATATATATATATATATATATATATATATATATACATATATATATATATATATATATATATATATATATATATTCTGTCCCCATGTATTGCAGTTAATCACACCCCCCCCCCCAAAAAAAGGGTCAAAGAGCCAAAGTAGCATGTTTGCCTGCTGGGCTGTTGACTGTGTGTTTGACTGAATCCGCTTCGAGACCGATCGGAAAACAAATTGATTTGCTTTTGCTGATCGACCCAGTCTAACATGGGCTCAGAAACTGCCATGGGAAGTAAAGGCGGCCCGCGTGATAATGATAGCCATCGAGTGCCGACTGGTACAACAAATACCAGACCAACAACATATACAATATAAAATCTCGGTTTTTCGCTGCCTTCTGTTATCCTCGGTTTCGGATGTCGCTGATTTGTCCGCGAACAATTTGTCTCGAGTTTCGTCGGTTGCCTCGGATTTCGTCGACGTGCCCACATGACCTCGCTGCTAATTTTGAGACAACAAAGGGTCCCAAGCGTTTTTCTTTTCAGTTTGGCTCTGTTTTTCGTTGTGTGAGCATCACTTGCTAGTAATAATATACAACAGCGGCATTATGATTGCTGAAATCGGCCGCATGTACGGGAAGTTGCCATCCACGATACGTTTCATTGTGGTGAAAAAGGAAGCAATAAAGGAGGCTAATGTAGCAAAAGGCATAAATGTGCTAAAGAAGCAGAGATCGCAAGCAACTGAAGATGTCGAACAGTTATTATTAATTTGGATAAATCAAAACCAGTTTGATGGCGAGACTGTTGAATGCCGATCTCAATAAGAAAATGCTTGTTACGAATGCTTGTATACTTAATGATTATAAGGCCTGCAGAGGTTGATTAGAAAAATTCAAGAGGCGCACTCGCATACACAGTGTTACTAGGCACGGCGAAGGTGCGAGGTCGGACAAGTCTGGGGCCGAAAAATACTATTAAACACTATATTTATTCTCTAAAAAATGTGTTTTTGGTATGTATTTTGGAGTGTAGAACGAATTAACTGGATTTACATTGATACATATGGAAATAATTGCCTCGGTTTTCGTCGGTTTCGGATGTCGTCGATTGATTTTAGACGGATTATCGACGAAAACCGAGGTTTTACTGTAGTTGTTACGCCTCAAGGCGGGTAGAAGTGCTCTGTGGTTTTTGCTGGTACTAACTGACGAAATGCGAAATGACGAAATTAGTACTCACGAAATCATTATGTAACTTGTTATTTACCTTCAATCGGTTCTCCACTGGTGACCCGAGGCGACCTTGACCTGGTGTAGATCTTGAAGGCAGCTGCGTTGGGCTGGTACCGGGACACAGAGTTGATCAGGTAGCTGCAGTGACTACTAGCATCTGTTGCTTGAGACGCCACCCCGGCAATGAACCACACTAAACTACTAACGGCCACAATCAATCCTGCAGTTGCCATTTTGTTTCTGAGATCTTCGTGAAACGTTTCGCTCAACAAGCAGTTATCAGTGGCGGATGCAGCTCTGCTATGCACGGCTGCGGCAAGTAGTCTTTCCCAGGGCTTCCGGACAGCACACTGAGCCCTTGGTAAAATGTATTCAACCTCGTCAGCGTGCAGCCGACTTTCCAACAAGCTTAAACGCCAGCTCAAAAAACAAAGTGATGACAGTTACCTTCTTGGCTGGCAAGTGGGCCATACATTTCTTGTCATCTTGTAATGCTTGTTTTATTTAAATAGAGTCATGTCCTGTCCTCTTCTGCAGTAACATCTGGCAAGAGGATTCCTACCTGTTGTACCACTAGAGATGAAGTAAATACCAGTTGATTTCTATCTCGCTTACCTTATTATGTGTTGGTAGAGGTATAACATCGTAAGAAATACATTCTTGATATTGCTGGGGTGTATAGCCTCATAAAAAATACAATCTTTATATGACTGGGATGTATAACATCTTGAGAAATACATTATCATATATCATTGGGATGTATAACATAATGCGAAATACATTTTCAGAAGGGATATAAGATTATACCATTATAAGAAACGCACTCTCGGATATGACTGACGTGTGTAACATAATGAGAAATACATTGTCAGACAGAGATCACGATGTAAAACATCATGAGAAATATATTCTGAGACAGAGATCACGATGTAAAACATCATGAGAAATACATTCTGAGACAGGGAGCTCGATGTATAACATCATGAGAAATACATTCTGAGACATAGATCACGATGTAAAACATCATAAGAAATACATTCTGAGACAGAGATCACGATGTATAACATCATGAGAAATACATTCTGAGACAGAGATCACGATGTAAAACATCATAGGAAATACATTTTGAGACAGAGATCGCAATGCACTTTTAAAAAAAAAAGTTGCATATCCTTTACATGACGTTGCAGTCAACACCAGTATTTTACTGCTGTTGTTGATGCCTTGACAAGTTGTTACGTTCAATAGTTTGCCATTGCTTTCTGAAAGACCAGCTCCAAAACCAACACGTTAAAATCAGCGAGATAGGTCTGTTGCCAAATCGGTCACCGCTGTGTTTCGAACGCGGATAAGCGGCTTTATGAATTGCATCCGCAAAAGCCATCTAGGGGGCTTCAAATTAAGGATTCGGGGACGGGGGAGAAGGTTATCTTTAAACTATCATTATGACGTCACCGTATTTGTCTGCATCGTGATGTCACGTGATTAACAACATAGACATCCTTAACAACAATATTGACAGGTTACAAGACAATGGAATGGTTATTGTAGTATTTATCACACTTTTAAGGTTTCCATTTGAAGCCTCAGAGTATGACAACACAAGAAGTACATTCTCAGACAGGGATCACGATGTATAACATCATGTTCTCTGACAGGGATCAAGATGTATAACATCATGTTCTCTGACAGGGATCAAGATGTATAACAACATGAGAAATACATTCTCAGACAGGGATCAAGATCTATAACAACACGAGAAATACATTCTCAGACAGTGATCAAGATGTATAACAACACGAGAAATACATTCTCTGACAGGGATCAAGATCTATAACAACATGAGAAATACATTCTCAGACAGGGATCAAGATGTATAACAACATGAGAAATACATTCTCAGACAGGGATCAAGATGTATAACAACATGAGAAATACATTCTAAGACAGGGATCACGATGTATAACAACATGAGAAATACATTCTCAGACAGGGATCACGATGTATAACAACATGTTCTCTGACAGGGATCAAGGTGTATAACAACACGAGAAATACATTCTCTGACAGGGATCAATGTGTATAACAACTTGAGAAATACATTCTCTGACAGGGATCAAGATGTATAACAACATGAGAAATACATTCTCTGACAGGGATCAAGATGTATAACAACATGAGAAATACATTCTCTGACAGAGATCAAGATGTATAACAACATGAGAAATACATTCTCTGACAGGGATCAAGATGTATAACAACATGAGAAATACATTCTCTGACAGGGATCAAGATGTATAACAACACGAGAAATACATTCTCTGACAGGGATCACAATGTATAACAACATGTTCTCTGACAGGGATCAAGATGTATAACACCATGAGAAATACATTCTCTGACAGGGATCAAGATGTATAACACCATGAGAAATACATTCTCTGACAGGGATCAAGATGTATAACAACATGAGAAATACATTCTCTGACAGGGATCAAGGTGTATAACAACACGAGAAATACATTCTCTGACAGGGATCAATGTGTATAACAACTTGAGAAATACATTCTCTGACAGGGATCAAGATGTATAACAACATGAGAAATACATTCTCTGACAGGGATCAAGATGTATAACAACATGAGAAATACATTCTCTGACAGAGATCAAGATGTATAACAACATGAGAAATACATTCTCTGACAGGGATCAAGATGTATAACAACATGAGAAATACATTCTCTGACAGGGATCAAGATGTATAACAACACGAGAAATACATTCTCTGACAGGGATCACAATGTATAACAACATGTTCTCTGACAGGGATCAAGATGTATAACACCATGAGAAATACATTCTCAAACAGGGATCAAGATGTATAACAACATGAGAAATACATTTTCATGCGGCACATTGGGTGTAAGATGCCAGCACCAAAGCGGCACTCGGTGAGTGCTGTGGTCAATATTACGCCGGCCGTCTCTACTTCAGGTGACACTCGCTGGTACCGAATCTAATCAATTAAATGCCGAAGGATAATATATCGCTACATCTGACATCCCATTTGCACAGAGGGACGATATATCGCCATACTAGGGTAATTGTGTTATTTTTTGTTTCTTGCCCAGTGAACGAAAGTTTACTTTACATTACTTGTTCATTTCATTGTGTAGCAGCTTTGGTCCAAACCTACTTTTTGGTTGGAACTGAATCAATTAAGCTGGATTTACCTAGAAGGCGAGAACAGTGAAGATATATCCCTCGCCCTGGATTTGAACACCGGGGGTCACATTCTACTGTGCGAAAGCTCAAGTGTAAGGCTGTCTATGGCAGGGTTGCTGTGTTGCAGACAAGTACGTGTTTCTATATCAGGATTTCCCTGCCTATTTCAGGCACACCCATCACAAATGTGTCACCGTCAAACACGCGGTTAGAATTCAGGAAACGGTGACGTGTTTATGACGTGGACACCAGGTGCGTTCATGAAAATATAACGATGGACTGTATAGCCTGCAGGGAATTGAGGAGACAGGTGAATATGAGAAGTATTGTGGTACACTATCACTGGAGAAGTAAGGTGCCTTCTTCCCTCCGCTAGCCTACGGGACACCCCTGGGCAAAGTGGAGCACCCGTGTAGCCCCCCCCCCCCCTCCCCCGATCAAGGTTACGTGAAGTCATTCGTGCAGGTGGTAGATAGTTGAAGAGCAGCCGACAGATAGTTGTAGGTTTTGGTCTCCAGTTTCACGACGGTAGGCAGATCTCTGTTTGGAGACAATGGCTACGGTCATCGACATGTATGGTCATTGCTCGGAAGGAAAGCAATGGCAAACTACCTTCTTTTAAGATGCCAAGATGTTTCGTGTAATAGAGAATCAGAAAAAAGGCGTAAATGGGTGTTCCATAGGAGCACTCGCCCGGTAGGGGCAGTAGTGTGTGTAGGTGGCTACGCAAACGCTTTCGATAAGTAAGATATGTCAACATGATGAAGATGCTTGCAGATGTACACATTAATGGACAATAAGTAAGATATGTCAACATGATGAAGATGCTTGCAGATGTACACATTAATGGACAATAAGTAAGATATGTCAACATGATGAAGATGCTTGCAGATGTACACATTAATGGACAATGAGTAAGATATGTCAACATGATGAAGATGCTTGCAGATGTACACATTAATGGAAAAGATCTTAGACTTGCATAAAGCAAAAAAGAACACGCTGCCAAAATGATTGACAATGTAGTAGATCAATATCAACCTATTAAGAGAGGTGTGCCACAGGGATATGTAATGTCTCCAGATCTATTTTCCCTATATAGTGAACATATTTTTAAGAATTTAGAAAACATGATAGGAATCACCTTTGGGGGACATAACATCAATAACGATAGATATGAGAATGATACAGTATTAATTGCAGACAGTTAATAGGATCTGCAACATTTAGATGCGGTTATTGTACGCAGTGAACAACTAGGGTTAGAATTACATTGTAAGGAGACACAGATTATGATTTTCATTAAGAAGAAAAAAATACATCAATGTGATATACGGGTAAATATGAATATTGTTATCAAATGAACCAGTACAACTATCTCGGGGCAGTCATAACATTTGAGGGAGGTGCCTGGAAGAGATTAGAACAAGAATCGCTATGGAGAAAGCAGCTCTTTGCAAAATGGAAAACATACTGATCAATAAAATGTTGTTAATTGCAACGAGAAAAAGATTGCTGAATTACTACATAGAGCGTGTACTTTTGCATGTATGTGATAGGTGGACAATGAACAGAGAAGCTGAACAACATCTGATGACTGTGGAAATGTAATTTCTAAGGGAAATGTAAAGAATGCCAAGGATCAGACTGAAAAATCACGAGCAAGTCCCACAAGAAGCAAATGAAAACAGTACACCTATTAGAGAAATTAGAAGTAAACAATCAACGTTTTTGGACACGTTACGAGAAGAAATAAACTAGAGAACTTGGAGACAACTGGCAAGATTGAGGGGGGGGGGGGAAGAACAAGGCGGAGGCAGAGAAATAAATATCTCGATGGCTTGGTCACGTGGCATGATCGTGACAAGAACACAGCTGATCCAAGAGCCCTAGTGTTACATACACTCCACGACGCTTAGTGTTACATATGCTCCCACGGACATCTAATGTTACATATACCCCCACGGACATCTAATGTTACATATGCTCCCACGGACATCTAATGTTATATATACCCCCACGGACATCTAATGTTACATATACTCCCACGGACATCTAGTGTTACATATACCCCCACGGACATCTAATGTTACATATACTCCCACGGACATCTAATGTTACATATACTCCCACGGACATCTAATGTTATATATACCCCCACGGACATCTAATGTTACATATGCTCCCACGGACATCTAGTGTTACATATACCCCCACGGACATCTAATGTTACATATACTCCCACGGACATCTAGTGTTACATATACCCCCACGGACATCTAATGTTACATATACTCCCACGGACATCTAGTGTTACATATACCCCCACGGACATCTAATGTTACATATACTCCCACGGACATCTAGTGTTACATATACCCCCACGGACATCTAATGTTACATATGCTCCCACGGACATCTAATGTTACATATACCCCCACGGACATCTAATGTTATATATACCCCCACGGACATCTAATGTTATATATACTCCCACGGACATCTAGTGTTACATATACCCCCACGGACATCTAATGTTACATATGCTCCCACGGACATCTAATGTTACATATACCCCCACGGACATCTAATGTTATATATACCCCCACGGACATCTAATGTTACATATACTCCCACGGACATCTAGTGTTACATATACCCCCACGGACATCTAATGTTACATATACTCCCACGGACATCTAATGTTACATATACCCCCACGGACATCTAATGTTACATATACCCCCACGGACATCTAATGTTATATATACCCCCACGGACATCTAATGTTACATATGCTCCCACGGACATCTAATGTTATATATACCCCCACGGACATCTAATGTTACATATACTCCCACGGACATCTAATGTTACATATACCCCCACGGACATCTAATGTTACATATACTCCCACGGACATCTAATGTTACATATACTCCCACGGACATCTAATGTTACATATACTCCCACAGACATCTAATGTTACATATACCTCCACGGACATCTAATGTTACATATACCCCCACGGACATCTAATGTTACATATACTCCCACGGACATCTAATGTTACATATACTCCCACGGACATCTAATGTTACATATACTCCCACGGACATCTAATGTTACATATGCTCCCACGGACATCTAATGTTACATATACCCCCACGGACATCTAATGTTATATATACCCCCACGGACATCTAATGTTACATATACTCCCACGGACATCTAATGTTACATATACCCCCACGGACATCTAATGTTATATATACCCCCACGGACATCTAATGTTACATATACTCCCACGGACATCTAATGTTACATATACTCCCACGGACATCTAATGTTACATATACTCCCACAGACATCTAATGTTACATATACCTCCACGGACATCTAATGTTACATATACCCCCACGGACATCTAATGTTACATATACTCCCACGGACATCTAATGTTACATATACTCCCACGGACATCTAATGTTACATATACTCCTCCGGACATATAATCTTACATATACTCTCCCGGACATCTATTGTTACATATACCTCCCGGACATCTAATGTTACATATACTCCCACGGACATCTAATATTACATATACTATCACTGACATCTAATGTTACATATACCCCCACGGACATCTAATGTTACATATACTCTACGGCCTCATTGGCCAACGAATGTTAGGTTTACAAACATGGCGGTTAGGTAAGGGAAATAATCAGCGCAATACAAATTTAAATTTCGAAAATTAAGTGTTAAGTACCTTGTATAATAAAACACAACCTGAGAACTCGAAAACAAAGATCATGCCACGGATGAGTGACTCATGGCCGGTAACGTCATGGGGCGGCAACAGACAGCAGGGCGAGGACAGAGCTTCATGGGGTGGCAACAGACAAGAGGACATGGACAGAGCTTTACAGGACGGCAACAAACAGGAGGACACGGACAGAGCTTTATAGGACGGTAACAGACAGGAGGACACGAACATAGCTTCGCGAGGACGGCAAGCGATAGGGTGGGTCTGCATGAAGTGGCCGAGGTCTCTAACAGGCAACACATGGCGGAAGGATACGACTATTGTTGTGGGGTACCTGGCCACTTTCGCATTCTACTACTACAGTCAGGAGCCGCGGCCGTTCAGGGGCTAGAAATCCTGCCTCCTGGCTTCGAAGTCATGGTTTGATTCTCGATCGTAGCGAGTATCTCTGTGTTTTAAATTAAGCTGGGCTCACAGATCGACCGTGTGTAAGAAAAGAGTACCATGAACTATTGTCGAAAGTTGAGGCGCAGGACATGATACTGATCACACCAACCATGGAGTGGCGATTGGTCTAAAACTATGGCACTAGACTCAAATAACTGACATGCCTCACTGTTTACTGTCTGACGTACTGTTACTGACATACCCAGTATCCACACTCTACTAATGAAGAATCAGATTCGCTGGGCTGGTCACTTGACTCGCATGCCAGATCACAGGCTCCCTAAAC